>CM056586.1:2500-187500 GCA_029721435.1 Gymnothorax reevesii
ACTCAGAATTTTGTGTAGATTCCAAATCTGCAACAGAATTTGTTCCCTGGTGATCATATAGACTGCCATGAATGTCTAAAATTGAAGAAAATATCAATCTTGTCCATGTTTAGAAGTCCAAAAAACCAAGAAAATATTCAAACACAGATCTGTTTATTTTGCTTGCATATTTATAGGTATCTTTTCATAAAATATGACATAGATAATTATAAACCCATTCATGCTGAACACATGGAAGTTCAAAAATGGAAAAAGTGTAAATCATGCACAATCAAATCAGGTGAATTTCAGCAGGTAGCAGAGGTGCTATGGCAATGATATTTGGTGTGTACATTACTAACATCATAAACAACAAATGTATGAAATATCAGATTTGTGTTCCCTTGTAACCATTTTTAGTGTGTGACATTTCTACATCTTTTCGAGTGCACAAAAATCTAACAAACTAACTGTATGTACATAGTACGATTACTTTCATCCTAATTAATCTTAATAGAAGTCATAATCACTTAAATATGTAAGCAAAATCATTATGAAATGATTATACAAATGATTACTATCAAAAATGAAAATAAAATGAGCAAGATATTTGCTTTCAATGCACATATTGGTATACTTCGGCTAATAAATCAAGCATTATTCTTCATGAATGCCTCAAATGTTTTGTTTCAGTCTTTTATAATGTCTTCAGGTAATGTATACTGCCTGGCTGATCTGCCCCTCACATCAGGACTGGGTATTTGTCTTAGAATATGATTACAGGGAACATTCATCAGTTTGTCCCCAACTCAGGATTTGTGTACGTTTGTTCATACGCATGAATGAAATCATCTTACTGATCATCTGCTTTCTGAACTGCAACACCAATATACCATTTATTGTCGTATACAGCAGCTACATATTTGCCTGGTTGTAGCTCATTGAGAGAGAAGTCTGGTGTGTTCATTTCTATATCTGTTGACAGTGCCACCCTGGTACTTTGAGTATCCTCTGATATTCTGAACATCTGAAGTTCATTTTTTCCCAGCAGGTACAAACCTGTGATGGCTCCTTGTTCCAAAAACAGTCTTAATGTTTGACATCCTCACTGATAATCTATCTCGCATCTGTCTGGATCTCTGTGTTTCAGACCATTTGGTTACACTGCCTCTGCGAAGGACAGATATCTATTTGCCCCGTAAAGGGCAATGTCTCTCTCCACAGCCTGCTCAAAGGTAGTCTTACTCATTCTGCTGGGGACTCGCATGTGCATTTTCTCATTTTGGTGCATTGATGTACTTGCGTAAATGTGCTAAAGCTCTGTGGACATCTCCCCATTGAGTTCTTTTCCTGCTTGGGTACTTCTCCTATTTTAATGTAGTACTGGTGTTTTACTTTTTAATTCTCTACATTTTGGACTTCAGACCTTTTATTTATTTATTTATTGCAAAAATTTCAGCACAAGTTGTCTCTGTGTCCTTCATTCTGTAAACCAGACTAAACAATCTGAATTGAAATGTGAATCCCAACCTTTGCATTTGTTGCTACACGTGGTGTGGTCAAGAACGTTGATTAACGTGCACTGCTGGAATTAGCAGAGATAACTGCTCATTCTGTTATGATTCTGTCTTGTCTGTATTTTGATCTCTGCCTTGCCTGATCATGCCTTGTATTGTGTATTGTGATTTGGTTGCGTGGTTATGTTCATGTTTTGTCTTAGTTTAGTTTTGCCATGTTGGCACGTCTTGTATCCTTTCCATTATCCACTGTTCTGTTTTCATTCCGGTCCATGTATTTGTTTCTGCCATGCATTGCACTTTGTCTCCCCCTGTCTGCTCTCTTGTCTTGTCATTGCTCACAGCCCCAGTTTTGCATGCCACTCTTTCGGGTGATGTCATGGTTTCTGGATTTCAACCATTCTTTCCAATCTCGTTTACTTCCTTCACCTTGCTTTTCTATTTTACTGACCAATACTAACAGTTTGTTGTTTTTGTCAAAACTACTAACCTAGATTAACATTGTATATAATACTAACTTACTAACGAGCACTAGGGATTGTACAGCTGCACCTTACTAATTGATTAACAAGCTCTCAGCACTCGGCCTGTTCTAGTCTCCAGCTCTTGCCTTTACCTGATCTTCTCTGCTGCGTTTCAGCGGATCCTCCACACCTGCTCACTCTGTCTTTTCTCTCATTATCTGTGCATGTTAGAGCTCCCCAAAGGGAGCCGTATGTTCTGTCTATTGGCTGTCTCGTGATCCCTGTCCACGTTCTGGCTTTTGCCTATTTCATGTGATTAGGTTCCCCCTCATGTTTCCTCCTTTGTTCTTAGTCTGATTTCCTACACCTGTTTTCTGTTTAGCATGTGACCTCTTGCATGTGCATATTAGCAGTCTTCTCACAGCAGTTCCCTGTCAGAAAGTTTCCCTAGTTTACCTGTGCTGCCCTTGTTTTCGCCTCATACTCTTAGTGTTGCTCTTCTGATTGGACCGTCCTCGACTATTGATTTTTGGATCTGTTTTGGTACCTTTATCTGCATCTGTCAACAAACCCTTTTTCTGCCTGACTACGATTACTGTTTTTGCTGCCCTGGTGTTTCCACTCGGATACTGCCCTGAGGATTGTGATTTCTGGATTGTGGACTTTGTACTGTTGCCTTCTGCCCTGCAGTAAATCACTTTTACTGCATTGCTGGATTCTCGTGACTGGTTCTTGAAAGCAACCTCACACATTCTATCTGTTGCCGACTCTCCTGTTGCGAATAGAAATGGATGCTTGTCCCTTTTTCTCTTCTGACCCCTTCTCCCATCTCCTGCATTTCAGGGTGGCATTGCTGTTTGCACCCCCGCCCTTCTTTTGCCTCGGGTCATCCCATCCCAGGGGCAGGCTGGTGATGATGCAGCGGAATCTGAGGCGCTGGGGTACACCCCTGTCCTAGTGAGTGTCCTGCCCCTTTGTTCTGTTAATAGGTCACACTTATGTGGTATGAACAGGCCTCTGAGCCTTGTTGGCATTTCGTGTCTTATTCTCCCTACTTGTTTTACCTCACTTGCCTGATTTTTTTTTTTTTTTTTTTGAGGGATGTCTGATCTCGTTTCTGCCCAGCTTTCTGTCGGTTGCTTTGCCAAATGTCTTTGAAGGTCTTATGTAAAATTGCTGTTGAAAATTTGAAAAAAAAATCCATTTGTATTGTACTCCTGAAAGTAATACTGCACTACTGTAAGTTTCTCTGGATGGTAATATTCGCTGAGTGATTGTAAAATAATGAGATGAAATGTCATGAAAAGTACTGTAATTAAATGGGATGAGTTCTAATATGTATACACTAGCTTTCAGTCTCAGACTTATCTGCAGCCTCAGGTTGTACTGTGATTTGGTTTTCTCCTGCAGGTGGCTGAGCAGGAGTTTGACTTGCTCTCAGAAGAGGAGCAGTTAGAGAGGCTTAAACACCTGATCTTCCCTGTGAAAAATGAGGCTACTCTGTCACTCGAAGTTGCTGGATCCAAGCCTAATACAGACATAACTGCTGGCCCATCCAATTCCCATTCTGTGTTCTCAAAGAAGGACACTTCTGTGTCTGAGCGGCCTTTACAGCGGTCTGCAAAGCATGAACTTCAGTGCTCATAATTCTTGATTAACTAAATCAGCGCCATCTACACTTTTTTTAGTATAGAAATATGTACGTTTTATTCACTCATGCACATTCTTTTATGCCTATAGCATAAAATTCCATGCACACAAACACATTTTTAGATACAGTATTAGATATTGGGGCTTACCCTTAAGTTGGCACTGACTCTTACTCATCTAAAGTCTTTGAATTAAGTTCAAATGAAAATGTGTTGCACTTTCTCAAAGTGGCTGCTTTTTATTAGGCAAACCTCTCTGATACTGGGTAAGACTCCTTTGCCTTGAGAACAGCCTGTTTTCTTTGTGATATTGATTCAGCGAGGCGCTGGCAGCACACTAGTTCATGCTGGAATCATGTGCTGTATTAGATTTATCAGCTGCGCCATTCATGCCGCGAGTCTCCCATTCCACCTCATCCCAAAGTGCTCTACTGGAGTGCGATCTGTTCACTGTGGGAAACCACTTGCGTACATTGAACTCATTGCTATGATCGTCGACCCAACTTGAGATCTAGCCAGCTCTGTGACGTGGCCTGTCATTTTGCTGGAAGCAGCCAGTAGAAAATGGGTAGACTGTGGCCAGAAAGGGATTTGCAGGGTTGGGAACTACACTTGGATAAGTTTTTGGCATTTAAATGGTGGTCACAGTGTAAATGAGCCAAATATAATACTTGACAAGATGATATTCCCTGCATCATTATGCTCCCTCAACTAGCGTCAATAACTGACACGAGGATGAACTGGACCCATGGATTTGTGTTGTGTACTCTAGTCAGACCCTACCTTCTGTATACTGCATCGGAAATTGAGATGAAACAACTGATGCAAGCTTTTTCCGATCATCATCTGTCCAGTTTTGGAGAGTCTTGGCCTTTGTTGCGGCACATTCTTGCTCTCAGCTGACAAGGTCTGATCCCACTGTTACTCTCTGCTGGTGTTGTCCAGCCCCTTCAAAGTTTGACGTGTTGTGGTGTTTGAGATGCTCCTCTGCATAGCACTGTTGTAACGCATGACTATTTGAGTTCAGTTTGCCCTCCTGTTAGCTTCTTATGCTAGCCAGACTGGCCATTCTCCTCTAATACCTCCCATTAACACGATTTTTTTGCTCCCAGAGTTGCTGCTCGACGGATATTTTTTTGTTTTTCTCTCCACTTTCTGTAAACTTGAGAGGCTGTTGTGTATGAAAAGCTCATGAGATCAGCAGTTCAAGATATTCAAACCACCCAGCCAAGCGCCAGCAATCATTGTGTCATTCATAACATTTCTTGCCCATTTTGATATTTGGTCTTTATAACAACTACAGGTATACCTTTTAATCATGTCTGCATGACATGTTCATTAACAAGCGTGGTGTGCAGGTGTACCTAATTAAGTCCTGAGTGTAGGTCTCTGAAAGGCCATGTAATCAGAATTGTTTACACACTGCATCAGTATTCACAGAAAAATTTGCTTCCCACACATTACAAAAAGTCATTCAATACTAAAGATCTAATAAACTGATGAAAAAGCTCATCATTGACTCGGTTGAATCCCGAGAAAAGAGGCAGCGCCACTTTACAAGTTTTGTCAGTCATCTGTGTGCAGCTGAATATCTTGGGACAGGAAGTACTGTATATTAATTTTATGCTGATCATGGGAGAGCATGACGAGCTACAGGTATGGCGTGCTGAGGAAATGTGTGGGCACTTTGTGAAACAAATTCTTGTTCTCGAGAAGAGCGAATATAATCTTTTTAGCTAAGCTGTACACAGCGGAAAATTTTCTCTGCACTGTGCTACAATCATGATAAAATTCTCAGAGGATGCAGAATGGTACTTGATCATTTTTCATGGTCCATGAAACTTTAGAATTTTTGTGTTTTTTTTATGGATCCAGATTGAAGTCTTGTGTCTCACTCCACCTGACACACGCCGTTTACAGCCACCAGCCTGCCTTTTTCCAATTGAGGATTGATGTGTTTCTTTTAATTTTGTACACCAACACTTTAAAGTTCTTAAAATAGTATTTATGAGAGATAAAATCAAAAACATTTCAGCTTGTTACTGTTTACGAAGGCCCATTTGTATGACTGCCATCTGGTGGTGAACCATTGCAGTTCAGCATGAAAATTGCTACATATAAGCTGAGAATGCAGATGCAAACGTCACATGAAATTACCTCAGGCACACAGTGTATATTCAGTCTGCGAATGTGGCAGCAACTGGTTTGTTTCTCAAATATGAGTGGTAATATCATGTGAACATTAGCCAGAATGCCATTTGAATGTGAAAATACATTTCCTTGATATTTACACATTTAACATGTCTTCTGATCCAAACCATTCCATGCGACTGTTTGAAAAGCCTATTTTCTGAAAATACAGAAGGCTATTCAGAAATCTCAGATTGTACAGTATGCTAAACATACAATAATTAACATATAATGTTCACTAATGGCAGTTCAAGGGGTGTAAAAACTGAACTGTTTCTTATTTAATATAATAAGCAGCTCATGAAATTATTTGATCATAAGAAGTTCTCATAACCAAAACGGCAGTCCACTCTTTTCGTCATCACTGGTGGCATCTGCGGGTACATGATCCTCCTGTGACCCCTCTCGAAGGACTGTCAGGGAATAAGAAGAGTCCAGTGAAACTCAGAACCTGCAGAGAGCGAAGCCCAGACTGTACCTGATTCCCTTGGCGGTGTATAGCATGGTCCTTAAGTAAGCATGACAGTTACACAATTTAAAGGCCTGCACTTCCAAGACAGAATCATTCAAAATGGTTAGCACTTCCGTGAGGGCCAGTTTTTAAGTCAAATTTAATGAACCACGTAGGAATTGTACCAAAAGATCCGAGGTCCTTGCCATACTAATACAGGAAAATTACCGAGCCTCATGTAATGTAAGCTTCTCTCAGACACACCCACCTTGTAGGAGAAAATGATGACAGTGATGATGATGAGGATGAAGAAAGCCAACACCAGAATTGGTAGGATGGATTTCATGCTGTAGGGCTCTTCCTGCATCTGGGCCAGAGGGGCTGGACAGTCCATTTTCTCTGTGTGCAACCAAAAGGGGCAGCATTTGACTCAGATACAGTCTGTGTAGGACATTGAGTTTATCTTCATCTGTGAGTCACAGATATTATCTCAAAGACTTGAGGCCTTCGGGGATGAAAATTTCGTTTTTATGCTTGACGTCAGTGTATCATGTAATTGGATGGAGTTGAGTGCCGGGGGGTACCCCGCGTGAGCAGGAAGTGCATGACAAGAAAACCACAATGGAACACCGTTGCTGTCAACAATGTGCACGACGTCTGGCTTCAAAACTGCGCTCTCGTCTTTTTGGAAAGATTGAATCAGAGAATCTTTACCCATGTAATTCTTATTTTACTATCAAAAGAAAGGGTAACCTGGGAATCTTAAACCCCTTTGCGTAGATATATGGTGCCGTCACGTGCCATAGAAATAAATACGGGAGACTGACATGAAAGTTGCATGTGAATCTTCTTTCACGTCGTAATTAACACTGGAGAACTGGGAAATAATTTTGATACACGAGTTGTCAAAATGAGAACCTTTCACCTTTTCAACATTGATTGATTGATTGATTGATTTCTGGATTTAGACAATATAACAGCAATCCAAACAACAACATGCTAAAGTACAATACTTATTTCCAGCATGGTCCTTGGTGTTACACACAAGACACATATAGACAAGAAACAGACAAATTAAATCTAAAAAGACATGCTGTATTAGGAGTGAAAAAAGACATTCCATAAAACAAAATAAATAAAATAAAACTAAAATGCAGTAAACTATCCCAGATCAATAAATATTCACCTTGTTCCATAAAAGCTGCTTGACCTGTCCTCTAAACATCCCAGATGATAGGAGTTTTAGAGCAGTAGTCAAACTATTCCATGCCATGATACCAGTATAAAAGAAAGAATTTTTAACTGCATTATTAGCTCTAGGAACTATGCAGGAACGGATGCTGGTCCTAGTTTTATAACTGTGCTGCGAATGGACCATGGTTACATTAGCGCATAAGTATTTGGGAGCTTGACCATTAACAATGCTAAACATATGGTTTAGCCTAAGTTGTTCAACTCTTAGATGTACGGGAAGTAGACCAGGTCTAATAAACTCCTCCCTACCAATATGAGTACGGGAGGGAACATATAACAGGTACCAAATGCAATTGTTTTGCAACAGTAGGAATTTGTTTTTAAGTTTAATAGACAACCCAGAAAACCATGCAGCGCACGCAAAATCGACATGACATTGAATCAGACTTAATACCAATAATTTCTTTACAGAAAACTCAAAAAAACTTTGTCTTGCGATATAAAAACTTGAACTCACAGGCACATTTAGCTAACACTTTGGCTGGAATGGATTCACCTGTAAGTGATTGATCCAATATTAAACCCAAATATGTAACACTTGATTTACACACTATTTCAGACCCATTACACATCACCTTTAAAGTATTTGATTTTGCTAACTTCCTTTTTAGTACCAAACAATATTGATATAGTCTTTGCAATGTGAATATAGGCCACTAGATGGCAGTATTTACCTTTTTTTTGTTAAGCTCAGACTGGAGTCATGTTTAGACATGTCTGGACATGTCTGGGGCAAGTCTCAGAAAATTTTAAAAAAAGAGGTCTAAATGTGGGTGGGGTCTGCAAAAGAGTATATAAGGAAAAGAATTGAGACAGTAAAGTAGTAGGAGAAATTGCAAGAAGATGACCAGACCTGCCATTCTGTTCAAGACCTGTGACGTTTCTTTTGTGGATTTCTTTGCCTGTGTTTGAGCATTTTCATTATCCAGGACATCACCAAGCCACCCCACAAAAAGGGACAGTAAATATTTCTGTTTTTTTTTATTCAATCTTGGTCATTAGTTGTTAGTTAGTTGTTATTGTCTTTGTCTGTTGATTAAATGTGTTTAAGTTTTTAAAACAGTTTCTGTCATCCCTTGCTGTTGCTGTTGCTGTTTGTGTTGTAAATGTAATAACAAATTGGGGCCATAACATCTTGCCCAGATGCATAGAGAAGCTTATTATCGACCAGCCACTGGTTGAAAGACTCAAGCTCTGTGCCAAGAGTATTTTCAATGGCTTTAATATTACACCCTGCACAGTAAAAATCATAGTGTCAATTTTACTCTTTAAGAGTTGAATTTAACTCTCTGTCAGATAACATTTGGTCCCACTCAAAATCAGTGTAAAATTTACTCTATAGCCAGTGTAAGATTTTTAGAGTTAATTTTACTCTATTTTGTGTCAAAATTAACAATGAGGTGTGTAAAAATATTTAACACTGTAGGGAATCATCACCCTGCAGAGTAAATTTTGTCCTTGTGTGGAAGTGGGAATTTACTCTCACTTTTGACACTTCCATTTAGACGATTTCACTCTGCATAGTGCTATAACTACTCTATCCAGAGGGAAATAGGTTTACACTGCAATATTGACACTGCATTTTTTACTGTGTGGGACAAGCAAAGCAGAATCATCAGCATATGATAGTAATTTGCACTGTACAGCACCTGCCATATCATTCATGTAAACTAAAAATAACGGGCCCAAGATCAAACCTTGGGGCACCCTGCATGTGATGCTCTGTGGATCAGAGAGGGTCCCCTCAACGTCACAGACTTGTGTCCTATCTGTTAGGTAAGAAGTGAACCATTTGAGTAACTAAAACCCAAGCACTGCAATTTAGAAATCAAAATTTTGTGGTTCACAGAATCAAATGCTTTTTGCGGGTCAAGTAGAAGCATACCAACATAATTCCCTTGATCAAGATTCTGACGCACAAAGTGAATAAGACAGGTGTCAGTAGAATACGCAGCTCTAAAACCAGACTGGAACTCATATAATAGATCACGCCTGATGAGATACTCCTCCACCTGTTCATACACAATACGTTCGAAAATCTTTGATATAGTTGACAGAATTGATACTGGCCTATAATTCCCTGCATCAGCTCTGCTATTTTTCTTAAAAAGAGGAACCACCCTAGCATTCTTTATATCATTTGGGAAAACACCTTAACTTATTGACAGATTTATGACATGGGTAAGAATACTAGATGTAACCCCAGCACTATCCCTAAGGAACCTAGAGGGGATAAGGTCTAAGCCAGTGGCCTGTTTCTCTCATGGGTGCGACTTCATCAAGAGCAGCTATGAAACGCTGCTTGAACAAATCCCAAGCCTTATTAACATCATTACATTCGAGCACATCAAGCCAATCTCTCTCAGATAGCCTTTAATTAAACGCCAGCAGAGTACTGTTTGGTACATCTGTATTTGATGGAACAATGCTAATTTATTGGCTGAGATTTCATTTTCTTGCATGTGCAAAAAACTGCATTATGATCACTGAAAGCCACATCCAAAACACCTGATTGACTTATAATTCCACAGTCGGATACTAAAATGAAGTCAAGATGGGATTGACTATTTACAGACAACCTAGTAGGCTCAGTATTTAATTGCTGTAAACCAGACACCTTGCAAAGACATGAGAGAGACTCTTTCAAGCTACAATGTGGCAATAATAAAATTTTATTAAAATCACCCATAATGATACATTATTTCTCTAGGCATTCATTGCTTTTACAACAGACAGATTCAAGGAGTTCGTAGAAGTCTGTTTGTTTAGGTGGCGCGGGGAGTAAGAAAGGATTCATCGCGAATGCAAAATATTTCCTTTATTAACCGTTGTGCTACTGTTAGCTGTTCATTTTATTCACAATTCACAAGCATCGTATTTAATATAGGGCACTGGCGGCCCCAACAGCTCCAGCCGTTTGCTCAGGTGAAATATCGAAGTTTTTGTTGACGGACTGACGGATTTCGAATTCACAAATGGAAAGCATCATCTTCCCAATAGCACTTGAAGGCAGCAATAGACGCCAGTGTCCGTAAATTACGAAACAAAATTCCTAAATAATTCTGTAATTGAATTTCCAAATGTCTTGCCTCAGTGGAATAATAAGTCTCTGTGACATAAACGCTGAGTTATAAAGCCTAAATAGACTAATGCACAACAGGAAAAAAAATTGAATTATTTCTATTCTGCACAAAGGGTTTAAAAGCTGCTCTTATCTGGTAATCGAACAGCAATTTTTACATGCGCTGAGACGAGAAAATGACTTTCCATGTATCCTTATTATAATCTGTCTTGCATTTCCCTTTATGTTGATTATTTCTTGCAAATAACTCCAAAATACTAGTGAATAAATGCTTCCCCCATTTCAGTTTCAAAAACACAGAGGGTCTGTTTCACAAAGACAGATTAAGCCTAATCCTAGACTAAATTCAATTTTCAATACAAAATCTCCATACAAAACTCTTTAGTCCAGGATTACGCTTAGGCCATGTCTTTGAAACTGGCCCAGACTGCGCTACAGATAGGTGTGGGATTGTAGCCCAGACAGTGTCAGGGCCGAGATGGGCCCATGCCTTCCAAGAGGAGGGAACGCCCACCCCAGCGACCCATAGACCTAACCGTTCAAAGCAGGATTGACGTATTATAAATGCAGCCTTACCGGGAATATAGATGAGGGTGCCGTTCCCGAATTTTATGAGATAGGGCGGAGGGTATAGGATTTCTATCTGGCAGTGGTAAATGTCGGTGTCGTCCCCCTTAAGGCCAGATATGATTAAATCCACCCCACCAGGGCTCATCTCCCCCCTGCAGAGAATGGGGCCGTCATTCTGAAGGTTGGACAGGGTGGTGTTGAAAGAGTGGGTGCACACTCGCTCCTCCCTGTGTTGCCCCCGATATAGGGACACGCGCATCTCTTCGGGTCTTCCCCGCGCGTGGTAAACGCAGCGCAGCTGCACCTCACCGTCTGCAGCCACCACTTTGTAGGGCTGCAGCACACGAAGGGCTGGAGAGAGATAAGGAGGGAGAGCAAGAAGAGAGAGGCGAGAGGGAGAGAGCGTGTCAGGGGGACACGTCCTGCTGCATGTTGTTGGCTTGTCAGTTTCCATTTCCAGCACTAAAGTAATGCTTTTTTTTCACACGTTTGTTACGGTTCTCTTTGTTCACATAGCTAGGCTCAATCTAGTCATGATTTTATTTGATTTTGTGCGCAAATTATTGATCTTTACCTACTAGACACACCCAGTGGTCCTTGAGTGATGGAGATGGATTTGGATAAGAGATAATGATCATTATGCTATTTTAGCCAGCAAAAAGGTCAGAATCTCAGTGGTCTCTAACTCTGTTCCTGGAGACCAACCATCCTGAAGGTTTTCACTTCAACCAAAGCAAAGCACATCTCAGTTCCCAGTACAAGATTTTGATAAGCTGCCAATCAGCAGAACCAAGAGTGCAAAATTACGGCAAAAACCTGCTCTTCAGGGGCAGGACTGGAGACCAATGGGTTATATAGCATGAGCTTATGCCGCAGTGGTGATCACTTTCCCTTTGCTTTAAGGCCTTCTGAGAGGCTAAATATAATGGATTCCACAAGTTCTTGTAGTAAGGGAGAAAGATGTTATTTTGCAAATATTTTTGTAAATTTTAAAAAGTAATATTAAAACATTGAATCATACACAATAATATTGAGTAAATGCCTCATGGAATTCAGTTTAATTTCCAACCTTAACAAAATCATTGAATCATTCCCATCACATGCTTTTCAGGAATAAATCATAGTGCTCATTGTGCATGTTATAGATAAGCAGGTACTTACCTCTCCCTACTTGAGAGCTAAGACTGATGAGTGTGATTAGAGCCAGAAGCATCGTGCTTAGAAATCCCTTTCAGTTTTGACATAACCCTCTTATTTTACTTACTGTTTTGGAAAACTGTATGACATCAGCAGTGGTTTGACTGTCTCTGCAGAAGAGCGGGTGACAGTAATGCTGCCTTTGTTGGGTAATGAACTTCAGCCTTTGCTGGAGATAGGCCGTCATTTTACCACATGGAAAATGCAAAACACGCAAGAGTTGAGTTAACCACCTAAGGCACGGTGCTGCAAAGCTGTTGTCAGTGGAACGTTTCACTAAAAATGCTAATTCTGAGGTTTTCGTTTTAAGTAATTTCTTTGCTATTGAAAAGATTTCCGTCCATTTTTCTCATTCCACTCACTGATCTTGATCAGTGTTGCATAAATTTCCCTTTTTCTTGCTGAGTTGCAATCTTTTTATGAACATGTTATATTTAAAATGTGCACCCTGTCAGTTTATGAGATTGATATAGGGTTGATTGATTTTGAGTCCATCTTCTTGATGTGAATTCCACTTATGATCTTAATGTGATTCCACTTTAACAGTGAGCACCGTAACCCATTTTTATTTTTGGTTCCGTACCTGAAAACTTTGAGTTTGAAAGGGTACAGTGATGATGAAGTTAAGGTGGTGTCTGTCAGCTTTAATTAACAAGTATTTTCATTTCATCAGCACTGTGCATTGGCTTTCACACGAGTCACAAAATAATTTAAACCTCTATGAGTATCATAGTTATCATAGTGAGGAATCGTCAGATTTCCTTTCATCTATCTATCTATCTATCTATCTATCTATTTATCTATCTATCTATCTATCTATCTATCTATCTATCTATCTATCTATCTATCTATCTATCTATCTATCTCTTGGTGTACAGTCAGAGTTGAAGCCTATCCCATCAGTAGGTCAACATATTTTCAGAACAGATTAATTCTGAAATCTACTCATTGTATTTGTCTCAATTGAGGCAGTATATTGACAGAGTACATCACTGATTAAAAACAAAAACAACAACAAAAAGAAACAAATATCAGGAAAATTGTGCTGCTTTAAATGTGTACAAGATTTTCTGAAAATATCATCTGGGATATTTTTTTTTCTTAAAAGATTAGTCATTATTTGGTGATCTGCCTCGCCTGATGCAGCCCGTTAAAGGCGACTGATCATAAATGCTACCAGGAATGACAGAGCAGGGAGATATCTCCTGTGATCAAGAAAACCACTTGTACTAGAAATTGTGTTTGACCCTCATTTACACTGAATGCAGTGAAAATGTGAAAACACTGGCTATTATTGAGATAATTAAAATGTCGAGATCAAGCTTCTGTTTTTATTTGTTCAGAAAAGTTTGGATAACAGAAGAAACTTCTTCAATTGCCTGACACTTGCTCAGGTGAACATATTAAGTTTGGAAGCACAAAAGCCTCTTCATGCAAGGACAACTGCCTGCTGAAATTTATACTGACAGCAGAATTTAGGCAGGAGGTTAACTAAACTAATGCACTTTGTGTGTCTAGAAAATATGTTAAAAAGCCAATGCTGTCTCAGAAAGACATCAAACACAGGATAAAGCTCTTGGCATACCATGGAAAGTTTGATTCAGAATGGTTCTGCAGAATTATGTGGTATCACCATTGAGAGGAAGAACCACAATTTGAAGTTTGAAGAATCTCAAGCTGAGTTGCATGGCAATCTTCCAGAGAGATGTCTTCAAAGATCATTTGAGAAATACACAAACTGAATGCATCTCTACCACAGTGGAGGAACTCCTGACAACGGATGGTAGTGGTGAGATGCTTCATTGTGAAAAGTGAATTAATGATCAGAAGTTCAGGAGAACAATGCAGATAGGCTTGCTTCTCGTGATTGAAAAGTTGTTTTCCAAAGAGGAATGATCAGGAGCAATTTTTCAATGGGAAGATGCTCCTGCCTTGTAAAGACCACCAAAATTGTGCTTGAGAATAAGTCCATCAGACTCGTGCTTTGGCCTTGTCAGAGGCCCGATTTGAACCCTATGGAGAATAGCTGGACTCACATTAAACCCAAACTCTCCAGGAAACGTTTGTCAAGTACCGGTGATTTGTCATAAAGACCATTTAAAGCTTAATATTTTCACGTTTTATTTTTTCTTTGCCAGGAGTGTATTTTATGCGCCTTTCAATCGTGATCTCTATTTTGTGAAAATCATCCTTGGTCTGTACAAGATGCGAGCAGATGTGCTTTGATATGGATTGCTTAGTTCAACTGCTAGTCATCATAGTAGCCATTTACACTGGATCTCAAAGTTTTCTTGGCAAATACATCAAAGAAAATTAATCATGTTGAACAAAATGGAAAAATAAGCCAAATATGACCTCACGATTTATTTTTCCTTTTGACATACTGAATTGCACAGGGTGCATGTGAAATTGTTTCTCTTTCTGCTCATGTCTGCATTTTCATGGCAAATTTCTTTTTAATTGTGCATGTAGAATGGCCAGAGTTACCAGAAACAACTGAGGAACTGTCATTCTGCCGATCATGTGCAAAAAGAACTTGCAAGAAGAGGAAACTTATCTGGTGGGAAGTAACGTACTTGGACTATGATTCATTACAGAAGCTTATAACTATTGCTGCCACAATCTACATTTTTGAACTGCGGTTAGGAAATTTGGTCAAAGCAATGTCAAAAAATCGCGAAACAGAATACCTTACAAGGTCTGTTTCTGAAAATTTCAACATCTATCTGCTGTTTTATGATTTTTTACATCCATTTTTATCACCACTATATATACATTGAACAAATATATAAATGCCCCATGTCACATTTTTGAGTTTTTATTCACATAAGGGTTATGCAATATATGAAGCGAATCAAAATTCATTTATGTCAATGACTAATCTTCTGATCACCGTCCATTACATCTTGATATTGGCATCTCCAAAGGAGTGACAATCCTTTGAACACGTGGGGGGTCAGGTTGAAAAAATTGAATGTTCAATATCTTGTGTGCCCACCGTTTGCGTCTCTTAGAGCAACACGTCTCCTTCGCATGGAGTAGGTCAGGTTGTCTATCGTGGCCTGTGGAATGTTATTCCATTCTTCCCGGAGGGCCACACGGAACTGGCACGTATTATCCGGAACTGGAACACGGTCGCGGACACGTTGATCCAGAAAATCCCAAAGATGCTCTATGGGCGACATGTACGGCGAATACGCAGGCCAGTCCAGAACTGGAATGTGCTCTGCTTCAAGGAACTGCATGTGGACCGCTCTGGTGGACATCCCTGCATCCAGCATGCCAATGGCACGTTCCCGCATGACCTGAGACATCTGAGGCATGATGACTTTTGACAAAACTTGATATTTTGGGGTGGCCTTTTATTGTCCCCAGAATAAGGAGTGTCTGGGCAATGCTCATTCTGTCTGATCACTGTCTGGAAATGCCACACCCATGTACTGAGTGAAATCACTGCATCACTGAGCAAATGCTCTCTGACAGAGAGATGGATTAAAAAATGGTACACAAATCAAGATAAATATCCTTATTGTACAACTAAAAGTCAGCATACACTCACTTAGTTGTTAACTCCATGTGGCATCAATATTTGACATGGGGCGTTTATATTTTTGTTCAGTGTATATACTGTTAAAACGGAATAGACAATATATAAGTAGATATAGGAATTCTTTTGTATTCAAAAGATATTACACGACAAAAAACAAATCTACTGTTGCTGCCAGTGTTCAGTGCCACAGAAGTCTTCAGAGGTGCTTGTGTCTTAAAGGGGACCTTTTATGCTGATCCTTCTTTTAATACGTATTTTTAATGTTTTAATGTTAGTTGTCCATACTCAACCTCTGAAAAGTTTCTAAACATAAGATACAGGGCTTTTGCCGTAATCCAAGAACGTGATTTCGTGAACGCGATTTTCTCTCTGAACAGCTCCTTCCGAGATCTTCACGAGATCTGGGCAAAACCTGACGTCAGGTTGTGCCGTCCAATTAGTACAGGCCTAGCCAGAGACAACCACTGTGCTGGACCTGCCCACACCAGAAACTATTCTAGCAGGCACTAACAACGGCAAATCATACTATGCCTTCATAACGTCTACACTGTTAGAAATACAAAAGAAGAAAAGCAGATCATTTGAGGTGCAGTTTTGTCAGTATCTCTCCCAAAGCTGCTTGTCCGTTTACTTTTGGACAAAAAGAAAAACACTTATTTCTCTTCCAAAAGACAACGCCACCAGAAATCAGTGGGTAGCTTTATTTGTTTGCTGGCAGCAAACAGCGATGGCCAAAGGGAACGTTAGCTGCTCGTGCTCAGCATTTCACCAAAGACGGCTTTATCAATGAAGGATAATTCAACACAGGATAAGCGTTTCAGCAGCTCCTCAAACCTGCAGCAGTTGCATCAATCATTGTTAGCACTAACAACCGGCCTCAAATGCAGGCTTTGTATAATATCTGAAGATAAAGCCTGTATTGGTCACGACTGTCTGTGACTCACAGACACAGAAGCTGTAAATTGCTTTTCTGCACAAGCCAACCTGACGTGATAGCCAGTTGACTGTGGCTGTAGCACAGCGGCTAACATAGCCAAGTTACTGTTGCTAATGTTTGTGTCCTAAATATGCAAGAGTAATATAAGGGGAAATTCTACAGAATGTGTGTGAACTTAAAACTCATTTGAAGCTAACTTTTAATACTTGTTTGTAATTTGGATGCTTGGTACAACTGTTCACAGTAACAGAACTTGCTGTCTGTAAAATCTGTATTGCACGGGTTTGTCTCTGTAGTTATGACCGCTCGGTTACCAGCTACTGCATGTTAGTTTGGGTGTCGTGCTAATTAAAAATGCTCCTTATATGCAATAATTATATACTTATAATTACTTATTTACTTATATGCAGTCATTCTGATTGGTATGCTTGTGTTACTTCGGTAAGCATTAATATGACAGTTTCATCATAATGTTGCCCGATTGTAACCACAACAGTTAGTGATCACTTCACTTATCCATGACCGGAATCAGCCGGATACTTCACAAATGTCTGGGCAAGCTGTCTGGTGCTACCATGAAAGCAATGCGAAACGCAGAAGCTCAACCATGTCTGGTATAACAAATGATTTCTCTGCACTACCCTGACATAATTTTATCCCCCTTTAGAAATTGTTGTGGCAAATAAAAAGCCAGAAAAGGTGGAGATTAAATAGGTATTTCTTTCCTGTAGAAGTGATCAATTCGCTGGCTTTCACATAAGCAGCTTGTCCACGCTAATGGAACTTACGGTCTGCAAAACCTGTATTATGTACATAACATAACCAAGCTCTCTCTAGCTGTCACGTACTATCCATAAAGCTGCTTTCACATCAGACACGAAACAAATTTTTTGCGCGACAGACTAGCCTACATTCAAAGTTAATGAAAAAGACAGGCGTTATGGGCGCGCTAAGCAGCTTTCACACCGGACACGAAATTAATTTTTCACGCGACATATTACATTCAAAGTCATGACCGCTTATCAGCTACTGCGTGTTAGTTTGCTTGCTCTGCTAATTAAAAATGCTCCTGGTAAACTTATATGCAGCAATTATGATCGGTATGCTTGTGTTACTTCGGTAAGCATCAATGTGACAGTCTCATCATAATGTTTCTTGATTGTAGCCACTACAGTTGAAGCTAATCGGAGAGGTGCTGTATGTGTCTGCCGAGTTGGACTGCAGTTAGACCAGACATAGTTTTTACAGAGCTTGTGGTGCGCTTTTAGGTGCTTATGAAACGATCGCTTTATTTATCCATGACCGGGGTCAGCCTGATACATCATCTCCAATGTCTGGGCAAGCTCTCTGATGCTACTGGTGAAAGCAATAGGGAAGCACACAGGCTATAACGTGTCGAGTATAACAAACGATTTCTCTGCATTGCCATCGATTAAATATTAAATTCTTTCCTGTAAAAGTGATAAATTCGCTAGCTTCACATAAGCAACGGTTCACGCAGACGGAACTTACGGTCTGTAAAATCTGTATTATGTTTATGTCATAACTGGAGCTTTATTTAGCTCTCGGCACTATCCATAACGCGCCCATTTTTCGCGAGGAAAAGCTGGTCATTCCGAAGCAGTAAGTAAACCATTACCAAGGGCAATTTCCGAAAAGGCCGTTTAGCCTGGAGCTTTCGCCCCTCCGTCATATACCAGCGCAGAAGCTATTCGTTACTCCACGCAAACAACACACTACAGCTATGGACACGCACCAGCAGAACCTAATACACACCGAAGCAGTCCATAAGCTGCACTTTCAGCTGCTCCTCACTGTCCATGTTTCCCTCTAAACTCAGGCCCACCGAATTTCTACGGTCTCTGGTCTACACTTGGGTATGTCGACCCGTTCTAAAATATATAGGGTGGATTCTAGCTTTCCCTGCATCCTAGCTATAGACAAGTCGAAAAACCGTTGTACTCACCACTGTTGCCGTAGCAAAGTTTTTTATTTAGTTTATCTGTCACATCCCCAATTTCAAAAAAGTTGGGATTCAGTGTAAATTGTAAATATGATAAATAAAAACAGAATGCAACCATTTGCAAATCTTATAAACCCACATTTCATTCACAATATAACATAGACATCGTATCAGATGTTGAAAGTGAGATATTTTAACATTTTATGAAAATTATTAGCCCATTTTAAATTTGATGGCAGCAACACATCTCAAAAAAGTTGTGAGACGGGCAGCAAAAGGCTGGAAAATAGTATTAATAAAAAAACAGCTGGAAGGGCATTTGAAGACCTGTGTGCAAGAAGTACTTAAGTCACATTTTGCAAAAAATTAGCTGAAACCAGTATTAAAAGCCACAATGGCCAGAGCATCATCTGATGCCAAAGATTTCTGCAAAGAAGCACTCAAGTCCCATATCAGACTCATTTTGGAATCGGGCCCTAATCAGGATCAATGGATGCTCATGTGCACGAATCTAATACAATTCAAGGTATTACATTGCCTCCACTACTCTAACTCAAAACTTTTGAAAATATACCCTGATGTAGTAGATAGATGTAACAGATGCTATAATTCATCTGCAGATCTTACACATATGTACTGGCTTTGCCCGCAATTAACTTACTACTGGGATACAATATTTAAAGTCCTCTCAGAGTCTCTCAATCTAAAACTTCAAACTAATTCATGGATGCGCATTTTTGGGGTTCAGGGTGACAAATACCAAACTTTAAATACTCAGCATCAAAATATAATTTTTTTTCAACCCTCTTAGCTCGACGTAGAATATTATTGGATTGGAAATCTCCTAACCCCCCAAGTGCCTCAATGTGGTTGATTGGACGTAATTCTATTTTTAATGTTGGAGAAAATCAAATTTTCACTGAGGGGTCATACTGAGAAATTTAATGCCACTTGGGGCCCAGTTATTCAGTACTCTGATAACTTGAAGACTCACGATTTAAGCTCTTAATTTTTTTTTTTTTTGTTATTTGGATCATATTATTGCATTCTAACGCATTTATCTTTTTTATTTCCTTATGTATTTTTTTATTGGTTTTTTAAAATCATAAAATCATATTCCTTATTTGATCGTTGGAGTTTCCTCCTATGTATTCTTTTTAGTTTGTTTTTTTGACTGACTTTCTATTGATCTTACAAAATGCACAACTTTATAGGCGTATCATACTGAGATGTTGAATAGTATAGGCAGTGTAGTGTGGGTTTAGGAGATGGGATTGGGTGGGAGAAGGACTTACGGGGAGGAGGGTGGGGAAGGGAAAAAGAAAGGAAAGAGGGGAAAGTCCTTTTTTTTCTTTTATATCTTTGGATTTTGTCAAATGTATAATTTTGCGGATAAATATTGTACTTTGTAACCCCTGAAAGCTCAATAAATAGAGATTGCAAAAAAAAAAGAAGAAGCACTCAAGTCTTAATCACTGGAGCGTTTCCATTGTCTATTGTCATGATCAGCATCATGTTTTGAAAACTTTGACCCTCAAAATCTCAAAAGTATCATTTTGTGACTTAGGTACTTCTTGCACACAGGTCTTCATTTTGCAACTAATTTGGCAAAAAAATTCATACCTCTTCACAGCACTCAGTAAAAATTTGAACATGAACAACTCCGCCTCCCTCCAAAGTCCCACACTCTTCCCCCCTATTGCCAGACTTCTCCTACGAAAAAAAATATAACTGATATATGGTAGCTCGTCAGACTATAAAGGTACCTAAACGTTACGAGGGCATTTTATTTTATACCACATATAGAATTGAATATTATTTAATTACTGTTGGTTAGTTTTCACTTACTGGTGCCTCTGAATCTGACTCCATTGACTCGTTTCACTCGCACTGCTAACTTTCTTGCGCCACACGCAATATTATTTTTTCGTAGGGGAGTGAAACGGGTCAATGGAGTCAGATTCAGAGGCACCGGTCAGTGAAAACTAACCAACAGTAATGACATAATATTCCATTCTATATGTGGTATAAAATAAAATGCCCTCGTAACGTTTACTTACCTTTGTAGTCTGACAAACTACCATTAACGTTATTATTGTAATTATAGCATTTTAAGCACCCGACGGATGACAGACAGAAAGCTCAGCAAATCATTTTATTTGGACCCGAAACTTATTGTTTATTATATGCTTATTAGGAGCATTCTAATATTACAAAAGAAAAGTGTAAAAATGCCAGAAAGGTAAGAATTGCTTTAATTGGCAACAGGTCAGTACTATGACTGAGTATAAAAAGAACATTTTAGAGAGGGGGTGTTATGATTCTGCCTTGCCTGTCATGTTCAGGCCTTGTTTTGATATTGTTTTATTGTTTATTGGATTCCTTGCCATGTCTGACCATTCTTTGGATTATGTATTGTGATTTGGCTACTTCGTTTGGTTCATGTATTGTCTTTTACAGATTTTGTATTTTGCCATAGTTTCAGTCTGGTCCATGTTTTCCATTATGCATTGCACTTTGTCTCCCCCGTCTGGTCTCTCATCTCGCCTTCGCCCACAGCCCCAGTCCTGTGTGTCAGTCTTCGGGTGATTTATTGGATTCTGGATCTCAGACTTCCTTCCCTCTCGTCTCGCCTTCGCTCACAGCCCCAGTCCTGCGTGTCACTCTTCGGGTGATTTATTGGATTCTGGATTTCAGACTTCCTTCTGATCTTGTTTGCTGGCTTCACCCTTCTTTTCTATCTTACTGACAGTACTAACAGTTTGTTATTTTCTCTAGTAGCTACTAACATTGACTAACCTTGTATATAATACTAACTTACTAACGAGCACTAAGGATTTGTATAGTTTCACTTACTAATTGATTAACAAGCTCTCTGCACTCGCCCTGTTCTAGTCTCCGCCTCTTTTCTCTCCCTAATCTCCTGTGCTATAGTTTCTGTGGAAGCTCCACACCTGATCACGCTGTCCTTTCTCTTATTATCTATGCACGTTAGAACTCCGTGACTGGAGCTGTATGTTTGTCTATAGGAATGTCTCGTGTTCCCTGTCCGCGTTTTGGCCTTTGTGAATTTTCATGTGATTAGGTTCTCCGTCATGTGCTTCTCCCTTGTAATCAGTCTGACTACCTGCACCTGTGTTTCTCCCCATGTGATCTTCCCAGAAGTGTATATTAGGTGTCTTCTCACAGCCATTCTCTGTCAGATCGATTCTCGTGCTTACCTGTGCTGCTTTCTCTCTCGCCTCGTATTTGTTGCGTCTCTGATTCTGACTGGATTGCCCGACTACTGATTTTTGGTTTGCCCTTTTTGATTATTGTTGCATCTGTGTTTTTTGACCTATTTCTGCCCGACATCGATTTTGTGGATTGCTGCCCTGTTTACGATTCGGATTGCCCTTTGGTTGATGAGTTTGCTTCTCCTACAAACCTCTGCCTGTGTACCGAATCTGTTTTGCCCGACTACGATTTTTGTGTTTGCTGCCCTGGTTACGAACCCTTTTCTGTCCCACTGGATTTTGACTTTTGGATTGCGGACTCTGTACTGTTGCCTTCTGCCCTGTGGGGGTTACCCCCCTTTATTTTTGCAATCCTGTGTCCTCGCATTTGGTTCCAGATCGCTACCTCACAGGGAGAGACTCTCAGAAGAAAAGATGGACTGAGATTCACCAATCTGCAAAAACCTGCATCTGAAAATTGTGGAACAATTTCAGAAAAAGGCTCCTCAATGCAAAATTGCAAGCTAAATCTGTAACATGCAAAGAAGTAGCCATATGTGAACGATAACAGGAAACGCCGCCGTCTTCTCTGAGCCGAAGTTCATTTAAAATGGACTGAGGCAGAATGAAAAACTGTTCTGTGGTCAGATGAATAAAAATTTGAAATTCTTTTTGGAAACCACAGACACGTCATGCAGTCAACAGAGGAGAGGGATGATCCAGCTTGTTATTAGCGCACAGTTCAAAAGTTTACATCTCTGATGGTATTGGGTTGCATTAGTGTCTATGGCGTGGGGAGCTTACACATCTGGAAAGGCACTACCAATGCTAAAAAGTATATAGAGGCTTTACAACAACAGATGCTCCCATCCAGTCAATGTCTCTGTCAGAAAAGGCCTTGCATATTTCAGCAAACAATGCCAAACCACAAACTGCATCCATCACAACAGTATGGCGAAGAGTCTGAGCGCTGAACTAGCTGCAGTCCAGACCATTCACTAATAGAAAATATTTGATACATCATAAAACGAAAAATCTGGCAAAGAAGATGTAGGACTGTGGAGCCGTTAGAATCCTACATCTGACAAGAGTGGGACAACATTCCTCTCCCAAAACTTCCGCAATTGGTCTCCTCACTTCCCAGATATTTACAGACTGTTGTTAAAAGAAGAGGGGATACTAAACAATGGTAAACATGGCCCTGTCCCAACTGTTTTGAAATGTGTTGCTGCCATTAATTCAAAATGAGTAATATTTTTTATGAAATAGTAAAATGTCTCACGTTCAACATCTCATATGCTGTCTATGTTCTATTATGAATAAAATGTCGGTTTATGAGATTTGCAAATCATTGCATTCTGTTTTTATTTGCATTTACACAGCATCCTTACTTGTTTGGAATTGGGTTTGTAGTTAGTGCTTTTGTTTAGTTGATACTTTGGGGTTTTAATTTGTTACTTTGGCTTTTGGTTGTGTTTGTATATTTCTATTTTATTCATTCAGTCTTTTGTTCTTAGTTACACACATTGTATCAGTTCTTGAGATGTCTTTTGTTTTGTTGGCCCTCCCTTTGTTATTATTGTGTATTTTATACTCAATATCCTGCTCAGTTACATAACTTCCTGTTCCACGTCCTCTTCCCTAAGTGTCGCGTTACAACTTCCTTGAAAGAGCTTTTTCCTTTAGGATGCTGTGCTTGATAGGGTAGCAACCGATAGGAGGGTATTTTTCTCTTTGGCAGCACTTATGACAAATATGATGAGAATGGATTTCTGAAGTATCAAATTAGCGCATTTGCATGATTAGTCATGAGCTACGTCACATAACCAGAGGTGAATATAATCAGTTTTTTTTTTTTTTTTTTTTTGGGCTTAATGTGGCTCATTTCTTATGTTTTCAAGGCAATGTAGACACAGAAGTTTGATCTTTCACCTGATCTTCAAATCAAAATTGAATAAAAAATGAAAAATGAAACATTTAAGTCTTGGCTTAATTTTGTGGCTAATCTTGTGCTATCTTTGGGAATAAATTTATTTATTAAAAAAAAAAAGAAAAAAAAAAACCATTCAGTTTTAGGTGATTCCAAGCCAAATTCGTTGCATTACAAGCAATGATTCTGTTGACACAGAACAGCTGTTGATATGGTAAATCAACATTTTGCACTGAAGTAGCAAAACTAATTATTTTTTTAGTTTGCGGTAGAATATTTATCTACAAGTGCGGGTCAACGAATTAGAATAATTTGAAATGGCGCAATCGTTAAATTTTCTTGATGCATTTTTTGTGCAGAAAGCAAATAAGGTGTTCACCGCGCCTGTCCTACTTGTTAGAGTAATCACAGAACTTGCTACCTGTAAAAAATTTGCTCAGCTGAGCTTTACCAAAAGGCCCATTTAGGCCATTTAACTGTGACACTGTTGTTTCATTGAATTAGAACAATTCATAAGTCATTTCATTGAATTAGAATAAGTGCTCGAATTTTTGTTTTCTGTGAAGAGTGTTCACTGTGCAGTATAAAGTCAGGGTTGAGTAGAATTTCTAAGTTGTAAAATCAATCATGGGTAAGCAGCGCGACCTCTCAACGGGAATAGTGACTCAAATTCAAGCCCTTTGCGAACAAGGCTTGACCCAATTGCTGAGCAGCTCGGCATCAGCCAGTCTTCCATCTGCAAAGCTCTAAAGACAGACTGCAGCAAGTGCATCAACCACTTACCGTCGTCTGCGCGAACTCGGCTTCAAATCTCGCATTCCAGCAGTAAAACCGATGCTGAACAAGAAACAAATGGAGAAACGGATGAAGTGGGCCAAAGAACACGGCGAATGGACTGCTGAAGACTGGCAGAAAGTGGTCTTCAGTGATGAATCACGCTTTTGCATCTCCTTCGGTGACCAAGGTCCTCGTGTCTAGCGTTGTGGTGGCGAAACCTACAATCACGAGAGCGTAAAAAGATGCGTCAAGTCTCCTCAGAGCGTTATGGTCTGGGGATGCATGTCCGCTCGGGGTGTAGGGAAACTGCTTCCTCAAGAAGACTGTCAATGCTGCCGTATACCAACATGTTCTGGAAACGTTCCTGATTCCGACTGTTGAGGGACAGTTTGGCGAAGAAGACCTCATATTTCAACAGGATCTTGCACCGGCTCGTGCGCCAAAGTCGACCAAAGATTGGTTCGCCGAAAAACAGCTTGAAGTTTTGGCATGACCGGCCAACTCTCCTGACCTCAATGTTATTGAAAACCTTTGGGCCATCGTCAAGCGGAAAATTCGCGACAGAAAGCCGACTACGCTGGACCAACCAAAGCAGAACATCGCCACTGCCTGGGAAGCTGTGAGTGCAGAAAGTTGTGACTAGCTGGTCAAATCGATGCCGCGGAGACTTCAGGCAGTCATACAAGCCAAGGGGGCAGCCACAAAATACTGAGAAAGTGATGATTCTAATTATAATAAAAATTATTCTAATTCAGTGAAACGATTTCTCAACTATTCTAATTCAATAAAACAACATTGTCACAGTTAAATGGCCTAAATGGGCCTTTTGGAGAGCTCAGCTGAGCAAATTTTTTACAGGTAGCGAGTTCTGTGAATACTCTAAGAAGTAGGACAGGCGCGGTGAACACCTGATTTGCTTTCTGCACAAAAATGCATTAAGAAAATTTAACGATTGCGCTATTTCAAATTATTCTAATTCGTTGACCAGCACTTGTATTGTCTACCTAAGACTTTGAATGATGAGACAGATGATTATTTCTTCTTAATTGGTTTGGTAGAACACATACCACCTTGCCGTGACGAAAACAACACTGGCAATTCCTTGATTATGGTAAGCAAGCCTATACTAGAGTACTGACCACCACAAAAAGGAAACCTTGCAGCATAAAATGCAAAGATGCATTGCCAGCATTGAGCATTAGGATAACCATGCTTTTTTTCAAAAGCCTTCACAGTAAACATTTCCCGGTTAGCTGAATCAAAACGTAACAGAAAATGCACAAATGTGGACTCCAAAATATGATGCTTATTTTCAATATGCACATGTGGGTATTTCTAACAATCATAGTGAAGACTGAGTGAGCTGAATTTTAAAAATTATACATATATTCTGCTGTGTTGGCTTTTCTGTCTATTACGATGCATTTATTTGTCTGCTGTCACTGCATTGCATGAATGCTTGAATGTAAACCTGTCCATTAACTTTTAGAATGGGACCTTAACTTACTGTATATGCGTGGGGTCCTAAATTTCAGTCCTGGTGGGATTTCTGTGTCAGTTTGTTTTTGGTCTGTTCACTGTAATGTGAATAGAGGCCACTAGAGAGCAGTATTTACCTTTCTTTTATTAAGCTCAGACTGGAGCTAGGTTTAGACATGTCCTGGACATGTCTGGGGCAAGTCCCAGAAAATTAAAAAAAAAGAGGTCTAAATGTCGATGGGGTCTGCAAAAGAGTATATAAAGAGTAGAATTGAGACCGTAAAGTGGTAGGAGAAATTGCTTGAAGAAAGATGAATGTGACCAGACCTGTCATTCTGTTCAAGACCTGAGAAGTTTCTTTTGTGGATTTTTGCCTGTGTTTGAGCATTTTCCTCACCCAGGACATCACCAAGCCACCCCACCAAAACAAGGGACTGTAAATATTTCTGTTTTTTTTTTTTTTTAATATATTCAATCTTGGTCAGTAGCGTAGTTAGTTGTTTAGTTGTCTTTGTTCATTAAATGTGTTTAAGTTTTTAAAACTGTGTGTCATCCCTTGCTGTTGTGTTGTAAATTGTAATAACAAATTGGGGCCATAACATCACACTCTTAAGTGCTTTTTTGTTTGCAGTTTTTTTACAATCACTTTGACGCTAACCTCAGAAGTTTTTGCTCAACTTTCAAAAATCTAGATACAAACCTCAACACAAATCAAAATATACAATTTTTCAAAACTCTAAACGCTTTTTTCAATTGCTTGGATACCATACACATTACATTTAAGTCATTTGTTCACTGAACTTAAATTACTTGTTCAAAATGACACAAGTTAAGATCAAAGTATTACTATTTTAAAATAGAATACACACATTATATTTGATTTGACTGTCTTCGTGTCATTAAAGGCATCCAATTATCAATGACTACAATTACTCAAAATGATAAGTAACTGAATCGTTGAAGTACTTGAAGTTTTTGCCCAAATTTCCTGTGGGTAGTAATGACAACTCATTGACTCCAATTACTGATTATTGATTTCACCTTGTGGTAAGAGTATATAGGTAAGGGTTTGCACCCATCACAGCTTCAACACAGTGACAGCATGGAGCAGGCAGATCAGCTGAGAGGTCAAGCAGTGGGAGGACGTGGACGTGGACGTGGAGGTGAGGGGGAAAGATTTGGTAGAGGACAAGGACCCTTCCATAGAGGTGGCTGTGGGCCTCGTCAGAGAGGGGGGCATAGGCCCCAACAGAGGTGGCCATGGGCCTCGTCAGAGGGGGCAGCGGTGGTAGAGGACAAGGCCAGGGACTAAGACAGTGACAGTCTCAGCAAAGGGTGTCAAATGAAATCAGAGCAATGGTTATGGATCATGTCATCAATCGGGGCATGACGATGAGCGAGGCCGCTGCCATAATCCAGCTAAGAAGATCCACGGTGGCCTCGATCATCAGAACATTCCGCAACGAGAGCCGGTAAGTCTTCAGCATGGACTATGTATTTGCGTAAACTACCATAAAATATCAAATTTCTTTAGAGTGGGTAATGATATACAGTACTGTAATACAGCCCATGTCTTACCACTGTCTTAGTGTCTCTCTAGTGTACCACTGTATAGTGCATACAAATACATACCACACAGTAGGTGTTGTGCCTCAATGTGTTCTTTGCTTTCCCCTGCAGAATTGAGACCAGGCCAAACGGGGGAGGCAGGGCAGAATTTTGACTGACCAACAAGAGCTTGCTGTGGTCAATATAGTTCGGGCCAGGAATGAGATACGCCTGACCGAAATCCAGCAGCACATCATCGACAATGTCAATCTATTCAATAATGTGGAAGCCATTAGTCTGCCGACTATTGCCCGCACACTGAAAAGGAACCAGGTGTCTTTAAAGCAGATCTACCGGGTGCCTTTTGAAAGAAATACAGAGAGGGTGAAGCAACTGTGGGCAGAGTATGTTCAGGTATGCTCAGTTGAAAGATTGTTACAGAATGAACGATTCACTAATGAACATACGGAGACTCCAATCGCGGTTCAAGCTAGGAAGAGGGTCTTTTATTCACATTACCGTTGCTCATGGTCAGACAAACAGGTCAGTAGCCAGAAATATCACAGAAAAGCTCAATCGTAGTCAAGGACAGGGAAAATGTCAAAAAAAAAAAAAAAAACCAGGAAATCAGTCAGCACAGAATACAGAAACAAAGGGAAACTAACCTAAGGGAATGGGGAAAGGGGAATTGGAAGGGAAGAGGGAGACACAGAAATTAACTAAACAGTCGGAGTATAAAGGGAACTGGGGAAAACGGGAGACTCCCAAACTCACTCGACCAAATACAATCAATAACTAGAGTACAGAAAATCACAAAGGACAAAAACTCTCAATAACCGCAAAAAACACACTGAGAAAAAGCACAGCAATGGAACAACCAGGAGGAGCAAGGAATGGTCACAAATCGACAAAGACAAGCGGAAAAGTGGGGTCTTTATAAACAAACTAATTAGAGTGTTTAGCCCAAGAAATGAAGGACAGCTGAGAGGAGGCAGAATCTAGAACAGCAAAGGAAAGTGATAGGACAGATTGAACAAGTAGGTGTGCCCTGCTTCTTCAAACTAACTAATCACCATGCCTGACTACTCTGCTCTAATGTGGAGTCCTACCCATTTCTAATCACCAGTGCCTCAGCTAAACTATTCTCAGGTGCAGACAGTTAACAAGCACAGGAAGAAGGAAGCAGGAAGTACCCAACCAGAAAAGACTGAATGGAAACAAGACACTACACTTAGACACACAAGGGAGCGAGTGACAAAAGACAAACATTCATGAAACATGAACAATCACACTAGAAGTAAACCTAACACAAACAAATAATTCTAAACATCATGAAACTGAAAACATACAAAAACAAAGCATAAATTACTTCACAACATTCACATAGGTTGGATCTAACGTTACATTCTAGAGGATATTTCCTTTCAATTTCTTTTCAGAGGGTGACGGAGATAGATGCTGCAGAGGACTACCACAAATTCCTCTACATAGATGAGGCAGACTTTAACCTGGCCAAAACAAGGCGGAGAGGGTGAAATTTGATTGGCTAGCAAGCAACAATCCAGGTACCTGGACAACATGGAGGGAACATCACTGTGTGTGCTGCCATATCTGAGGATGGTGTGGTGGCACGCAGACCTGTGCTGGGATCATACAATGCAGCCCTCCTTCAGGATTTTTTAAACGAACTAGAGCAGCTGTCAAACTGAAAGAGTCACATATGTAGTAGTCTGGGACAATGTTAGGTTCCACCATGCTGAAGTGGTGCACACATGGTTTGAAGCCCATCCACAGTTCATAGTATTGTATTTGCCCCCATACACTCCTTTTCTCGACCCAATAGAGGAATTCTCAGCATGGAGAAGGAAAGTCTATGATCATTGCCCTCATGAACCTGCCACCCTCCTCCAGGCCATGGATGACGCGAGTGATGAAATAATGGCAGACCAATGTCAGGCCTGGATTCGTAATGCCAGGAGATTTTCCCCCGATGCCTGGCAACGAAAAATATCCACTGTGATGTCGATGAGAATCTCTGGCCAACTCCAGAAGAGAGAGTTGATACAAATGAGTAACAATGTAACAGTATTGTTTTTGTTCACTTTACATGGCAGATCAAAAAGTTCTCATTTACTTTTATGGCTACTTTTCTTTGCCATTCTTCAAATAAACCTGTTACTATTGTATTTCAAACACTAATTTCACATTTTGTTTACAGTTTTTTTTACAATCACTTTGACGCTAACCTCAGAAGTTTTTGCTCAATTTTCAAAACGTTTGATACACTCATAACAGTCTGCACTTGTAAAACAGCCCAACCATTTGTTCAAAACCTTGCATTGTTGTATTCTCATCATTGAAGAATACTTACATTTCTGAATCTTTGGTTCAAATGACTCACCTATCATGAAATACCGTAGGAACACTACTTTAGATCACCCACACAAGATACCAATAGCTTCACTGCGAAGTTGTTTTTTCAATTGCTTTCATTACTGCAAAAAACACTTGATACATGTTTCAATAAGGTTCTAAACAATAGAGACAGTGGAATCATAAACAAAATGTGAAATACAATTGTAAACTGTTTTTGAAGAATGGCAAAGTAGCCATAAAGTAAATGAAAACATTTTGATCAACTGCCATAAAAGTGAACAGTTGTAAAAAAAATACTAACATTGTTACTCATCATTTGCATCAACTCTCTTCTGGAGTTGGCCAGAGATTCTCATCGACATCAGTGGATATTTTCCCTTGCCAGGCATCGGGGGAAAAATCTCCTGGCATTACGAATCCAGGCCTGACATTAGTCTGCAGTTATTTCATTACACGTGTCATCCATGGCCTGGAGGAGGGTGGCACGTTCATGAGGGCGACGATCATAGACTTTCCACCTCCATGCTGAGAAAAATTCCTCTATTGGGTTGAGAAAAGAAGTGAATGGGGGCAAATATAATACTATGAACTGTGGATGGGCTTCAAACCATGTGTGCACCACTTCAGCATGGTGGAACCTAACATTGTCCCAGACTACAACATACGTGACTCCTTCAGTTTGACAGAGCTGCTCTAGTTTGTTTAAAAAATCCAGAAGGAGGGCTGCATTGTATGATCCCAGCACAGGTCTGCGTGCCACCACACCATCCTCAGATATGGCGGCACACACAGTGATGTTCCCTCCGTTGTCCAGGTACCTGGATTGTTGCTCGCTGGCCAATCAAATTTCACCCTCTCCGCCTTGTTTTGGCCAGGTTGAAGCCTGCCTCATCCATGTAGAGGGATTTGTGGTAGTCCTCTGCAGCATCCAGCTCCATCACCCTCTAAAAAGAGATTGAAAGGAAATTCCTCTAGAATGTAACATTAGATCCAACCCATGTGAATCGTTCATACTGCCACAAGAATCTTTAAACTGAGCATACCTGAACATACTCTGCCCGCAGTTGCTTCACCCTCTCTGTATTTCTTTCAAAAGGCAGCCGGTAGATCTGCTTTAAAGACACCTGGTTCCTTTTCAGTGTGCGGGCAATAGTCGGCAGACTAATGGCTTCCACATTATTGAATAGATTGACATTGTCGATGATGTGCTGCTGGATTTCGGTCAGGCGTATCTCATTCCTGGCCCGAACTATATTGACCACAGCAAGCTCTTGTTGGTCAGTCAAAATTCTGCCCTGCCTCCCCCGTTTGGCCTGGTCTCAATTCTGCAGGGGAAAGCAAAGAACACATTGAGGCACAACACCTACTGTGTGGTATGTATTTGTATGCACTATACAGTGGTACACTAGAGAGACACTAAGACAGTGGTAAGACATGGGCTGTATTACAGTACTGTATATCATTACCCACTCTAAAGAAATTTGATATTTTATGGTAGTTTACGCAAATACATAGTCCATGCTGAAGACTTACCGGCTCTCGTTGCGGAATGTTCTGATGATCGAGGCCACCGTGGATCTTCTTAGCTGGATTATGGCAGCGGCCTCGCTCATCGTCATGCCCCGATTGATGACATGATCCATAACCATTGCTCTGATTTCATTTGACACCCTTTGCTGAGACTGTCACTGTCTTAGTCCCTGGCCTTGTCCTCTACCACCGCTGCCCCCTCTGACGAGGCCCATGGCCACCTCTGTTGGGGCCTATGCCCCCCTCTCTGACGAGGCCCACAGCCACCTCTATGGAAGGGTCCTTGTCCTCTACCAAATCTTTCCCCCTCACCTCCACGTCCACGTCCACGTCCTCCCACTGCTTGACCTCTCAGCTGATCTGCCTGCTCCATGCTGTCACTGTGTTGAAGCTGTGATGGGTGCAAACCCTTACCTATATACTCTTACCACAAGGTGAAATCAATAATCAGCAATTGGAGTCAATTGTCATTAATTGGAGTCAAATTGGAGTCAGTTGTCATTACTACCCACAGGAAATTTGGGCAAAAACTTCAAGTACTTCAACGATTCAGTTACTCATCATTTTGAGTAGTTGTAGTCATTGATAATTAGATGCCTTTAATGACATGAAAAGACAGTGAAATCATATATAATGTGTGTATTCTATTTTAAAATAGTAATACTTTGATCTTAACTTGTGTCATTTTGAACAATTAATTTAAGTTCAATGAACAAATGACTTAAATGTAATGTGTATTGTATCCAAGCAATTGAAAAAAGCGTTTAGAGTTTTGAAAAATTGTCTATTTTGATCTGTGTTGAGGTTTGTATCTAGAGTTTTGAAAGTTGAGCAAAAACTTCTGAGGTTAGCGTCAAAATGATTGTAAAAAACTGTAATGATTCCACTGTCTCTATTATTTAGAACCACAAAAAGAACCTTATTGAAACATGCATCAAGTGTTTTTTGCAGTAATGAAAGCGATTGAAAAAACAACTTCGCAGTGAAGCTATTGGTATCTTGTGTGTGGGTGATCTAAGGTAGTGTTCCTACGGTATTTCATGATAGGTGAGTCATTTGAACCAAAGATTCAGAAGTGCAAGTACTCTTCAATGATATGAATACGCAATGCAAGGTTTTGAACCAATGGTTGGGCTGTGTTACAAGTGCTGACCTTTATTAGTGTTGCATCTAACGTTTTGAAAATTAAGCAAAAACTTCTGAGGTTAGCATCAAAGTGATTGTAAAAAAACTGTGAATCATTGATTGGGTGTGCAGTCTGATCACCTTGAGTATGTGGCCTGACTGTGCTGCTGACTGAACAGAAGTACCAACAATTGGTAGACGCTGCATCCCTTGAGGACTAGAGTTTCAGACCCCAGCTCTTTGTGAAGCTGGCCTGGATATGTATGTCATTACATTCTCTGTGTAGTGCAAAATAGCACGACTTGCACTGTTATAAACAGATTGAATTTAACAGTTAAATTAACACTTTTTTTTCCCTGTTTAAACTGTAAGTCTAGTCCTGCATGCATTTAACTGTGGTTTACGCTGAACATACACGGAACTCTATTGTAAAATACAGTGAAAATAACTTGGCAAAAAAGGTGCCAGTTAAATTAACTGGCAAAAATGGAGCCACTTTATAACAGTGTGTGGTGCTTTAAACTGACACCAGTTCACTAAAAATAAATGATTAAGAAGTACTCAGTGATTAATCCGTCCTCAGTGATTCAACAGCATTAAACGATTTACCAATATCAGCAATGACTTGCCAATATCCTCCAGTGTGGTAACCTATCCTTTGCTAACCATCTAATTGTAATACTCTGATTATTTGCTTATGCTGGCTGATAAATGGCAAAGCTGCTAAAATTTATTGGATAGCGTGTGGTATCCAGTATATCCTGGGGAATTATGTCATCAACAAGCATGCAATTCCAAACACTGATCGTAATGCCAGAGTAAACAGCCAGCATGCATTTGATATTTTTTTTAAAGACAAAAGTGCACCAAAGAAGTTTCTTTAATAAAATAGATGATGAAATTAACAAACTGCTTTATCAATGTACACAAATTATTGGCGAGCGCCTTAACGAAAGTAAGCAGTCAATTAGCCTACACGTTCACCTTCCTTTAATGTGAACAAGAGAGCCCCAACAAGATAGTACTGATATTGATCTGAGAGAAAGGTTAGGTAAAGTCTGTCTTGAGCCAAGTAGCTCATCAAGCTGGTGCTTATCTTCAGTTTCTGTAGCATGAAGTGACGAGGAGTATTGGAACTCCTCATGGATGGGATGTTTTTCCATCGCATGTCATCCCCCAGCATTTTGTCAGGCTTCCCCAACAATTTGCCGGTACACAATCATACACTTGTACACCTGAGAGAAGTGAGGCACTGTGAGAGTGAAGCATTTTGCCCGAGAACACAAAGCGAAAATTATAGCCGGGACTTGATCTTTTCAATCTGAGGACCCACACTTAACGTCTATGCCACCATGTGATCTGAGCCAGCTTCTTGATGGATTGCCATTCTCCATGTCATGCCTACCTTTGGCTATTGCATATATTTAAATATGCGCAGAAGAACCACTCCAAATGACTTATTGTGAATGAGGCTGCAAGGGTCCTTGCGTACACTGCATTTGATACGAAAAAAAGGGCCCCTTGTAGTTTTAACCTTGAAGCAATCAGGCAGTCTAAAAACGCTCAGCGCTCCCCCCCTACTGTTATGTATAAAGTCTCTCCCGAATGTTTTCTCCTCAATCCAGCCATCTTTGTGAGTTTGGAGTACCTGCTGTCTTAATTGATTTATTACTGTCAGGTTTTACTTCCTAACCTTCATGTAATTCTTCTGTTCTCCTTGCAGTGTCATGTTTATATAATTTGCTCTACCTGTGTCATTTCTCATTGGTAGTCTTGTCTCATCATTGCTGTTCTAGCCTATCCCAGGTATAAGCCTTTCATTGTCCCATCTTTGGGAAGAATTTTAACAAAAGACTATTTATTAGGGACACTCATTCCTTCTTTTCCATCTCTCTCCAGAGCAGGGACAGAACCTGCCATTCTTAAGCCCTTGGGTCCAGTGTGTAACAGCCCAGTAGGCTTTGCCATTGAGATTGAGCTCCCAGTATTGACCACAGACTGACCACTGATCACAGCTTGCCTATTCCCTTGGATCCTGTTCCCACATCACCTGACTCAAACTGTTCCTAACCAGAGTTTTCCCCTGTCCCTTTCATGTGCGATAACCCTTTCAGTTAGTTCTAACTGCGGCTTGAAATAACTAAGGTGTCAAGAAATCTTTTTCTGGATTCGCGCCAGGTTCTTGTGTGAACTTAACACATCCACTTACTCCGAACTGTATCACAGATGTGTCTCTTGGTCACCTGGCACAAAAAGCCAGCACTGCGGACCTCCCTAGCGACTATAGAGGCTTTCACATACGTCGTATGACTTTTTAATGCTGAACTAGTGACAGGGAGTTAGGCACTCAAGGCTCTTTAATACACAAGAGCAACAAACACTCTCCTGTCTGGTCTGAACCTACGGAAAAGCTACTGTGGCACAATTCGCAGAGAATTTTAATGATACTTACATGAGGAATGTGTCACAATGCAGTGCATTGCATCCTGTAGAGTAGAGAGCTTTGTAGTGGCAGAAAATTTATAGTTGCCAGTCTCACCCCAGGTCCAGCAGTGAAAGTGCCAACAATCGGCACCTGAACATTGGAACTGGACCTTGGACCGACTGAAGAAGGTTTCCTTGTCCAGTGAGTCCAGGTTTCTTTTCAGTCATACACATCAGCTGGTCCAGTGAGTCCAGGTTTCTTTTTGGTCAAACACATCAGCTGGGTAGGTGTGCGCAATTTCCCTGGGGAAGAGGAGGCACCAGGATGCATCGTGGGAAGGAGAGAAGCTGGTAGAAGGGGTGTGATGCGCTAGGAAATGTTCTACTGGGAAATCCTGGGACTGGGAGTTAAATATATGAATATTATACATGAATTCTTCTCACTGACTCAATTAACAGGTTTTATAATTCATGCCTTCAGTTTCCAGGTTAAAGTATTTAAAAAGAAGAGCCTTGATGAGGCTTGAAAACCTCAATGACAGGACATCAGTATTTTGTTTGAGATTAGTGTTTTATTTCTGCAAAATGATAGACTGCAGCTTGTTTGTCCTGTGGCTGTGGTTACCTGTGATGGGTCTGTTGTTGCTTGATGTAGGATGAGGCATGCACAGCTTTTGCATTTTGGCATGGCTGTGGCTTTTTCTCTCATTCCTACTCTTTAGATTTTTATCACAAGGTGACAGAGCGGAATTACCCGTGTGCAGCCTTCACTGTTGTGCTACAGTAAAACTCACAAGCATTGTTTTCTTCACAATGCACTGCAACACATTGGTTTAACATCTGATATGACCAAACATTCAAGAATTCATATCGTAAAGTCATTGATAACGTTAGAAAATAGTTTGAAAATAGTGTTGGCTGAACACTTCTCATAATTTTGGCCAATTGATGGAAACTGAGGGAAAAACTAGTCCAGGGCTATTAAAAATAGGATGTAAGAGATTTAATATAAAACAATTAAATCATTTCTAGAATGCTGCAAGCATGGCTGCATGCACTTCAGCTTTAGTGTTGGGCCACCTGCACAGCCTATGCAGTCTAGCCTGTGACCTACTGACTCAAAAACCACAGCCTATTCAAGGTATTCATGGTAGGCACTGAATACCACCACATAAGGGTCTCTTCCCCTAGTCTGTGATTTTGTAACTGTGGTTTCCTGTACCACGGTTTACACAGGATTGTCTGATTTGTCGTCCGCTATTCGCTGGTCATTGCTGTATTCATTGTGTTCTTAGCAAAACTATCAGGATTCTATCTTAACGATCTGAGCGCAAGGTCTAAACTCATGGTGCAAGTGCAGACAGAGCCTGTTCTAATCAGCTTCTGCAAGTTTAAAAGTGTGTAATCTGAGTGCAGAGGAAGGCGCAGGTCAAAGATAGGACATGTATAGTTCTACACTGTTGTAAATTGTCTGAATTTAACAGTTAAATTGACCCATTGTCTCCGGGTTAGGGTTAGGGTTAGGGTTAGGTTGTGGTTGTATGAAGTGCAGCTTGTTTAGTGAGTTTGGGTCCTGCAGCAAACAACCTTATATGGTTAGAATCCATAGAGTCTCTGCTTTTATATGATGTATTGCTTGTGTGGCAGGATGGAGTTACAGATTCGTTGGCACCACATAAGTGACACAAGCACCGTTCAAGTGTTTCTGCCACAAGCTCTTTTAGTAGCTTGGTGCTGGAATTGTGTTTTGGGAAAGGTGCTTATCTTGAGGTTTTAGTCAATTTTCTTCCCATAAAAAGTGGGTATATCACATGACTATATTGCTTCACATTTACCATGTCCTGGAATGGTGTTTTTCATGAGATGTACCTCTGTTACGAAAAACACCGGGGGGGAACATGAACGTGGAAACGTGAGCGTGAACTTGGAAACATGAGCTAGAACGGAAGGGAGACACAAGAGGGGAGTGAGACGCCATATGCGGGAATCCAAAATGATATTTATTAAAAATAAACACAGAAAATAATCCAGGGGAAAAAGGGGGCACACCGGCTAACAAAAACACCGTGCCTAGCACTGAAACAGGAGAACTCAAGAATCCAAAACACAACATACCAGGGGAACAGACTCCGAACAAGACATGGAACGAGACTAGAGACAAACAGAACTCTGGAAGCTAGGCATACTCACAAGACAAGACAGTTGGCACAGCTGGCAGATGGCTAACTCGGGTGGCACAGCTGGCCAGGAGAAGGGTAAGGGAGAACATCAGGAGGGGGACAGACAGGACACAGGGCTCAGGGCAGGCAGGAACGCTGGGGCTATGGCTTGGGCTATGACAATGGCTATGGCATGGCATGGCTTGGCTTGGCTTGGGCTTGGGACTGTGGCTATGGCTTGGCTGGTGCGCAGGACAGGCAGGGCTTGGCTGGCAGGCGCGCAGGACAGGCAGGGCTTGGCTGGCAGGCGCGCAGGACAGGCAGGGCTTGGCTGGCAGGCGCGCAGGACAGGCAGGGCTTGGCTGGCGCTCAGGACAACTCGAGACAGGAGGAAGACTGGCACAAGGACACAAGATGCTGGAGGAGACAGGGTGCACCAGGGGCTTGAATGCAGAAGGGCAGGCTGGACAGGGAGGGAGGCTGAACTTGAGACACAGAAAAACCTGAGGGGACCAGAGGAGAAGTGCACGAGGCAGAGGGAGGGGGAGGGGGAATGCGTGCGAGCGTGGTGCGTGAAGTCAGATCTGCTGACGTGCAGAAATGGCTCAAACATATAGGGCAGGGGCACACACAGACACTGGTGTTGAAACTTAATCCAATTAACAAGGGGTGGAACATGAGGGAAACCAATTACAAGAAAACAGATAAACATTAACACTCAGACAAGGATCACAAGACAATCCCAAAGATGGGATAAATAAACTGGATAAAAGACTCCTAAGTGTACAGAAAAAGAGCCAGAACAGATTATAAGAATGCAGAGATCCTGCGGGAAAACTTTAGCAAAGCCAGTGAACAGTAAAGCGAGGGGCGGAGCTAGAACAGAGCGACTGCTGAGAGATAATTAGTCAATTAGTAAGTGCAGCTATACAATCCTGGGTGCTCGTTAGTAGATTAGTATTATATACAAGGTTAGTTTGGTTAGTAATTTTAGAAAACAACAAACTGTTAGTAATGTTAGTATGAATAGAAAAGCAAGGGGAAACTAGCAAACGAGAACAGAAGGAAGGATGAAACCCAGAATCCATTAAATCACCTGAAATAGTGTCACAATCAATTAACACAAAAACTGATACAAACAATGACGCGACCGGGGAGAAAGCAAAGACAGTACATGGGTAAAACGTGGACTGGACTACACAGGAGAGGAATGAAATGTGAACAGTAAGACATGGACTAAAAACTGACATACCAAAATGATAAAAACCTGAAATTGACTGACCAGACACTCAGACCACGGAACACAACACTCTGCCCCTACAAGCGGCTGAAGACAATTTAAAAGACTCATGACAATTGTGATGAACTTTGCGTTGCTTTGCACTGGGTGTAAGATACAGCCCTCAGAGCTTGATCAACTATTAAATAGTTTATTTGGTTCCACTCTGGCAAGAGCGACTCAATAATTGTGCTTTTTTCACTGCATGGTCTGGCTCCAAGCAACTCGACTCGAGCCGGGTGGATACTAAAACCTGAGCCCAGTGTGCTGGAGGCTACTGATTAGTCAGGGGGAATTGCCAATAATTAGCTATCAGACGATTGCAAGCAACTTAGGCATCAGCAGAAAACGCTGAAAATGACCGCGTATGGCAGTTAAACAATTAAGCCAAATGGTTAAGTGGCCAGATAAATAGCCACCTATTGTCATTACTGAGTTAGATGGCTATTGCTGTGCTGTATAGAAAATGAGTATCTGGTACCAAAACCAAGTAGGGTCAAATAGACCCGATATCATGCAGCAATAAAGCACCCATAGACTCTATAAGAGTTATTTTGACTCTATAAATACTTGAATTGACTGAAAATTTTACTGTGTATGTTTTTGCTTGTGTTTAAAGTTTTTCACGATTGTCAACACACGTTTCTCTATACAATAACGGCTTTCTCAATACTGCACACACAAAACTGAGAACTGCACACACAAAATGCTAAACCTGACACTCCCTTTGCAAGAAGACTCTTGCCATCAAATCTCTACATTGTGTTCACAAAATGGAACTCAAGTTTTCATTTGCTACACACAGTCGTATTTTCACATACCATTCATTGAGCACACACAACTAAGCTTTTGCTGCACACTACCAAGCATTTACAGCACAATGTAGTGCAAAATTGAAAATACTATTGTAAAATGGAACACACCATATGAATGACAATGACTCTGGAAAAGATATTTCTCCTTTTGGAAAAATGAGTCAGTGTAGCCTACTTTTTTCACAAAACAAACTTAAAACCGCACACAAATATGCAGTTACAGTTTTTTTCGATTGCTAAAACACGTTTTTCAAAACTGTACGTTTTTTTCAAAACTGCACACACAAAACTCCTAACATCACACACAAATTGCTAAACCCTGGCATCCCTTTGCAAAACAACTCTTTGCCATCAAATCTCTTAACATGTTCACAGACTGGAACTCGTCTTTTCATTTTGTAAACACAGCCATATTTTCACATGACACACACACCATTCCTTGAATAAACACAATTAGGCTTTTGGCTGAACACTACCAAAGATGTACAGAACACTGAAGAGCAAAATTGAAAACACAATTATAGAAATGGAACACACTGAATGAATGACAATTACTCTGGTAAATGAATCAATTCCCTTTTTGTAAAATGACCCAGTGTATGCCCACTTCTCTCATAGACAAACATAAAACAGCACACAAATTTTCAGACAAAACATTTTATTTACTGTTGGTCTAAACGTTTACCACCAACCCCCCCCATGCCTCTGGTTTCTGTCTGGCCAGAGGGCCTAATCGAACATCGCAGGCCATGTCCTCCTGGTCCAAACAGCGCTGGAAGAACCACCTAGACTGCTGCATGAAGCCCTGACAAGCCTCAAAGCCCACATCTCCACAAGCCTCCTCCATGGCTTGAAGCAGTGGGACCTGGCTCTGTGGGGTCCTTTCATACACCCTCCTCCTCCTCCTCTCATTTTTACCCCTCTTCTTCTCTGACTGTTGTCTCCTATGTTCCCCATTGCTCATCAAACAGAACAGAGGGTCAAGCCTCCTTTTATGCTGCAGTCCATGATAGCTAATTGCTCGCCAGACCCCAAAGTTTAGAGATTTGAATATTTGTGTGTTGTGGATTGATGCTTTGAGATTTCATGTGATAAGTGTGTGCAAACCTGAAAATTGTGTGTTGTGTTTTGATAACAAGGTGATGTGAAATTGACATCAGAGTGTAAAGGAGGAAAAGTGATATGGGATCAGTAAGACACCAGATGCGGGGAGAAGGGAATGAGGATTTATTTCCAAACAAAACAAAACAGGCACGAGGGCCAACAAAAACCTTGGCCCAAAGGGTTGCAAAAAACAAACTGAGGTAAGCTACACGGAGCTATAAACAATAAATGCAAAAGGCAAAAAACAAAAAGGCACTGGAAACTCCAGGCAAGAAGCACAAGAAAAATAAATAACCAGACTATATATAAATTCAAAAAACAAGAGGCTGGGACAAGACTTGAAACTAGAAATGCTGGGGAATCCTGACAACAAGAACTTGGCTACACTTGCACATGCAATGAGACGCGAGACACTGTCTGCCAGCCAACTTCCACCGCATCCAGATAAAGGCTTGGTGATCAAGGACACATGAGGGGCAACACCTGGAGAAGCAGAAACAAGAGGCATGGCAAGATCAAGACATGGACAGAGATTGGATGACATGACCTGCTCATTAAGAGAATGAGTGTGCTCAGCTTAAGTACCAATTAAGTATGCAGTTTGGAAGCAAGCATGAATGTTAAGAACAGAAAAGCACAGCAAGATCTTGAAATAGCAAAGCAGGAATCATGACAATGATCTCCCTGTCTAAATTAGTAGTATTAGTAATGTGCCTATCTAAGAATTACACCAACCCAGTGAGTGTTAGTAAATGTTAGTAACTTAAAAACAGTAAATTGCCAATTAAGCTTAGAGAGCCCCGAATCAGCACAGCACAGAAGGAAGAGGGAAATACCAAAGCCAACCAGAGCTCAGAAATGTGCAACAACGAAGGCACGGGGCGGAACGCAGACAAGCGGTGGAGTGGCATGGCAGACCTGGCGAAAACAAAAACATGGAAAAGTAAAAACATGGACATGGAATGAAACTTGAAGTGTAAAATCCTGAAACAAGAAACTGTTAAAACTGTGACTATGAACATGACTATGAACTATGGAACTATGAACTATGAAACTTGGAACATGAAACTGTTAAAACCATGAATAATACTGTTCTGGCCAAAGGCCAGAACCCTGGAACACAACAAAAAGTCAGAGTCTAATATGATCAGGAAATCTAAAGTAGTAACAAATTGAGTCAAAAGATTGGGGACAGAAGTAAAGGTTGTGAAAATTGTGCCTAATTTTTGCTTTTTCTGTTTTAGCAATCGAAAAAAACCGTAAAAATGTTTTTTTATTGTACATGATTGAGGAATCATCATGATCAAGCATCATCATGCCTTTGGTTTCTGTCAGCACTTTACAGTGTGAGCACACTGCATTATATTGAAATGCAGTATTGTATTACAGTACACAGTATATACAGTACACAAATACATAGTACACAAATGCTGTATTGTTTTACAGTACACAATACAAATAGATTTATAGTAAAGTATAAACTAGTACCTGTTCTCCATCCTGAATGTTCTTATGATGGCACCAACTGTGAATCAGCTGAGATTGGGCTGGACCCTCAAGCCAGTCTCCCTCATGCTCTAACCATGGTTCAGCACATGGTCTATCACAGTGGCCCCAGTCTCATTAGATGTAATGGTTCTCCTTCCTCTTACTCCTCCTCCTCTCTGTCCTCCTCTTCCTGCTCCTCTCTGTCCTCCTCCTGCTCCTCTCTATTCGCCTGCTCCTTCTGCCCCCTTCTGTCCTCTTCCTGCTCCTCTCTGTCCACCTCCTGCTCCTTTCTGTCGTCCTGCTCCTCCAGCTCCTTTCTGTCCTCCTGCTCCCCTCTGTCCTCCTCCGACTCCTCTCTGTCGTCCTGCTCCTCCTGCTCCTCTCTGTCCACCTCCTGCTCCTTTCTGTCGTCCTGCTCCTCCTGCTCCTTTCTGTCCTCCTGCTCCCCTCTGTCCTCCTCCTGCTCCTCTCTGTCGTCCTGCTCCTCCTGCTCCCCTCTGTCCTCCTCCAGCTCCTTTCTGTCCTCCTGCTCCCCTCTGTCCTCCTCCTGCTCCTCTCTGTCGTCCTGCTCCTCCTGCTCCCCTCTGTCCTCCTCCTGCTCCTCTCTGTCCTCCTCCTGCTCCTCTCTGTCCTCCTGCTCCCCTCTGTTCTCCTCCTGCTCCTTCTGCTCCCCTCTGTCATCCTGCTCCTCCTGCTCCTCTCTGTCCTCCTGCTCCCTTCTGTCCTTTTTTTGCTCCTCCTGCTCCTCTCTGTTCTCCTGCTCCTCCTGCTCCTCTCTGTCCTCTTCGTGCTCCTCTCTGTTCTCCTGCTCCTTCTGCTCCTCTCTGTCCCCCTCCTGCTTCTCTCTGTCCTCCTCTGCTCCTCCTGCTCCTCTCTGTTCTCCTGCTCCTTCTGCTCCTCTCTGTCCTCTTCGTGCTCCTCTCTGTTCTCCTGCTCCTTCTGCTCCTCTCTGTCCCCCTCCTGCTCCTCCTGCTCCCCTTTTTTCTCCTCCTGCTCCTCTCTGTCTTCCAGCTCCCCTCTGTCCTCCTCCTGCTCCTCCTGCTCCTCTCTGTCCTCCTCCTGCTCCTCTCTGTTCTCCTCCTGCTCCTCTCTGTCCTCCTGCTCTCCCTGCTCCTCTCTGATCTCCTCCTGCTCTTTTCTGTCCTCCTGCTCCCCTCTGCCCTCCTCCTGCTCCTCTCTGTTCTCCTCCTGCTCCTCTCTGTCCTCCTGCTCCTCTCTGTTCTCCTCCTGCTCCTCTCTGTCCTCCTGCTCCCCCTGCTCCTCTCTGGTCTCCTCCTGCTCTTTTCTGTCCTCCTGCTCCCCTCTGCCCTCCTCCTGCTCCTCTCTGTTCTCCTCCTGCTCCTCTTTGTCCTCCTGCTTCCCCTGCTCCTCTCTGTTCTCCTCCTGCTCCTCTTTGTCCTCCTGCTCCCCTCTGTCCTCCTCCTGCTCCTCCTGCTCCTCTCTGTCCTCCTTCTCCCTTCTGTCCTCCTCCTGCTCCTCTCTGTTCTCCTGCTCCTTCTGCTCCTCTCTGTCCTCCTCCGCTCCTCCTGCTCCTCTCTGTCCTCCTGCTCCTCCTGCTCCTCTCTGTCCTCTTCGTGCTCCTCTCTGTTCTCCTGCTCCTTCTGCTCCTCTCTGTCCCCCTCCTGCTTCTCTCTGTCCTCCTCCGCTCCTCCTGCTCCTCTCTGTCCTCCTGCTCCCCTCGGTCCTCCTGCTCCTCCTGCTCCTCTCTGTCCTCTTCGTGCTCCTCTCTGGTCTCCTGCTCCTGCTGCTCCTCTCTGTCCCCCTCCTGCTTCTCCCGGTCCTCCTCCGCTCCTCCTGCTCCTCTACGTCGTCCTCCTCCTCTCTCTCCTCATGCCACCCCCTGTCCTCCTGCTCCTCCCTGTCCTCTTCGTGCTCCTCTCTGTTCTACTGCTCCTTCTGCTCCTCTCTGTCCTCTTCGTGCTCCTCTCTGTTCTACTGCTCCTTCTACTCCTCTCTGGTCTCCTCCTGCTCCTCTCATTCCTCCTGCTCCCCTCTGTCCTCCTCCTGCTCCTCTCTGTTCTCCTCCTGCTCCTCTCATTCCTCCTGCTCCCCTCTGTCCTCCTCCTCCTCCTCCTCTCTGTCCTCCTCCTGCTCCTCTCTATTCTCCTCCTGCTCCTCTCTATTCTCCTCCTGCTCCTCTCTGTCCTCCTGCTTCCCTCTGTCCTCCTCCTGCTCCTCTCTGTTCTCCTCCTGCTCCTCTCATTCCTCCTCCTGCTCCTCTCTATTCTCCTCCCGCTCCTCTCTGTCCTCCTGCTTCCCTCTGTCCTCCTCCTGCTCCTCTCTGTTCTCCTCCTGCTCCTCTCATTCCTCCTCCTGCTCCTCTCTGTTCTCCTCCCGCTCCTCTCTGTCCTCCTGCTTCCCTCTGTCCTCCTCCTGCTCCTCTCTGTTCTCCTCCTGCTCCTCTCATTCCTCCTCCTGCTCCTCTCTGTTCTCCTCCCGCTCCTCTCTGTCCTCCTGCTTCCCTCTGTCCTCCTCCTGCTCCTCTCTGTCCTCCTGCTCCCTTCTGTCCTCCTCCTGCTCCTCTCTGTCCCCCTGCTCCTCCTGCTCCTCTCTGTCCTCCTGCTCCCCTCTGTCCTCCTCCTGCTCCTCTCTGTCCTTCTCCTGCTCCTGTCTGTTCTCCTGCTCCTTCTGCTCTTCTCTGTCTTCCTCCTCCTCTTCTCTGTCCTCCTCCATGCCCTCTTTCTCCTCTCTCCTCCCCTCCTTGTCCTCTTTCTCCTTCTCCTTGTTCTCCTCCTTGTTCTCCTCCTCCTCCTCTCACTCTTAGACTTCTCCTTCTCTGGTTGCTCTCTTCAAGGTTCTCCATTGTTCACCAAACACAGAGGAGGAGGCTGAAGGCACTTATACGCTGCAGACCTAATTGCTCACCAGACCTGTATTTGTGTGTTGTAGGCTGATACCACTGAGTTGTCACATGAGAAGTGTGTGTAACAACAGAACATTGTGTGTAGTGTTTTGACAAGTTAATGTGTAATTGACTGCAAAGTGTATTGTAGGTTGAAGCCTTGAGCTTTTACATGAGAGGTGTGTGCAACAACTGCACATTGTGTGTAGTGTTTAGACAACAAGGTGATGAGCGTCAGAGTGTAAAGAAGAAAAGTCTAGGGGAGTCTAGGGGAGTCATAAGGGAGTGTGAATTCGTGACAATTCGGGTCGAGCGAATGGTACGTGAAGTTAAGGTTGTGCAAATTGTGCCAAAGTTTAGATTTTTGTGAGTAAACAATCGTGAAAAACTGTAAAATAGATAACTACACAGGTGTTGAACAGTATTTTATGGATATTATTTGGATCTTGTTATGAGTGTACAGATCTGAACTTTTTTTTTCTTGTGTTTGACAAAGTAAAAGCACAGACTAGGTTTTTTTTTTTTTTTATCTGTGTATTGCAGTATGTGCATATCTCGCATAAACAGGTGTTTGCGTTAAGGTGACTCGGTGAGTCAAAAATGCAGATGAAGTCTGTGAAACAAAACATGTTTAAGATCGGCTGTATTCACCAAATGTGGTGTCCAACCCGACTGCGATGCAAAGTCCTTTTTTGCTGACCATGAAACCGCTGAACAATAGTATATATAGGCAATAAATATGCTGTTTGCAATTGACAAAATAAAAAACACAACTGCCACATGTGTTTTCATTTGCAAAAGCACAAAAATTGTGCTCTGAGTGTCAATCCCTCTCCCTGAGGAAAGTCAGACTGACTGCCAGGTTTAACGCCTGTTGTTTTTTGTGGATGTTCTCGTGGACTCATGACAGTCCCTCTGCAGGAGTCTGTGAGGTGTTGCTATGGCAATGCAGGTTACCCATGTTTATGGTGACTGTTTATCCAGAGAAGGTTGTTCTCCTGAAGATTCTACCCCCAGCTCGAAAATTCCATAGCTGATATTAACCAAAGGGAAAAGGTTAACGTTGAGGACAAAAAACCTGTCTGTAGTGAAACCAATGGGTATATTAAAAGATTTATCATAGTCTGCTGAGATTCATCCCAAACCACACATCCCTGACCGGGAATAAGTGGGTGAGGTATTGATGGATAGAAGGGGTTTATGTCATCACAACCTTCATCAGAATGAAATGGTGAATACATGAATTACAGTTCTGAATTTATCTTTCTACAGCAATGAATCCCTCTCACAATGACATGGACTATAATGAACTCCAGCAAAGTGTTGATCAAAGATTCCTTCAGAAACTCACCAGATGGGGGAGCTCAAACTTTTCTTCGATTGAAGTGAGCAGTAACACTGCTGGGCTGATGTCTGAGGACAAGCTGAGGTTTTTCTTGATCACAGTTTTCAATCAAGTGAACAACAATTACCATCTTATGCTGGGCCATCCCCACGCAGATCACACGCTGTTTGTAGAGCCCCGCACCTGTGTGTGTGTGTGTGTTGGGGTGTGTGTGTGTATGTGTGTGTATGTGTGTTGGGGTGTGTGTGTGTGTGTTGGGGTGTGTGTGTGTGTGTGTGTGTGTTGGGGTGTGTGTGTGTATGTGTGTGTATGTGTGTTGGGGTGTGTGTATGTGTGTTGGCGTGTGTGTGTGTGTGTTGGCGTGTGTGTGTGTGTGTGTGTTGGGGTGTGTGTGTGTGTGTGTGTGTGTGTGAGTCACATCTTTGGAAAACTGGAGGTGCATCAGTGGGGAAAACAGATTACAAAATACGAGGACAAGACTCATCACTTTCAAGTTTACTAATCTCAACAAATTTTAATTTGAGGAGGCCCTGCCTTTATGACTTGAATTAAATCTCTTTTGACCTTCTCCATCACATAGAAAAACATTTTTACAGTCCAGTTACTTAATTTGTTTACAGTCATCAGGAAAAGTATTTACATTTTTAAAAATTTGGAATGGAATTGATATTGAGATCCGTTTTACATCAGGATACTTATTTGAAAACACTGTCATACACACTCGCTCACCAACACTCCTGCACACTGCTACTTCTGAATTAAAGCAATATCATTTGTCACTAATTGTAACAAGAGGAAATCATACAATGAATGCTTAATAAACCAGGGGTCATGCTCACACTGACATAATTACTTCTCTCAGCAATTGAATGTACAGATAAATAATTTGATTTATTATCTTTGTCTGCAGACATATTAGGTAAATTTCCCAAAGTTTCACAATAAAATGATGAAAATTACTGTAATGTACCAATCATAGTTTGGCTCATGTTAAAAAATCGATGCAATGACATGCATCTCTCCGCAAAAAAATAAGATCTGAAACCCCTGCCGTTTTTCATTTTTTCTTCAAATGTTTGTCGTAATGTGGTCTCTGTATTTTTACTTTTTTCTGTGGTGCCCAAACCAACAGCACAGCATTGAACATCGTCAGAAAATGTTACTTATTTGCCAACTGGTTCAATAGAGCCCAGGATAAGATAATAGATTTCACCAATTGCTTTGTGAATTCAATTTTTCATCCAATATCTCTTCACTGTCTGAAGTTTAAGCAAGAGAATCTATTTAAATCTGATGACTTTCATTATAAGTCTGAGATGTTCATATTATACTTCAATAAATATATTCATAAACTTTGATGTTTGCATTGTTAGATCGTGAGCATGATCTTTCGAAGGTTTGAAAAACAACAAAAACAGACAACATGTATTACGATCTCCCTCCCCAGTATTTAAGATGGCAATATGTCACATGTTCTTTTTTTTTATCAAAACGGATGGCACAGGAAAGTATTGCAGTGCACAATATTATTTACAGGTCAGCAGAAAGTTAGAAAATGGTATGTAAAGACTGGGTGAACGTTTGTTGTCCATCATAGTGGGTGTCCATGACTCTTGAGCTTTGTGGCCACCTGTGGTCTGTTAGCTGTGTGGATTCCTCAGCGCCGCACGAGTCTCAGTACCTTCCTGACCGAACAGGGTGTTGCACCCCCTGCTTTTTCCGTAAAGCTCTGGGCTTCATGTTCATGTAGTCATGCTGCATATTCTGCTTATTCCGCAGGTTGTGCTGGAGAGGAAATGCAACGGAGAATGGAAATCAGAATATTTTTAAGCCTGCATGTTTTAATTATGTCTAGTTCTTATGCAATCATGTATTCTCATTATGCAAAATACAAAATAATATCTTTTTTGACACCAGTGCTGAAGCTGTTTTAGATGAAGTGGCAACTTTTCCCAGTGTAACTTTAAAGTTGGTTTTGTGAGGGCCACTCTGCTATATTTCTGACCCCAACACCACTGTGATCTATTACACCCTTAAGTTACTGCATTTTCCCAATGAACTACAAAGGCTGCCAACAAGGCTAACTAACCTGGCAAGCATTTAAGAATTACAGTGGATTGAAAATATCCGCAAGATACTTGGATACACAAACAAACCATGCAAAGTGATCCAGACTTGTTAAATATGGGTAATACTGAGAATCGATTACAGTGACTTCACAGCTGCAAGCCTCGACACAATGTCCCACAGTGATAAGCCGAAGTGGCAGAGTACTGTTTGTCTCATTTCATACAAGCAGGTTCTCAGGTAAAACCTTCCCTATGACAATTGCAGAGAGCTGCAGTTATGCAGCACAGCTGGTGTGCTACAGTGGAAGAGGAAGTGGATGCAGGTCTCAAGGGCATCTGGCCATCTTTGTACTGCTTGTCTGCACTTACTACAATTAACAGGGAGCGCTTTCACGAGGGCAAATTGGAGGGTCAGTCATTAGTAATACACTCTCATGAGCACTTGGTCTTCAAACTTCAAAACAACAAATGCACAATAAACAATTAACTTTTGTTATTAATATTTTAATTATGTCGTTAAGTTGTGAAGCAAAGTTTAGAATTCAAGAGGGATGAAATGTAGTAAGAGCAGGAGTGACCCCCATTTATTTTTCTGTGCCTGATGGGGAATTGCAAATATAGCGAAAATGACTCAACATTGTCGTTTTTATATGAGTTAAAAGACGCTTATTCACCCCAAAAGTAAATTTCACTCTAGCCAACATGCACAGTCTGGTCCATATATTTGGATACTGAAAGAAGTTATTTTTATTTTAGCTGTCCACTACAACATAACGGATTTGAAATGAAATTCTGAAAACAAGCTCATAGTTCAGGTTTTCAGTTATAATGTGCTACTGGAATGGCTAATCTAGGCAAAATTATGAAAATGGTCTCACTGTCCAGATACATGTGGACCTGACTATAAATTAACAACAGTTTACCTGTAGGCCAAAATGCATGATTTATCATGAATAGCAAACATAAAACGTACTGATTCTATTATATATCCAAATGGCAATTTTTTTGTAAAACCACTGACCTGTTCAAGAGGCAGATTTGCGAGGGGACTTACCCACAACATCACAGTAATGCTGGTAATGATTATACTGTAGACAGCCATTATTGCTAGTGCAGCCCATATCCAAAGTTTTGGAGATTCTCCTGCTTGACACACCTTGAACGGTGGCTGCTCTGCTGAATGAGAGTAAGAAAGGAAATTACACTTTCAAAAAGAAATGCTTCAAAAGAGGCCATGTGACTTCATAGTTTATGATTCAGGATTAAATATAGAACTATGAAGGGGTCTTCTATGGAGAGAAGAATATTATGGCAAACTGTATAAATTTATGGGGTTTACATCGTATGGTGGAAGGCGTTTAGTAATATAGGTTCTGAGTCATTGGACTCACCGCCTTAGGTGGGTGTCAAGTGATATGTATAATTTTGAAATTTTTATTAACTTTTTCGTGGAATATATAAAAAAATAAACACCCCTCAACAGTGGACTCCTCACTATAAAAAGGATGGTTAGAACCTGCCTAGGAGTCAGTTTGCTCTCCATCCTTGAAGAAGACACTGCCCAGAAATGCCCACTATCGTCAAAAGCAGGGTTCTTTGAATATTCAGACAATTCTCCTAAAAAGCATGGCAAATACAAGATTCATCAATTATTCTGAAACTATTCTGCAACTAGTCTCCAACTATTCGGTCTATTCGCCAACCATTCTGCAAGTAGTCTTCAACAAGTTGCCACATTCCTGAGGGAGGCGAATGATTAAAGAATAGTCGATGACTACAATAAATGTTTGCAGACTGTTTGAAGAACAGTTGGTGATTATGGCGAGTATTTGCTGACCATTTGGTGAAAAGACCTATTCGCCGAAGATTCTTCAAAATATGAACATGTTCAAAACTCCATGGTGAATGAAAGTGAGATCGGCGAAGGGTTGGCAAACATGACGACTACTCAGAGATTATTTGCAGAATTTTTGCAGAATGAATGTTAAATGTGGTGAATCTCCATTCACTACAGTCGCCAACTGTTCCCAAACCCAGTGAGATACATAAATAAGGCTCACAAGGGCTATGAAGGCTCTCTGGTCTGGTCCAAACCGACAGGAAGACAGCTGTTGCACAAGTTGCCAAGAATTATTTACATAAGGAATGTGTCACAACACACAATGCATCATACTGCTGTGTATTGTACTTTTTAGCTTGTGCACCAGTCAAGGCCCCCCTTGTAACTGCGGGCCACCTCAAGAAGTGCCCCCATCGGGAGCCTGAGCTTCTGAACAGGCCATGGAGCAGTTAAAGAAGATTAATGAGTCGCATTTTCTTTAACATCAAGTGCTTTGACATGGTACGCATACACTAATAACCTGGAAAGAGACGGCATCGGGATGCACTGTGAAGACAGAAGACAAGCTGGTGAAGGGAGTGTGAAACTCTGGGAAATGTCCTGATGGGAAACCTTGAGTTTGGGAATTCAAGTGACGTCAGTTTGATAGAGCTGTTTTAGCAGCACAAGGGTGACCTTTACTGTATTAGGCAGGCAGTTTTAATCTTGTGGCTGACCGGCGTATGTGTCAGATGACACGTATATGCAGTCCAGTCAAAACTACCTTTCAGTGGAAAGTGCATTAAAACAAGTAAGTTTTTGAAAATCGGTGATCAGATTCACAAACTTTAAATTAAGCCATGGTGATTTTACTTGTCAATTCTACTCACTAAATTAACTGGTAGCTGTTAAAGAGGCATGAGAAAAGTACTTCCCAGATCTGCTAAATCCTCCCTTGATCCCTGGCACCTCTGTCCTACCATAACCCCTGTCACTTGTCCTCCCCCTGCATCTCTTACTGAAGCGTTGTCTTCAAAATGTGAAGAATTTTTTACACATACTTTAGTAATCAAGTGGATCAGATTAGATTAAACATCCCTGTTCCAATTAAGGACTTTATCGTTTCACTCTTCTAAGTTTAGTTTGGCTGTATACAACTTATCATTAACTTTTCTCCATAGGACTGTCTTTGCAATGAAGCCTGTCACCTGCCATCATGACAATGACCTGTTCTCTTCCACACCCTTTCTTCAATGTTATTGCATCAAGAATTATAAATTATAAATAGCTCATTGTCTACTGGCTTTGTTCCAGCCTGCTTCAAGCATGCTGTAGTCTCATCTCTTCAGAAAAAGGCTAGCCTAAATGCAATGATGATAAGCAACATCAAAACAAAAAACAAGCAAAACTTCATTTTCCAGACATTGGACAGAAAAGTTTGTGTTGGGATAGCTCTTACCCTAGTCTGCACAACGGATAGTCAACAGTAACCTTTTTCTCATTGCTGACTCTAGGAACTGGGCTGCCCCATTCCTCCTTAATCTCAGGGCCACAGTCGATATTATTCCATTCTCATTAACCAGCTTGAACGTGGCCTTGGTTTTCCGGGGACTGCCTTGAGCTGGTTTGTCAATTACCTCAAAAGCAGAACCTTCTCAGTCATTACCCTTATTAAAATTTACTGTAGTGAACCTATTTTACTGCAGTTAAATTGATGTAAACTATAGTAAACTACACTTTACTACGGTAAACTATAATTTGTTGCAAATATGCTATAGTAATTGAATATCATTGCTAGAGTTTGCTTATAGTAGATTTTGACTTTTGTGATTTACTTTAGCATCACTGTGGTAAGTGTTACCGAGTACTACTGAGTTACTATAGTATATCTGTAGTAATTCTGCAAAAATAGCATAGTTATTATAGTATAGTTATTATAGTAGTATAGTAGTATAGTAACCTGCCAATAACGTAATAACATTTCTCGACCAATAACGTTATAACATTTTGCCAATAACGTAATAAGGTATTACATTATTGGCAGGTTATTACGTTATTGGCCTTACACTAAAAAAAGCTTTGATAATGTGATAACTATGCCAATAATGTAACAAATTCTGTTTTACTTTCTTTTATTTTTACATTCATGTTAGAAAATGTCTAAATATTGCCTCTTAAAAAGAGGGTTGACCAAATCTGCTGTCTGCCTACATTATTAGCCTACATTATTGGCAGGCTATTTGGAGGGATATGTAGCACAGATGACTTCAATATTTGCAAAGTACTTTACCATTTTACTGTTCATATTTCTTCTCACCTCTGCCCAGTAATATAGCAACACATAAGAATGACTGGATATATTTTAATCAGTTATCCTCTGCATTTCCAGCATTTCCTACCTATGAAATCAAATTGTCTTACTACTAAGTTTTTATCTAAAGTATTATAATAATGTCAAACACATTCAGTAAGCTCAATTTAATCATACTCAATCAATCAAATTATTTTAATGCAAAATTTTGAACTCCAAATTTGAAACATGAACTACAAAAATAGTTAAATAAAATGTCCCTTTTGTTTGTAACATAAAAAAATAAAAAAATAAAAACTACAGACTACAGACTACTATTACTATTACTACTGGGGTCTAAATGCGTCGATCAGACTTTTCTTGCCGTAAGTAAAAAATTTGAAACCGGAGTGTCTCAGATTTCCTCCTTTTAATGTTTGATACACACAAAAACTGAAAGAGCACTTGTGTTTCCTATGAAGAGTCGAGGGTCCTTGTAGTACTTCCGTTTCTTCTTTTCTTTTCGGTGTGTTCTTTTTTATTTTCAAGCAAAATTGTAAAATAGCCCCTGCTGGAAAACAACCCACTCAATTCTAATGAATCTATCCTCTAAATCCACTTCAAGCTCAAATGTAAAATATATTTCAAAGAAATAAATCTACAGGAAATGTATTTTACAATATAGGGTATCGCATTAAGATAACATGTTCAGATGTTGTCATTTGTTAATTTAATTTGGTAAACTGGTACAACCTGCTCAAAAGTGCATTGTTTCCATGCTGCCTTTCAGATCGGAACGATCGGACAAGGCAGCATGGGATTTCCCAGGCTATAACTAGACTGCATTCCTACAGAAAATGCTAAAAGTGCCGTGTATGCTGAGTGTTAGCATATTTAGCACAGATAATCTACCCTGAGCTACTGTATATAGCACTGGAAACAGTGAATAACTTAACAGACAGTATGATTAACATTATTAACATAATTAACATTATTAGCATCTTTGTTAACCTACTTTTGTTGAGTAAGGCTAGATTCATAGTTAATCAGTTAACATTGTAGCATAATTAGCATTTTTAAGATAGTTAGCATAGTAATCACGTCAGCTAACTTACTTCAGCTTAGTAACAATAAAAAATATAGTTAATTATATCACGTTAACATAATAAGCAATGTTACCATAATTAGTATTTTAGCATCATCGTTAATCTACGTTGTCACAGCCCCTAGATGTCTGTTCAACCAGGGCATAAGAACAACATTAGCTGACTAAAACTGAATTCACATTTAGTTAGTTAATAATTTAGTATTATTAGCCTGGTTAGCATACCTGTCAATCAACCTTAGCTAATGTTAACTTAAAATACTGTTTATTAGACTACTTAATATTATAATAATTTAAGCACAATTACCATTGTTACTAATTGCTGAAAATTATTTGCCTTGCTACCATTCTAAAAAAATGGAAGAAAAGAAGCCTTGGACTTCTTCAGCTGTCCTCTTCTGCCTCTCTCGCGCACAGTCTGGCTGGGTTGAACAAGTCATTGCAACCTCATCAGCCTGAACATTCCACCATTCATTTCAATGGGTCAGAATGTCGTAGAAAAAAAGATAATAGTGGATAAACGACAAGAGGTGGGGTAAATCCATAGCATAGCAAGCATACTTAATAATTAGCCAATAGTGTAGGCTAATAATGTAAGCAGACAGTAGGTTGGGCCAATCATCTATACATTCTAACGGGAATGTAAGCAAAAGAATATTAAAAAAAATTCTTACATTATTGGCATAGTTATTACATTATCAAAGTTTTTTTTTTAGTGTAAGGCCAATAACATAGTAACCTGCCAATAATGTAATACCTTCTTACGTTATTGGCAAAATATTATGACGTTATTGGTAGAGAAATGTTATTACGTTATTGGCAGGTTATTACGTTATTGGCTTTATTACGTTTCAAATGGGCCCAAATTATTACGTTATTGGCAGTTATAATGTTATTGGCAGTTATTACGTTTTGGGTTGTAACAGACGTGGGTCACCTTCACTAAGCAACAGGAAAAATTAGGGCGCCGCCTGTGTTTTATTACCGGAACTATTTAGAATATAACAACATGGACGTGTAACAACTAGACCTGTGTCCCCTATATGCCTATGGACACTTTGACCGTGATCACATTTTGACAATGGCAGATCTTCTATTGTAAGAGGAATAAGCCTCAGTCTGAAGTAAGAGGAACTTTCGGCACAGAGTAGATCTCCTCTGGGAAAATGACGAGCGGCTGCTCGTTTTTGTTGCACCCAATAAAATGTAACACTAATAAAAGTACAATGAAGAGTGATCTCTCCAGACTATTTTAACAATTACCTTCATGCAGCTCTGATCGAGGCAGTGGGGACTCATCCGAGTCCCCGTCGCCTCGTATTCCGACAATGGAGGGGGAGCCCTGCTGCCACGTGCTCCTCGAACAGAGACAGCTGAAAGTTCGAGTCTGGTTGGCCTCCACCGGTCTGTGCGCGGCTAATCCATTTGTGGTGGCGAGCTTAAAATCGGACCACTTTTTTTAACCTACATGTGAAGTATTTGGATTGTCAATTATGTAGGCTATATGACATGAAATATCACGAATCAATAAATTGAATTTATAAAAGCCGATGTTATTCGCACTTATACATGAGGCCAATGCTGAATTTTTTTCTTGGCCAAACTTAGTGCACCAGTTGATGACCATTAGAAAGTACCACTTAAATAAGTTTGGCCAAGAACAATTTTTTAGCTTTGGACACACTTATAAGTGTGGGCAATGGAGAAATGTACATCTGGCCACACTAATAAGTGCGTCTAAGAAGAATATCGGTTAATTTTTATGCTTGGGCGCACTTAAATGAATGCGAATAGTCACTTCGATTTATTAATGAATTAAGTCAAACCTCTGCTGCACACCGGTTTTCCACCCCAACGGTGTTTACTGCTGCAGCAATAGTTTTCAAAACTGCGGCCTTCTGGGCTCCCTTTATGTCACTCTTAAGGCTTCCAAATAAAATAATTTTGTTATTCTCCATCTCGGATGTGATAATTTATATTGTCAGCCTTCTAATAAAAAATTTTATCCTCAAAATGATAAACTTCACAGGAGAGCAAAAAAAAAGTTTAATTTTGCATGTAAGAATGCAGTTGAGCTGTGTTTGAGTTCGGGTGACTATTTTTCTTCCAAGAATATATCTAATAAATAAAATTTTGTATTTTGCGATGTTTTGTGAGGTATCGATCCGGAACCAAATGCGAGAACACGGGATTGCAAAGGAAAAGGCTTTTATTGAGCGAGGGGGGTAACCCCCACAGGGCAGAAGGCAACAGTACAGAGTCCGCAATCCAAAAGTCAAAATCCAGTGGGACAGACAAGGGTTCATAACCAGGGCAGCAAACACAAATCGTAGTTGGGCAAAACAGATTCGGTACACAGGCAGAGGTTTGTAGGAGAAGCAAACTCATCAACCAAAGGGCAATCCGAATCGTAAACAGGGCAGCAATCCACAAAATCGATGTCGGGCAGAAATAGGTCAAAAAACACAGATGCAACAATAATCAAAAAGGGCAAACCAAAAATCAGTAGTCGGGCAATCCAGTCAGAATCAGAGACGCAACGAATACGAGGCGAGAGAGAAAGCAGCACAGGTAAGCACGAGAATCGATCTGACAGAGAATGGCTGTGAGAAGACACCTAATATACACTTCTGGGAAGATCACATGGGGAGAAACACAGGTGCAGGTAGTCAGACTGATTACAAGGGAGAAGCACATGACGGAGAACCTAATCACATGAAAATTCACAAAGGCCAAAACGCGGACAGGGAACACAAGACATTCCTATAGAAAAACATACGGCTCCAGTCACGGAGTTCTAATGTGCATTGATAATAAGAGAAAGGACAGCGCAATCAGGTGTGGAGCTTCCACAGAAACTACAGCACAGGAGATTAGGGAGAGAAAAGAGGCGGAGACTAGAACAGGGCGAGTGCAGAGAGCTTGTTAATCAATTAGTAAGTGAAACTGTACAAATCCTTAGCGCTCGTCAGTAAGTTAGTATTATATACAAGGTTAGTCATTGTTAGTAGCTTCTAGAGAAAATAACAAACTGTTAGTACTGTTAGTAAGATAGAAAAGAAGGGTGAAGCCAGCAAACGTGATCGGAAGGAAGTCTGAAATCCAGAATCCAATAAATCACCCGAAGAGTGACACGCAGGACTGGGGCTGTGAACAATGACAAGACGAGAGGCCAGATGGGGGAGACAAAGTGCAATGCATACTGGAAAACATGAACCGGAATGTAACTATGGCAAAAATTAAACTTTGGAAAAGTACAACAAGGACAATACATGAACAAAACAAAGTTATCAAACACAATACATAATCCAAAGAATGGTCAGACAAGGCAAGGAATCCAAAAAACAATAAAACAAGTATCAAAGCAAGGCCTGTACATGACAAGCAAAGTAGAATCATAACATGTTTATGTTGTTATCGTGGACATACAAGTTTTTGTTTCTTATCAAATTGTAGATACAAGGTTTTATCAGCAGGTCAACAATATTTCCTCCTCAGAGAAGTTCTTTTTTCATTGCCATCTTTCGAGAGTCCATGTCGTAAAGTGGGCAGGACTATTATAGGGGCGTCATGTAAATTACGATGGTTTCAGCCACCAGATTTATCAACACCGTGTGAGTTCTACACCGAAATCAGCGACGTATACACTTTTAGTAAATCAGACGTAACACCTGGTGAACGCTGATATTTGCTCCAGAATCGACACCAGATCCTGCGCAAAATTTGATTAATGAGGGCCAATGTCTCCTTCCATGAAGTTCTTAAAATCCCACCTGATACACACTTTCATTTTTATCTTTAAACTATACAGGTTTCTTCCGTTATTGCTCCACCTCACAGTTCATGTGTTTGTTTTTTTATTTGTGTTACCCGTGTTTCAGTTTTAGTTGTCAATTTAACTTTACCTGTTTCTTTTGCTTTGCATTTACAGAACTTAGGAGCACTCTGAGTTTTTATTGTGTTAAATGAATAAATGGAAATGAAAAGTTGTCCTCAATGGATCAAAACATTCTATCAGGCGAATAAAAGTGATAAAGGTGTGTGAACTTAGCGATATAATGATAAACAAAAGTGTGTGCATACCAAATTATGCAATTCATTTATGCAATTTATTTAGCAGGTGTGTTTCATCGGGGGTGAATCTGCAAATTTGATGCCATACAAAATCCAGCACCATACTTGTAATCAAACTGGGGGCTTTGAGGACAATAGTGGAGCACATTATAATTTGGTCAGCATGTTAAGCGGTGATCTGAGGTTAAATGCCAAAATGTGATTATTTTTCCAAAATTTTTTTTTTGGATAAAAATATTCTATAACAAGAGCAATCCGAGATTTCTGATCTCCGCCAAAGGATGACATTGATACAAATGCAAATGCGGATCTGGATCATCACCAAAATTTATTGGATTCGTCCCTGGACCAAGATCCATCTCTGGTGAAAATTTCATGAAGATCCCTTAAGTAGTTTCCGAGAAATGTCACTAAATTTGTAGATCCGGATCGAGAATCTAGATCCGGATCCGGATCATCACCAAAATTTAATGGAGTCGTCCCTGGACCAATATCTATCTCTGGTGAAAATTTCATGAAGATCCGTTGAGTAGTTTCCGAGAAATCCTGTCCACAGATAGACAAATAAATAAATAAATAAACTGACTCGATCACATAATCTCCTTGGCGGAGATAATAACCCACCTTTATTAACCCTTATCAACCCTTATCAACCCTTGAGGCTTTTGCCAAAGACCCGTGATTAGTAGAATCAGGTGTGAGACTGCATGGTTAGAATGAAAGCCTGCACCCACTGCGGCTCAATCTGGAAAAGAGTGAGTATCCCTGGTCTGGCCTCTCAGAACCCTGCGCTGTAGTTATAAGATCTACGCTGTTAAATAAGCAAACTACATCTGCCAATGCCCCTAAATGTAATTTGCAAAACACACCACTGACTTTACCCATAAACTATGCAAATAGGGCCCTTCGCTACTGCAAAGTCTCTGTATTTATTCTGTGATTTCTGTCTGGTGTTAATTTGATAATCTGAAGTGCCTGTAGCTCAAGAAAAGGAAGCTCTCGGATCTTTTTTTACAGAGCCAATGGAGGATAGAATGACAGGTGTAAATGGGTCAGATCGAGATAAGAACATTTTATTGCTGTGTACCTGCTTTACATCTCTAGATGTTTTACTGTATATCTTTGCTTCTTTTTCAAAATACATCAATGCAAGTGACTCCATTCTTTAAATTCTTAATAAAAAAGAAACACTAAAAACATGAAGATGGGCTAGGGAAAAAACATTATTTACCTATTGTTGTTTCTATTGAAGAAATAAAAATGTTAACTGAATAATTTGTTTGTGTGACAATGTTGAGGCTGTGTTCTTTGGCCCCAGTATCTAGAGAATAAAGCAACCGTTTTATCATGCGTGCAAGATAAGCTTTTTGGAATGCATTGAGGCTGTGTGTAACAATCTGGAGATCGTTCTACATAGAGGACAATAATTGTTGGACGGGTGATAATTTCAGTTCAGTTCAGACTGGCTCCCTGAAATCTAGCCAAGCCCTTGACAGGCAGACTTCAGGCTGTAGTGTTGCACTGGAGCTGTAGATCAACATAGATGCTGTCGGTAACCGATTGCTTTCACTGGCTAGGTTGAACTAGTTTAACTGCAGATATTATAAGCACAGCTATGAATTTAACATTTTCCCTGATTTAGATTTTCCTGTTGACTGGGTCTTGTCTGGATGGAAGGAATATTAACCAGTCTTTGGTCAGTTGTTCTCTTTGGCCATATCCAGGGAGGTTAGCTACAAACCTGTGGACCTTAAACATCCTGATAATATTTGAAACTGTGGTCCTAGGAACATATAGATGTTCTTTTAGCCTTTACCCAAACTATGCTTTGCAATAATTACCTCCTCAGACCATGCACTGCAAAAAAAGAAAGATAAAAATGCTGGGTAAGAAGAATTTACTTATTACCTCCGCCAAGGAGGTTATGTTTTTGCCTGGGTTTGTTTGTTTCTTTGTTTTTTTGTCTGTTGGTTTCCAAAATAACTCAAAAAGTTATGGAGAGATTTTGATGAAATTTTCAGAGAAGGTGGGTACTAAGTCAAGGAACAGGTGATTAAATTTTGGCAGATCTAGGCCAAAGTACTGCTGAGATATATGCCAAAGTTCAAGATTTCAAGTGTTTCCAATGGCCCGGAGTTCCAATCGCCGTGCTTTTGGGTTTTGCTGCCCCCTGGCGGAGGTCTGCGCTCTCTGAGTGCTTTTCTAGTTTTAAGACTGAAAACACTTATTTATATTACAATTTTTCTTAGTAAGACAAAAAGAGCTGTCCTTGATTTGAGGTAATTTTGACTAGCTTGCCAATAGGATAAGTAATTTTCACTTGTTACTTAAGTTACAGTTACTTAAAATAAGTAAAAATGTTCACTTGTCAAGCAAATAGTAACTTAAAATAAGTGTTTTTCAGTTTTCTCTTTTTACACAACATGATTGACATCGGACCCTCTAATCAAAGGAAGTAGTCAGTTTGAAATATGCCAATAATTCAGTTCTCTTTCAATACTGGTATGGACCGGGTATCAGCAATTTTGTCCAAGCCGTTTCTGAATATTTTTGCTCAGGCCATTAATTGAGGACAAGACAGAACTGAATTTGAAAACTTTTCTGGAAGAATGGAGCATTGTGTCAATGAGGGGTAAGGATGCCAACACTTTTCACCGTGTATGTAGGTGTGCTGTTCAGCCAGAAGAAAACTGCTGTGCTCCCAAGTACATTTAAAAAAATTCTCCTGTAGTGCCCAATTCACTATTTATTTAAAAATATACAGCTTCAAATACCAAGATGTTCACATCTCCACCAATTTTTCATGGACTGCACACATTCAGGCCCAGTCCAAAAATGCAAGGCAACACCTTTCCTCCACCAAGAACCTTCTACACTGGTGGTGTGGAAAGCATTACACCTCCTCCACGCTCATAAATGACGCGGCGTATGACTACCGAATTTGCAGGGGATGATGTACATTTAAACAAAATTTCTACAATCATTTTGGTATAATTATGACCTATGATGATGTCATTATGACATCATATTTTTATTTTGCTGCCCGAAACTGTCATATTAATGTAATTTTTTACAAATTTAGGGTATGCATCACATACACATAATGTATCTTATAACACTGAAATGTCTACAAAGATTTCTGTTGCCAAAGTCAATAGTAACAACATCAAAATAAGATATGGCAAAACTGCTTGAACTTCTCATAACATGATAGTAAAAAAACGTCTATTTGTTGGTAGTAGAAGCTTTCATCATAGGAAAATAAAATGAATCGATGAAATTTGAGGGAAAATGTACCTGAGTCAAAGACGTAGTCCGCCATCTTGGATTTTGGCCCTTTAAATTCCATGACGTGATCAAATTAGCATAAATAAATTCTACTTAACAAAGCTGACATTAACTTACGTAAGATATTGTAAATATAATGGAATAACTATATGTTAAAAAAAAGTCTGGATACTACATTGATTAAACCAAAATTGGTAATTTTTTTTCATACATACCTGTTAGAAAACCGTTGCCATGGAAACGGCGAAGATGGTGGACTTCACTTATTGGTAAAAAATTGTTCCCAGACGTGTTTTTGGAAAAGTCACCAAGTTTGGTGGTCCTAGCTCGAGCCATTCAGAAATTATACGACGTCAAAATTGGCGCAGGCATAAAAAGCCCGCCCCCCCCCCCGGTCTAGACAGAGTTAAAGTTTTGGCTCCTTATTATAACAGTGTTGTACCTTCTGGGGATATTTGGGAACTGTCTTCCATAAGCAACATTCCTCCACTATTCCTTCATTTCCGAGAGTGTACATCAAATTATGCTGAATTTGATTGAACTGTTAAACTGAACACATCACACATCAGCAGCTTAAAGGAGACCTAACATGCTGATCCTTCTTTTAATTCATATTAGTAATGTTATCATGTTGGTTGTCCATGCTCAACCTCTGAAAAGTTTCTAAACATAAGATGCAGGTATTTTGCCGTAATCAAAGAACGTGATTTCGTGGGCGTGATTTCCTCTCTGAACAGCTCCTCCTGAGATCTTTACGAGATCTGGGCAAAACCTGACGTCAGGTTGTGCCGTCCAATTAGTACAGACCTAGCCAGAGGTCTGGGTAGCTTTTTTTGTTTGCTGGTGTAGGAAAGAGGGGTACAGGTTTATGGGGCACTGGAACTTTTTCTGGGACAGGGGTGACCTGTTCAAGCCTGACGGGCTGCACCTGAACCGGAGGGGTACCTTTGCACTGGGCCAGCGTATGTTAAGGGTAGCACAGGATTATTTCAACTAGGGACTTGGGGGGCAGGGAGGTTAGTGAGTGTTACACACAGGGGAAATGCAGACTGCCCCGATGGAAGCTGACGGCGTAACATGCACTAACGATGATTTACTTCTAAAGCAACAAAGCGTAGTGGGGGGCTCGAGGCGGCGGCCACATGGGAAATCAAGGGGGAAGAGCATTAGTAATAACCTGAAATGTTTTTATTTAAATGCAAGAAGCATAAAAAATAAATTTCCAGAACTTGAGGCTGTAGTCATCAGTGAGGGCTATGAAATAGTGGGGATTACAGAGACATGGCTATGTGAAGACGATGGAGATGAATATAATATAGAAGGTTATAAGCTCTTCAGGAAGGATAGATGTACTAGGCGAGGAGGAGGCGTAGCACTCTATGTGAACGAAAACATTAATGTACAGGAAACTCCCAAAATTGAACATTTCTTGTCCTGTGAAGATATTTGGGTCAGGCTCATTGGCAAACACGAGACAGGTTTAAACATAGGAGTATGCTATCGACCACCAGCTTTGGACAGTACAATCAATGAAATGCTTTTTAAAAGGATTACGCAAGCTTGTAGTGGTGGTGGGACTATTATTATGGGAGACTAAAATTATCCTGGTATCAATTGGGAAATGGTGAAAGGACAGGGTAGGGGGGAGGAAGAATTTCTTGATATAAATGATATAATTATATATAATGATAATTTCTTGGTGCAGTATGTTAATAAATCTACCAGAGAGAAGGCAATTTTAGACTTAGTGCTCTGTAATGACCCAGATAGAATTAGCAATGTTGAGGTACTGGAGCCACTTGGGACAAGTGATCACTCTGCTGTTAATTTTGATGTTTCATTGGAAGTTAAAAAGGTGTATTCTAAAACAAAAATTTTCAATTTTAGACGAGCAAACTTTGACTGGATGTGCTCATATCTAGCTGAAATAAAATGGGATGCACTCCTGGACTGTTAGTCCGTAAATGAGATGTGGAAAAGGGGGGATTTAAGGGGGTTTTACTTGAATCACAATGCAGATTCATTCCGAAGATGTCCAAAAGTAAGCTGAAAAAGCAGATTCCTCAGTGGATGACCAAAAGTATTCGTAGGATGTTGAGGGAAAAGAGGAATCTTTATAAGATGTACATAAAGGATAACAATGAGAATACTAGGGCTGAATACTGTAAAATGCGGGCTGTGGTCAAAAAAGAGCTGAGGAATGCTAGAAGACTGTATGAAAGACAAATTGCAGAGGGGGCAAAAACTAGCCCTAAGCGCTTCTTTCAGTACTGTAGAAGAAAAAGGAAAGTTAAAGAGCAGGTTAAGTGCATAAAGGATAAAAATGGATTGCTGCTATATGATAACAAGCATATTGCGGATGCCTTTAACAGTTACTTTGTTGAGAATTTTACCGCAGAGGGGGTGTTTATTTGGCCAGAGGGCACGTCAAATGCTCAAGATTATTTCGCGCAAATTTAGGTTTGGGTTAATGAAGTATTTGACAAGTTGCATAAACTTAAAGCAGGTAAGGCGGCGGGTCCTGATGGCTTATATCCTAGAGTGCTCAAGGAAGCTGGTGAGTTCATCTTTAAGCTGCTATCGGCCATCTGCAGACGGTCCTTAGAAACTGGAGAAATACCAAATGATTGGAAACAGGGCAATATAATACCATTATATAAGAAAAGGGACCGTACCGAGCCAGGAACTACAGGCCAGTGAGTTTAACTTGCATTTCTGCAAAATATTGGAATCTATCATAAAAAATGAGCTGGACTTATTTCTTGAACGTAACAGTATCTTGAGGGATAGCCAAATTGGTTTTTCGGAAGGGAAGGTCATGCCTAACGAACCTTCTGGAATTTTTTGAAGAGGCCACCAGGACTTATGACCAGAGCAGGGCTTATGACATCATATACTTGGATTTTCAGAAAGCATTCGATACAGTACCGCATAAGAGACTCATTTTTAAAATGAGCTCCATTTGAGTAACAGGAGGTATTCTGAAGTGGATTCAAAACTGGTTACAGGACAGAACACACAGAGTAGTGGTCAGTGATATCTCATCTGACCTGGGTATGGTGGGGAGTGGCGTCCCCCAGGGATCGGTGTTGGGACCCCTGCTGTTCCTCATTTACATTAATGAACTTGATAGGAATATTGAGAGCAGATTGGTTAAATTTGCAGATGATACTAAATTGGGGGGTTTGGCAAATAGTCTAGGGTCCACTAAAGTGATTCAGGATGATTTGGATAGAATCCAGAATTGGGCAGAAATGTGGCAAATGAAATTTAATCTAGCAAAATGTAAAGTTGTACATGTAGGTAATAAAAACATTAGACGGGATTACTTCATGGGAGGTTTAAAACTGGAATGTGCTGCACAAGAGAAAGATCTGGGAGTGATTGTTAACCAAATCCTCATAGGTTCTAGCCATTGTGCCGTAGCAGTTAAAAAAGCTAATCGGATGCTAGGATACATTGCTAAAAGTATTGAGTACAAATCTAAGGAGGTGATGCTTCTTTTGTACAACACGTTCGTTAGACCACACCTGGAGTTTTGTGTACAATTCTGGGGACCATACTTTAAGAGAGATGTAGAGGCTCTAGAGAAATTTCAGAGAAGAGCCACTAAGCTTATTCCAGGTATAAAAGATGAAAGCTACAAGAAGAGGCTGAAGATCCTTAATCTCTTTAGTCTTAGGAAAAGGAGACTCGGGTGATTTCATTGAGGTCTTTAAATATGTTAAAGGGATTAACAAAGTGAATCATGCAGGATTCCTTCGACTAAGTGTTGTGAGTAGAACTCGGGGTCGCCAATGGAAGTTGATCAAAGGTAAATTTAGCACTGATATTCGAAAATATTTCTTCACCCAAAGAGTAATTTCAATGTGGAATAGCTTAGCTGACCATATTGTTGAGGCAGAGACCTTGGGGGTTTTCAAGAGCAGGCTTGACCTAAAGCTAGATACCATTGAGTCCTTTAGTATCTGAAGGGATATATTCACATTAGCATAAAGAAACTGGCGAGCGTAGTTGGGCTGAAAGGCCTGTTCTTGCCATTCATGTTATGTTATGTTATGTTAACTTGCTGTCTGTAAAACCCGTATTGCAAGGGTTTGTCTCTGTGATTATGACTGCTCGGTTACCAGCTATTGCATGTTAGTTTGCGTGTCATGCTAATTGAAAATGCTCCTGGTTAACTTGTATGCAGTAATTCTGATCGGTGTTACTTCGGTAAGCATCAGTGTGGTAGTTTCATCATAACGTTGCCCGATTGTAGCCACTACAGTTAGTGATCGCTTTACTAATCCATGACCGGGATCAGCCGGTTACTTCACAAATGTTTGAGCAAGCTCTCTGGTGCTACCGTGAAAGCAATGCGAAACGCAGAAGCTCTACCGGTTTACAAATGATTTCTCTGCACTACCTTGACATAATTTCATCCCCCGTTAGAAATTGTTGTGGCAAATAAAAAGCAGAAAAAGGCGGAGATTAAAAAGGCAATTCTTTCCTGTAGAAGTGAACAATTCGCTAGCTCCACAGAAGCAACTTGTCTGCACTAATGGAACTTATGATCTGCAAAACCTGTATTATGATCATAACATAACCAAGCTCTCTCTAGCTGTTGTGTACTATCCATAAAGCTGCATTTACATCAGATGCGAAACAAATATTTCGCAGGACAGATTAGCCTACGTTCAAAGTCAATGCAAAGACGCGAATACATGTTATGGGTACGTCAAGCCGCTTTCACACCGGAAGCGAAACAAATTTTTCGTGCAACAGATTAGCTACATTCAAAGTCAATGCAAAGACAGGAATACAGGCCTTATGGGCGCGTTAAGCAGCTTTCAAACCGGACGTGAAACGAATTTTTCACGCGACAGATTACATTCAAATGTTGTGATCTGCATTTCTGTCATGCCATGTTTAAGTTCTGTGCCTGGCTATGCCATGTTGTTTGATTCTGTGTTTAGTTACCACTGCATATGTCTGACTATTCTTTTGGTTGCGTATTGTGTTTTTGGTAATTTTGATTTCATGCTTTATTATTTTCTCATGCCTTAGTTATCATGCCATGTTTTCATTTCCATGCATTGCACTACATCTACCATGTCTTGTCTTGTGTAGGTCTTTGCTCACGGTCCCTAGTCTTGCGTGCCACTCATTCGGGGATTTATTGGTTTCTGGGTTTCAACCTTCTTTCATTATCTCGTGTTCTTCCTTCCTCTCTCCTTTTACTATCTACTAACCATTTATTATTTTCGATAATTACTAACACTTATTAACATTGTATATTTTTACTGACTTACTAACATGCACTCGAGATTATATAGCGGCACATACTAACTGACTAACGATCTCACAGCAGTCGCCCAATTCTAGTCTCCGCCTCCTTGCCTATCCCTGATTATCTCTGCTGCAAGTTTCTGTGGATTTCCACTTATACTTTGTGCTTTCCTTTTCTTTAATCTATGCACTTTCGTACTCCATAACCAGAGCTGTTGGTTTGTTGATAGAATTGTCTTGTGATCCCTGTCTGCTTTTTGGATTTGGCTAAATTCATGTAATTAGGTTATACCTCATGTGTCACTCCTAATTATTGTATCATTGATTGCACCTGTTTCTCCCTGGTCATGTGTTCACCCCGTTGTGTATTTAAGATGACTTGTCTAGCACTTCCAGTGTCAGATTGTTCTGCCAAGCTTCCTGTGCCACGTTTGTTCTTGCCTTAATTCTTAGTGAATTATCTTTCTGACTGGATTGCCCGACTTTCGATTTTTGCCTTTGTGATTTTGGATTATTGTTGCATCTGTGTGTTTTGACCATTTTTCTGCCCGACTACGAGATCTCTGTTTGCTGCCCTGGTAACGATTCGGATTACATTCTGTGGATTCTGGCTTGCTTCTCTGATAGAACTATTCCTGTGTACTAGACCCATTTTTGTCCGACTACGATTACTGTGATTGCTGCCCTGGTTTTTGATACTATTTTTGCCCAACTGGATTTTGACTTTTGGATTGTAAACTCTGCACTGTTGCTTTCTGCCCTGCGGGGATTCTCCCCCTTTACCAATAAAACAAGCTCTACTGCATTTCCTGGTTCTCGCGACTGGTTCCTGATCGGTACATTACATTAAAGTCATGACGGCTTATCAGCTACTGCATGTTAGTTCGCGTGCTCTGCTAATTAAAAATGCTCCTGGTTAACGTATATGCAGCAATTCTGATCGGTATGCTTGTGTTACTTTGGTAAGCATCAACGTGATGTTCCATCATAATGTTGCCTGATTGTAGCCACTACAGTTGAAGCTAACCGGAGAGGTGCTGCATGTGTCTGCCGAGTTGGGCTGCAGTTAGACCAGACGTAGGTTTTGCAGAGCTTGGGGTGCGTTTTTGGGTGCTTATGAAACAATCGCTTTACTTATCTATGACCGGGGTCAGCCTGATACATCTCCAATGTCTGGGCAAGCTCCCTGATACTACCGCTGAAAGCAACAGGGAAGCGCACAGGCTATAACGTGTACGGTACAACAAACGCTGCATTGCCATCGATTGAATATTAAATTATTTCCTGTAAAAGTGATCGATTTGCTAGCTCCACATAAGCAACGGTTCACGCAGATGGAACTTACGGTCTGTAAAACCTGTATAATGTTCATGACATGACCGGAGCCCCGTCTAGCTCTCGCTCGCTATCCATAATGCACCCATTTTCCGCGAGGAAAGCTGGTCATTCTGAAGCAATAAGTAAACCATTACCATGAGCAATTACTAAAAAAGCCATTTAGCTTGGAGCTTTCTCCCCTCCGTCATATACCAGTGTGGAAGCTGTTCGTTTCTCCACGCTAACAACACACCACAGCTATGGACACAAACAGCAGGTCCTAATACATACCGAAGCAGTCCATAAGCTGTTGGTCCACTTTTAGATGCCCCTCACTGTCCATATTTCCCTCGAAACTTAGACCCACCGGATTTCTACGGTCTCCGGTCTACACTTGAGCATGTCGACCCGTTCTACAAATGTGTCTATATGGGGTGGATTCTAGCTTCACCTGCATCTTAGCTTGGAGTAGAAAAACCACTGTACTCACCAACTGTTGCCGTAGCAAACTGTAGCCAATAGCAAATTCGTGCTTGAGCTGCCAGACTTTCGCACTGCGTCCTCCACTTTCGCCGTTGCGTTTATTAGAACAAGTTAATTTCATTAGATCTATACACATGTACTGCGTTAGATTGCAGAATATGCCCGTCGATTCCCGTCAGTTTCACTCTGGAGCCGGACCAGGAAAACTGTGTTCTGCTGCCTCGTCCCGCTTAGATCCGCCCTCCACAGAGCTGGCTAGTCAGAAGAAAGTGGGCAGACGAGGAGTGGGGGCCATAGCGGAAGAGCCACCCCAATGAGACGTTTCAGGCAGAGACTACTATGGACTACAAATGGGGTTTTTTGAGAATGGCAGTACGAGCAAATAAGTACCCTTTTTTTACTTTGCGTGATCAGGAGTACTCAAAGGGAATCAAAGACCAAAATATAAACTTGGAAAAATAGCATATTAGGTCCCCTTTAAGAATGTCACTTGTATTGTGCTTTGGTGGGTTTAGGATGCCTTAAGTATTAATGCTAAGTTATGCCATATTATTACCTTCAACATTGACGATGTTGCATGTTGAGGCCGGTGAGTAGGGTGGAGGGTACAGCCTCTCTGCTACACAGGTGTAGATTCCTGTGCTGCTGACGTCAAGCTGTGAGAGCACAAAGTAAGCGGTCCTGTTCAGGTCCTGTTCGCGGAACTCAACCAGTCCCTCAGTCTCTGTGACGTTCAGTTTCCTTGTGGCGCTGCCAATTTTGGACCCGTTGGACCCCCACAGCTGGAACTTCACCTCTATCCCTGTCACATTCGGGCAGCTCACAGACACGTTGCCTCTGGTGGTGATGCGGTGAAAGGGCATGTCTAAAGGGGAGAGGGTGGATTCACTGAAAAAAGGTCTGTCTCCCTGACTGCTTTAGTCCAGTGATTCTCAAACTCAGTCGTGGGGGACCTTTCCGTATGCTGGTGTTGATTCAAATTCAAGCAATATTCAATACAAAAAAATATACCCTGATATTTCGAGAAGGGCCTTCCATGGTAATATTCAGGTGATTGATATCATTTCTAGCACGTTTTGGTGTTGCCATCAAGAATCACAGATGAGGACGATCAGTGCTTCTCAAGCATCTCTTGGATTACCACCTCTCCTGCAGGTTTTAGATCTCTCCCTGCTCCAGCATTGGTGATTCTAATGATTTGCTCATTAATAACCATCTTCACAGGTTTATAACAAGCTGATCATTTGACTTACCTGTGCTGGAGCGGGAGAGATCTAAAACATGCAGGAGAGGTGGTACTCCAGGAGAGATTTCAGAAGCGCTGATGTTGATGATCTTGTTCAGTGTTGCCCATGCAATAGACCAAAGCAATAGCAAGCTGCCTTTTGGAAGTGTTAGAAATTTCAGTGAAAAAGCTAGATTGGCTATTTTTAGCTTACCGGCCCAATAGGCAGATAAGCTATTGTCATGGTGTGGCGTTCGTTGTCCATGATCTGGAACATTTGTTATCCGTTTTTTGGCCAGATGAATTTTCGTGTAAATTTGCAATAGCATACTACTAGACCATATCTCCAGACATTTTTCTAGGATTTTTGATTGAATTATTTTTGTCCATTTTATGGGCCCTTGAAATTTTGGCCCCAATATTAAAGATAGGACTGAGAAATTTTTTAAAATTATTTCTCAAAAACTCCATGATAAATTTTTTTCAAAATCAGGCAATCAACTTACCTTGGTACCATCAATGTACGGTATGACCGCCATTTTGATTGAATTAATGGAAGTGGGTCTATCTGGGGCGCTGTACTTTATGCATATGCAAAATGGCCTGTGGAGGCCAAATGGTTGCAGATAGAGATTAAGTTTGTATTATCTACATATAAGAAGTCATAAATGAACTATATATTGGCAATAATAAATTTGACCAGAAATGACTTTGAAAGGTCAAACTCGAGGTCGGGGAATATGTTAACAATGTTAAAAGATATGAAAAAATTATTTCTCAAAAATTGTCTGATACCTTTTTTCTAAATCTGGCAATCAGCTCACCTTGATACATTTTATGTACAATGCCAGTGCCATTTTGATTGAATCAACGGAAGTGGGTCTAGTGAGGGCACTGTACTTAAACATTGGGTGTGATGGAGAATGGGCCAAATTGCCTGTGGAAGCTAAATGGTTGCAGATAGAGATTAAGTTAGTATTACAGACATATAGGAAGTTATATATGACCTATATTGTGGCTGTGTTAAAGTTGACCTCAGATGACCTTGAAAGGTCAATCTTCAGGTCAAGCAAAGTGTTAAAATTTTCAAAGGCTTCTAGGCTTGAAAATATTGAAGATTGGGAACATACAGCGCCCTCCATAATGATTGGCACCCCTAGTTAAGATGTGTTCTTTAGCTTCTAATTAATTCAGTTTTTTTTCTAAATAATAAAGGACCACAATGAAAAAAGAGGAAAATTCAACCTTTAATTCAAGTGCATTCATTCAGTGGAAAAAAAATCCCACATTAAGAAATAATTATTTTTCATCAAATCATGTGTGACATAATTATTAGCACCCCTGATGTTAATACTTTGTACAACCCCTTTTGCCAACAAAAAAGCACCTAATCTTCTATAATGTTTCACAAGATGGGAGAATACAGAAAGAGGGATTTTCATTCCTCTTTGCACAATCTCTCTAAATCATCCAGCGACCTGGGTCCTCTCCTCTGCACTCTCCTCTTCAGCTCACTCCACAGGTTTTCAATGGGGTTGAGGTCTGGGGACTGAGATGGCCATGGGAGGAGCTTGATTCTGTGTCTGGTGAAGCATGTCTGTGTAGATTTGGCCACATGTTTAGGGTCATTATTTTGCTGAAAGACCCAGTGATGACCCATCTTCAGCTTTTGGGCAGAGGCCACCAGATTTTGATTTAAAATGTCCTGGTATTTCAAAGCGTTCATCATGCCATGCACCCTAACAAGGTTCCCAGGGCATCTGGAAAAGAAACAGGCCCACAGCATCACCAATCCTCCCCCATACTTCACAGTGGGCATGAGGTGCTTTTCTGCATACTCATCTTTTGTGTTCCGCCAGACCCACTTAGAGTGTTTGTTGCCAAAATGCTCTACCTTGGTCTCATCTGACCAAAGCGCACGGTCCTAGTTGAAGTCCCAGTATCGCTTACCGAACTCCAGACATTTGTGTTTAAGATTGTGAGTGAGAAAAGGTTTTTTTTGTGCATGCCTCCCAAACAGCTTGTTGGCATGTAGATAGCGCCTGATGGTTGTTTTGTAGACTTTGTGACCCCAAGATGCTACCATTTATTGCAATTCTTTAACAGTGAGCTTTGGAGAACTTTTTATTTCTCTTACCATCCTCCTCACTGTGCGTGGTGGCAAAATAACCTTGCGTCCTCATCCAGGCTTGTTTACCACTGTTCCAGTTGTTTTAAACTTCTTAATGATTCCTCTGACAGTAGATATGGGCAGGTGCAGGCGAGTGGCTATTTTCTTGTAGCCATTGCCTGACTTGTGAAGGTCGACACACATCTGCATTACTTGAATGGTGTGTTCCTTTGTCTTTCCCATGTTGAAGAGTGGATAAGAGAAATGGCCTCTGTGTCATGTCATATTTATACCCCAGGGAAACAGGAAGTGATGAACTACTAATTAAATGTTCCTAGATACTCTGATCAACTTTGTGAACTACTGTAGAAATGACAGAAATACTTCAATTACATTTAATTCCTAGGAATTGTTGGGGGTGCCAGTAATTGTGGAACAGGTGATTTTATGAACAATAATTATATCTTAGTCAGGGATTTTTTTCCCCCTTAAAATTTATTTGAGCTGAAGGTTACATTTTTCTATAATTTTCAGTGTGAGAGTATGCTTCTGCAATAAAAATTGAATTTATTTTAAGGCTTTTAACACATCTTAACCGGGGGTGCCAATAATTATGGAGGGTGCTGTATGAGCATTGAACACTTATAAGTCATGTATGAACTTTTGTTTGGTGGCCTTGAACTAGACCTTCAGCGACCTTTAAAGGTCAAACTTCACATAGTGAAATTTCAATGACTTCTATCTCCAAGACTATTACAGATAGAGCTTAGGTTTGTATTATGGGCTTATAGGAAGTCATGTATGAAGTTTCATTTGGTGTCATTGAACTTGGCCTTCAGTGACCTTGAATGCCCAAACTTCACAATGAAATTTCAATGACTTATGTCAGCAAAATGGTTACAGGTAGTTCTGGTTTGTTTTGGAGATTTATAGAAAGTCATACATGACTTTTAGGCCATGTGCTAAGGCTGAAAATATGCCTAGAAAATGGTTTTTGTTCCAAGGACTGGGTAATGCTTTATTTTTGCATAATTATAACCAGAAAAACATGCTATCAAAGTAACCAAAAGTTTTCCGCTGAAAAGTTTGCAGTTTTTGCAGAAACAACTACCATTTCAGGGGCAAAGGGAAATATAGTAGGGGTCAAAAATCTGATGTCATCGGATTGTAACAAGTTTGGTATCAAACTGTAGGTCTATGAATGTGCTTCAAGGAAATATATGTCCCAATCCGCTGGTCATCCCCTGTGCCTCTGTAGAGGGGGTTGAAATTTGAGAAGATGAGATTTTGGCCCCTTACCATGGGGCCCAGGGGCAAGTGAGGAGGATCAAATATGTTGTATTCAAGTATGTTTAGTTAGACATTGCAAATGACACCCAAGTCAATTGGGTCCACAAACTCATTCACTCAGGGGAAATGTTCATGCATTTTGGCCCCATTTTTGGGGGTTCCCTGCCCCTGGGCAGCAATGAGTTTGTGGACTCCAGCGACATGGGTGTCATTTGAAAGGTCTAACTAAACATACTTGAATACAACATATTTGATCCTCCTCACTTGCCCCTGGGCCCCATGGTAAGGGGCCAAAATCTCATTTTCTCAGATTTCAACCCCTCTACAGGGGCACAGGGGCTGGCCAGCGGATTGGGACATAAATTTCCTTGAAGCACATTCATAGACCTACAATTTGATACCAAACTTGCTACAATCTGATGACATCAGATTTTCGACCCCTACTCTATTTCCCTTTGCCCCTGAAATGGTAGTTGTTTTTGCAAAAACTGCACACTTTTCAGAGGAGAAGTTTTGTTTACTTAAATAGTATGTGCTTCTGGTTAGAATTATGCAAAAATAAAGTATTCCCCAGATGGTGGAACGAAACATCATATTTTGAGCCTTAGCACGTGGCCTATTTCATTTGGTGACCTTCGTATTGACCTTCAAAGGTCAAATGTGGCTGAGTTAAAATTCAATGACTCGTATCGCTAAAATGGTCACCGATGGAGCCTAGGTTTGTGTTACTGACTTCTAGGAAGTCACATATGAACTTTCATTTGGTGACATTCAACTTGACTAAATTGACATATTGAATACATATTGACATATTTCAATGACTTGTATCACCAAAACTGCTTCGGAGCTTAGCATTGTATTACAGAAGGTCGTTTTATGTATAAGAATTTTTATTTAGTGACCTTGACATTGATTTTCATTAATTCAAATGTCAAACTTGACAGAAACTGAGAGATTTTACATTTTTATCCACAAAATGAGCTTATTTCAAATTTTCTGGCTGCAACATGTCTCACAAAAGTTGGAACACAGGCAAAAAATGGCTGAGAAAGCAATTAATATATAAAAGAATTAGCTGTAAGAACATTTAGCAAGTAATTTAGTTAACTGGCATCAGGAGTGTAACATGATTGGCTATAAAAGGGATGTCTTAGAGAGGCTTAGTCTCTCAGAAGTAAAGATGGCCAGAGGCTCTCCAACCTGTGAAGTTTTGAGTAAAAAAATTGTGGAATACTTTAAGAAACAGAGTTCCTCAACGTCAAATTGCAAAGCCTTTGAAGGTCTTATCATTTACAGAGCATACATCATCAAAAGATTCAGAGAAACTGGAAAAATCTCTGCAACAGGGACAAGGCTGAAGACCTTTATTGGATGCCCATGATCTTCGGGCCCTCAGACGCCACTGCATCACTCACCGTCATGATTCTGTCATTGACATTACTAAATGGGCTCGGGAATACTTCAAGAAACCACTGTCTGTAAACACAGTCTGCTGTGCCATCCACAGATGCCACCTAAAACTCCATCATGGAAAAAGGAAACCATTATTGAGCACGATCCAGAAGCGCCGCCGTGTTCTTAGGGCCCAGGGTCATTTAAAACTGGACTGTGGCAAAGTGTCCTGTGGTCAGATGAGTCCAAATTTGACAGTCTTGTTGGAAATCATGGGCGTTGTGTCCTCCAGGCTAAAAGAGGAGAAAGACCACCCCTCCTGTTATCTGTTTTTTTAAGTTAAAAAGCCAGCATCTCTGATGGTATGGGGATGCATTAGTGCATATGGTGTGGGACGCTTGCATGTTTTAAAAAGCGCCATGAATGCTGAAAGGTACAGCATGGCTTCATAGTAGAAGAGTCCTTGTTCTGAACTGGCCTGCCTGCAGTCCCGATCTTTCACTGATTGAGAACATTTGTCGCATAATTAAACAAAAAGCCTGTCAAAGGAGACCCAAAACTCTCCAGCAGATGGAATCCTGTTTTAAACAAGAGTGGGATCAAATTCTGATGGCTAAACTCAAAAAACTTGTCTCCTCAATGTCCAGATGCCTCCACTCTGTGTTATAAAGAAGAGGGGATAATACACCATGGTAAAAAGGCCCCTGTCCCAACTATTTTGAGACCTGTAGCAGCCATCAAATTTGAAATGACCCAATTTTGTGGATAAAATTGCAAAAATTCTCAGTTTCAACATTTGCTATGTTATCTCTGTTCTATTGTGAATAAAACACTGGCTGGTGTGATTTTTTTTTTAATTTTTTTTTATTTGGCATCTCCAATCCCACCCGAATCTGGAATGCCCAATTGGGGAACTATGTACAAAGCTGCTCGTATGCGACCCCTTGCTGCCAACTCAGGATAGTGAGACAGTTCACGGCTCTCCTCCGAAGCACGTGCCTGTCTGCCACTGATTTTTATACACTCATTGGTTGAATCTTCGCAAGTTCAGAACTAGGGCGGAGGATACCCGGACATGAACCAACCCGGAGTCTTCCTGACGAGGGCCCGTCTGGCCAACAGGAGGCGCTGGAGCAACGAACAAAGCTGTTATTATTACATACCCAAATTCAGCAGTCCCTTCCCAATTTGAAACCCTGTAGCGCGATCGCCAATTGTGCGCTACTCTGAAAAAGCTGCCGACCCCTGCCGGTGGGTACGCCAAGGCTCGAACTCGCGACGTGGTGATCACCTCTGCACTGCAGAGCAGTGCCTTAACTGTGTGAGCCACCCGGCAGCTCTGCTGGTGTGATTTGAAAGTCATTGTGTTTTGATTTTATTCGCAATTTACACTTTGTCCCAACTATTTTGGAACTGGCATTGTAAATGAAAGGTAGGAGTTTCAATAAACATGAACAAAGAGGTTAGTCAGAAAACGGTCCGAGGTCAGGTATGAGTGAACAGGAACACAGGCAAAGCTAGGCACTGTAGAAGGGACTGGTCCGAGGTCAGTAGCTGGGGTGTCAGAGTGAATGGATCAGGCCATGCAGGGCAGATGCTCAGTCTCAGACTTGGATGGAGAAACTGGAGGAAGTGTTACTAGCCAGGACTGCATCCACTGGGAACGATTCCTCAATACAAACCCATTTCTAGAAGAGTTGGGACGGTGAGTAAAATGTAAATAAAAACAGAATGCAATGATTTGCGAACCATTTAACCCCTTTGTACAAATATAGAAGCTGATGTCCGTAAATTTTGAAATTGAATTCCTAAACAATTCTGTAATTGAATTTCCAAATGTCTTGCTTCACTGGAACAATTTTCCAAAGTCTCTGTGACACAAATACTGAGTTATAAAGCCTTAAATATAGGTTCATGCATGACAGGAAAAAATACCCTATAATTGTATTCTGCACAAAGGGGTTAAACCCTACATTTAATTGAAAATAGTGCAAAGATAACATATCAAACGTTGAAACTGAGAAATTTTAATGTTTTTTTTAGAAACACCTGCTTATTTTGAATTTGATGCTAGCAACGCATTTCAAAAAAGTTGGGACAGGGGCCACAAAAGACTGGAAAAGTTGAATGATGCCAAAAAATGCACCTTGTGGAACACCTCACTGCAAATAGGGCTTATTGGCAACAGATCAGTAACACAATTGGGTATAAAAAGTCTTTCAGACATAAAGATGGCAATGGCTTCACCACTCAGGGAAAGACTGTATGGGCAAATAGTTCAACAATTTAAAATAACGTTTCTCAATGTAAAATTGCAAAGATTTGGGCAATTTTTACAGTACATAGTAGTATCAAAAGGTTCAGAGCATCCCAAGAAATCTCTGTATACAAGGGACGAGACTGAGAACCAGTATTGAATGGCCATAATCTTAAGACCCACTGACAGCACTGCCTTTAAAACAGGTGAGATTCTGAAGTGGAAATCACTGCATTGACTCAGTAACACCTCGGTAAACCATTGTTAGCCAACCCCGTTTCTCACTGTATCCACAAATGCAAGTTCAAACTCTGCCATGCAAATATTAAATCAAGATCCAGAATCGCTCTGACAGGGTACAAAACTAGCCTGCCTGCAGGCCAGACCAGTCACCTACTGAAAATATTTGGCGCATTATGGAAAAACATGATAAAGGAGTCTGCAAGGTGTTGATCAGCTGAAAGCCTTTATCAAGCAAAAATAAGAAAACATTTTGCTTCCAGAACTATAGCAGATGGTCACCTCAGTACCTAAACACTTCAGAGTATTTTTCCAAGAAAAGGTGATAGAACACAGTGGCAAACATTGCCCCTGTCCCAACTTTCTTGTTTTCTTGTTGGAATTCAAAATGAACAAATATTCTTCAAAAAAAAAAAATTCTCAGTTTTAACATTTGATAGGTATTTTCAATTAAATATGGGATTGAAATGATTTTCAAATCATTGCATTCTGTTTTTATTTGCATTTCACGCAGTGTCCCAACTTTTTTGGAAATGGGGTTGTAAATAAATCCTTTGCAGTTAGCGTTTAAACACTAAAGACAGAAAACAACAATCCAGCGAAGGGGAGATGAAAAGCAGGAACTTACACAAACACAGCCGTTAATACAGTGGAAATGAGTTTGTGGAGCATGAGGTGAGGGGTGATAAACAATACAATTATCAAATTATGAGAAAAAATTAATAAAACCAAACAAAACCAACAAAGACGGCTAGATTGCGAGGGTAAACAATAATGGAAACATTCAGGACATGACAGAGGGATTATTGACTTTCTTCACCCACTGAGTGCCACGCGTTGCTTTCCAATACCTCAAAGATTTCCCATGTTATATCATGCTTATTGCACTTTTGGTAGACAATTACATTAAAAAGAGGTATCAAAAAATTAATGAGGTCTGCAAATCTATTTAACAGGTTAGTTTCCATACTGGACACGAAATTGTTTAGTTTACAATTTTTCCCCTTAATGCAGTACAGTACAAGTGCGTCTAATTATTCTCTGCTTTTTCACAGAATTTTTCATTCACCCCTATCAGGTGCATGTCTTTAATCATTTACAGACAATTAACGTCTTTTTGTGCATTTATATGCATATTGAAATATATTTTATGAGTTGGTTTTGTGCGTTATACATTCCCGGCTAAGGTTTATTTTTCATGGCAACCTTAGAGATTTCTGACAAAATGTGATTTAATATTGAAGTAATCCCACAATATAACATCCAAGTTTAGAAAAATTAACAATTTGTTGTGGGGTTGCAATTGTAGCTACAACAAAAACCAGCATACAAAGGGGTCCCGCAGAACTGAGGCTGAGAATCACTGGTACAAGAAATCAGAAATGTTGAAGAATTTTTATAGATTTTACATTGTTAGCACAGCCTTTGCATCAATATCACAGTCAAAGGGACAAGACGTGGTTTCAAAAAAAAAAATCACTGTATCCAGTTTAATAAGGCACACTTTTTAAATCCTTTCTTATCATCAGCAGCCTTAGTTGTGAGAAGTGTGGTCATGAAGACAGACATTAAAAATGCAAGGTTTTGTTGGAAAAGATTACTCAAAACTGAACGACCAATGAGGTTCATTATTATTAAATAGATAAATAAATAAATATTATTCTTTTGTCATTCCCCGAAAAAGATGTTCCTTTTCTTTCTATCAATGCTGAGTTCATAATAACGGGTGTTATTCTCTTATGTTTGCGAGTATTTGCATCATCTCTACATCTGGGAGAGAACACTAATCTATTATTTACTGAGCTCTGTCAGATACTGTGAGCTCACATAACGTAACATTGTTCGCTATCATTTGTCATCACCAGGGGAATGAATTTTTATACTTAAATTACAAATGAGCCATTTATTTAACCTCCTCAACTCAGTGATCCCGTACGTGGGTTCATAAAATGCAGCTACTTTTCTCAGACCTTTAGAACTTCAGGCCTATTTTAAATTATGACAGAGATCCCTTGGTTTCCAAAGATCCTAAAAATGTTCTGCTGAATTTCAAGGACATGTGTATAAAGTGATTCCTAAGATCAAGATATTTTCTATATTATGTAATAATGTAGCCATACAAGCATGAATTCCTGAGTTTAATTTCACAAAATGTAAGTGTGATGTAGCTTCAATGAAACACAGCAACCAGCAGATACAGAATATGAGCTTTGTAATATTGTCCTAATATGAGGAAAAAATAAAATGTGATTTCTGACTATGAACCTACTTAAGGGGATATTCAAGCAAAAATCAGAGTTTACAGTGTTGACTAAATTTATTTAATATCCCCCCTCATCACATATAGACCTGTAATGGTACCTGTGGGCGTTTCACCCAAGCCAAAGCTGGAACTGTTTTCCACTTCATTATACTGCTGTTGGAACAGATGATCTTACATGGAAACTGAACAAATCACTTGTTTGGCTTCCAGGGACAAGCAAGCAAGAAAAGCTGCAGAAACGTGTTGCTGACGACCGCGATCGCTTCTAGCTCTCCTTCCCCCTCGTGCCTCTCTTTACCACATAGTTATTTGACATGTTCTCTGACAATTTCACACTTTTGCAGAAGCACTTCACAGGACAGAGGATTGACATAAATTTGTTCAGGAAAATAATTTGTTAAACATTATGAAAGATTCATCTGAAGCTGTTTCAGCTTAAATGAAACACTGCGTTGTTATTGTTGCTGGTGCTCAGTAGCAAGAAAGCCCAGAATTTTTCTTTGAAACAAATGTTAATGAATTGTCAGCATTTTAAGTTAGCTTACCTAAACATTTCAAGTGAGTTCCAGAGTTGGCAGCTGCCAGCAGATTGACGGACATTAAAGTTACTGTCATCCAGATGATGTTCATTTTGACTCCGCTGTAGCTCTGAACTGAAACCAAATCCTGCCAGGTTCTTCATAAGCTCTGTTGATGAGAGGAAGCACATGCTACATGCTCTCGCTGTCGATTCCATGGTAGAACAAAGTGTAGAATTGGCTTATTTATCAGTGCAATAGGTTCCCAGGAATTCACATAAACTATTCCCAAGAAATTCTCAGAAGAGCTAAATATGAAAATTTTTTCAACAGGTTATGCCAGTGTTATTTTATTTTACCTGAAGGCCTTTGGGGTTACAGGGGCCCCGATATGGTGTTCTCTTTTTTTTCTTTAATTTTTTTCCCACCCATTGACTTATGAATTGCCACTGTGCAGGCCCACGCTTCAACAAATATAGACCACCAATGTGTAGCTCCTTAAATAGGCCAAAACATGCACACTTGCAACATACATTCACAAACCCTTGTTTCCTTACACACAAAGAAAGCCACATATGTAGGTCATGCAAAGTCATGTACGCACACACTGTACTTACTACAGGTTCAAGGTGACAAGGAGAGTGTCCCAGCCTCCAGGTGGGTCTAAATTGTGCAGAGAGGTGATACATCAGTGCATCGAACAGAGCCTTATGCCAGGAGAATGTTATGAATGGGTCCGTAGGTTGGAGACAGAACAACCCTGCAAAGCACTACAAGCAACTATATGTGAGATCTGCCACACAGAGCATAAGACCCCAAGTTAGCCCCCACCCCCATCCCCACCCCTCTTAAAGAAAACATCCCCATCTACTCACTGTTTTCTTTACAGTGGAGCTGGAGCCATCCTGCAGTGCACGTGTTTGCTTCCTCAATATAGGTTTTGTATAATATCTGCCTTAATTGGGATGGAATGGCTTTAAATACAAGCTCTGCATTCTCAGGAGTATACCAACTGCATTGAGGTGCCTACAACTTATGTAAATGTTTACAGCAGAACTGAATGTGTCCCCGATGTGAGTCATGCTTTGCAAAGGCTGTTCTTCATTCTTGCTGCTGATCAGAAACAATCACTCAATTTTTCCATCCCACTCTATCAGCGTGTCATCAGTCTTGTTTTAGAAAAAAATGTGATTATTGCTACAATGTTTTTGCTGGTAAAATGGGATGAGGTGGGGTAATGTGGGGTGAGTGTGTGTGTGTGTGTGTGGGGGAGCAGGGTGTAATTAATGCAGGATTATTGTGTTTGCTAAATAAGTACACTACATAAGACCTGAAACGCTCATAAATGCTGCACAGCATAACTATATCTGTTACCTTGGTCATCTGTGTGAGATGCCAGCACCTCAGAACTGCTCAATAATCTGATCATAATCCTGCTTTATTCTCTTCTTCTTTATAATATTTATGTCTCATCCCAGTCCTGTTTATTCTCCCCCTGGTTTTTGCTTGAATGGTAGTGTCTTCATCCCAGATCTGCAGTCTTTGTGACCTGAAAAATTTGGGTTTCATTTCAGACACAATGGTGAGATTACACAAACAGGAAATAACAGGTGAAAGCGGAGGTTCTGTGGTTTTATCGCTGTCAAATTCTTCTGTGTCTTTTGCTTGTTTTAAAAAAAATCTCTCTACTTAACCATGTGAGGTTCATTGAAAATGTTTTTCTCTGCTAGAGGAACACGCTGGAAGAAAAAAGGAGAGAAAGGGTGGAAAGAAGAGAGAGAGAGAGAGATGTGTGTGTATGAGTGGGTTTTTTTCCATTAAGGGCTTTTGTTAAGGGCCCTTTGGCAGTGATCTTTCCTCCTGGGACACCATTATGCCCACCAGGGGCCCAAACGGGCTACTTTACAGTCGCCAGCCAAAGAACCAGTCAAACTGTCTTCCTGTCCAAATGGCTCTGGTGACTTTTGGGTGTATGCAAGAAAAGGAAGGGCTCATGTGTGCTCCTCCCAATCTGTGGGTGACCTTCATTGGGTGATGGCATGGACACCCAGTCATGGCCATTTCACAGCCTGCATTAGTCTAGCAAGATAGTCAGTCAGAGGTGTAGGGCAGAAGGTATTTCACAGGCAAGCCAGAATACCCTGCAAATTTCAAACAAATGCAGGAAAAAATGTGGGAAAAAGTTCTACACCCTGTGAAATATACCTGTAGTGAAATAAGTGTAGTGATGACAAAGACATGAATCTGGTGATTGACACATTCCACCAATCAGATTGTACATTTATTTAAAATTGATCTTTTTCCATGTCATTTAGGAGATAAACCTATTTTTTTTTTTTTTTTTGAACACAAGGTATTTATCGTAGGATAGATACCTGGAAATTTCCAGGTATCTAGCCTACCATAAATATTGAGTGCTCGAAAAAAAAAAAAAACAGTAGGTTCATCTTCATTCTTCAACACCCTTACGAAAATACTTATTGAAGCGGCTCGATAATCAAGTGAGAGCTCTTCAAGCAGTGTGAGGTCTTGACCCAGTGCAAGGTAGTTTACCAGTGATTCTACAAATCATTTCAGCGAATTCTGCATTTTGAATGGTTAACACCAGGTGTCTATTTTCCGGTAAACTACCTCGCACTGGGTCAGGATGATTACGCTGACAAAATAAGGCTATAGTTTGTGTACAGTCTTACTTGCTAGCGAGCTAGTTGGCTACCTTGCTAGCAATAGTATAGCTAACAATAGCATAGCTACGAGTGACCGACACGAAAATTGCACATAAATCCCCTCTCACATCATAATTTCCACTGGAGAACTGGGATAATTTTGATAAATGAGTTGCCGAGATGAAATAACTTTCACCTTTTCAACATGGTGGAGAGCGAGCAAGGATTCATCGCAAATGGAAATCTCTGTGTCCAGCATTTTTATTTCGCACCTAATTATAGCACGTATAGCACGTATCGTATGTGCTTGTTGTAAGACACCAAACTTGTCTTAACTGCTGTTTCACCAAAAACTCTTATGCGTGTCGTTAAATCTGTATCTCAAGATATGTCTCAGGACATGTCCTATATGACATACATGAGCATCCCTGGCTGTGAAGTCCTGACTGGTGTCTCCAATTCTAGGAAGGTCAAATCTGAGTGGCAAATTGTCAATTTTTGTTTGAAATCGCTGATTTATATGTTTGTTTTTTAGTATGTTTTAGTACTTTTAGTTGCTATTTATTTATTTATTTATCATATTTATTCTTTTAGAGTATGTATGTTTCTGTAAGATTGCGCTGTCTTTGGTCTTGAATGTCTTCCTCTCGTTTCTGTCTTGTAGTTTCTTGTCTTTTTCATCACACTCTCTTCCCTGTATTTCGGTGAGGTAATTCCACTTCCTCTTTTCTTGCTGTTCTCATTGACTATCCACACCTGAGAGTAGTTTAAAAAGACACGGGTGATTAGTTAGATCAGAGTTAGAACTCCACCTGTTTCCCCTCTCTCTCCTATCACCGTCCTTGCTTTTCTAGTTCCGCCTCTCTTTACAGCTGTCCTGTGTTTAGCTGGGATTCCACTCAATTAGTTTGTGTTTAAAAGACCCACTTTTTCCTCTGCTTCTTTTTGACTCATTTCTTCCCATAGCTTGCTTTGGTTAAGTCTCGTTTCTGCGCTTTCTTGGTTTCGATTGATGATTGCTTGTTTTCTGTGAATTCTCCCGTAAGTCTCGTTATTGATTGTTTGTATTACGTTGTTTGATTGCTGGTTGATTGCTTAGTACTTCGTTCTCCCCAATTCCCATTTTGTACCCATCTGTTTAGATTCTCCTGTGTTATTCCCTTATCCCATCCAATTCCCTTTTCCTTCCCCTTCCATTGCGTTAGCTCAACCCCCTTTGTTACTGTCTTTGTGCGGATTGATTTTCTGGTAACCGAATTTGTCTGCTTGTCCCCTGATTCTGACTATTCTGCATTACCCTGTTTGCCTGGCTATCGATCTGCTTCTGTATTTTACCATGAGCTGTGTTCACCCTAATAAACGCCCTGCCGATGCTGAACTGCATTTGGAGTCAAAGCCCGTTCCTTTCAATTTTGGATGGTGTTATGCAAGTATGGTGTGTATGCATGCATGAGCAGTTTATGATATTTACAATGTATAATTCAACATTAGTATCATAGAATGAATGGAACTGAGACAGCTACTAATGGCGCACAAAAAAGCAGTGGTTTTACTCTGAAGTATAGCGCAAAAAAAAAAAAAAACAGCATCTCGTGCAGTCTTGAATGAACGACCCAGAAAGTACCAAACATCAGAGGGTGTGTGAAATTCTTCTGGAAAAACCTTGACTGACATCCGTATTTTTCGGCAACACACTGAATGGAGCTCAGCAAAGGGCTACAAAATCGTCTGTTTGACCAATTAAGCTACTATAAGCCTGTCCCCATTTTCTCTGCTCAATCAGTAAGCAAACAGTAGATTTGCTAATTTAATAAGTTGAATGAGTAGATAGCATGTTTGAATGTGGCATTTTGAAAATTAAATGGCCATAGAACGGCACAGTTTTGCAAGCATGTGATTGCACAATTTTTTGTGGGCTCATATTTGACCATTTTGCGCGATTGCGATAATTTATATTTCAATGTCAGGTTTCTTTTGTTCTACAGAATGTTTTTCACCTTGTAAATTTTTTTATGCCTAAAATCCATGGAGATCTTAAAATGAATCTCTATAATCTGTAATCTCCTAAAAATGCTACAATGAGCAATGAAATTCTAAGTTGGGATGTGGCAATGCTAAACCACGATTTTTTTTTTAAGCGTGCCCACTTGCCGCTGTGGGGTATGCAGACAGTTGCATGCAATTTCTTGAAATATACATATTTGAAGTGGTCTCACTGTAGCTATTTTAGGAGTTTACATAAATGAAAAGATTTATTTTAAGATCGCAGCACACGTAACTCACCTCCCACCACACGTAGATTTCTGTCGTAATTCCGTGTCTTAACTTGTGTTGGTGCAACGGCTCTTTTCGCCGTTGATAGCCGTTGCACCAATTTGTCTTACGATAAACAGAGGAGATCTCATAATTGTATGCCCCTGACACCGCAAGAAGGTCGTGGGTTTGAATCCGGCTTGGGGCCTTTCTGTGTGGAGTTTGCATGTTCTCCCCGTGTTGCGTGGGTTTTCGCCGGGTACTCCGGTTTCCTCCCACAGTCCAAAAACATGCATATCAGGCTATTTGGAGACATGAAATTGCCCATAGGTATGAGTGTGAGAGTGAATGGTGTGTGCGCCCTGCGATGGATTGGCAAGCTGTTCAGGGTGGGTCCCTGCCTTTGCCCGTAGTCAGCTGGGATAGGCTCCAGCTCGCCCCGTGACCCTAGTGAGGAATAAGCGGGTATAGAAGATGGATGGATTTAGAACAACTCAAAAAAAAAAAGAAACCTTCAAAATCCTCCAAGTTGTGGAATGCAGAATTGTTTTTTGGGGCAACTTTTATTCGGTTTTGCCTGTGATTACCGTAGAAATCTTTAACTGTTCTCTCTAATTCTCCAAAATAACCAAGACATAATTGAGATCAGGGGCATACAATTATGAGATCTCCTCTGTTTATCCCACTTCTCAAGTATTGCTCAAATGGTTCTCAACTCAACTTCCTCGGTTTCAGTGATGTCTTGTCTCGTTTTAGCTTATCTCTTGCTCCTAAGGGACCTTTAGGAGAAGTAACTCAGAAACAAATGATCACAGAATGATACAAATATGAGAAGCTCGAATTCATCTCAAGAGACTAGATTGAGCAACAGATGAGCAAGACACTTTTCCTATGGGGTTGCATATAAAAGCAGAAGTGATTGGCCTGAAAATGAATGGTGATGGATCCTGCTCTCCGTACTGTTAATGCAAGGAGTTATGGGTTTTCAACTGGGTGCTTTTAACCTGGGCCATGGATAACTGAGCTTTTGGTTTGGTAGCTATTCATTTTGAATGGGTGCCTGCTCTACAATGCGCAATGGACTCCACCAGAGACAGGAAAATCAGAATTCACTCTTGTCACTGAGAATATAGGCCACGATCATTTCCTGTTACTTTCAAAGTTCTCCTATTTGCTGCATGTTAACATTTGCTGAATGAGCAAGTCTTGCTTTAAGTATTTAACTTCATTACTCTGTGGGAGTTTGAGCATGACACACGATGATGACAATAAATTTTGCAATTCATGAAAATGAACCAAAAAAAATTGTAATAAATATTGCAAAGTCCTTGGTGCCAATATGCCAATGGAGTTTTTCTCGAATTACTGAATATCATTTGCAGTTAGACTGACACATGAAATTGACTTCCTCAGCTAGCAGAAATAATTTTTTGCTTAACTTGATGACAGAGAAAAGATTTATGGTGTAACATTAGCGCTGATACCAAAAACGATTAACAAAATGGAAACAAGTACCCTCGAAATGTGAAGTATTACAAGTACTAGACTTTTACTGGCATCAACTTTATCATTACATCAGCGACTTTAATGAGTCGAGTTTCTGACATCACAATGGCAAAATCTTCACTGAAAGGTAGATAAATCTCAGATTCTATTTTTCTAAAATTAGATGCGGCTACAGACCACCATGTGGTAACCTCCTCCCCCCCGCCTCCACTCCCCCGCTATAAAAACCACATTATATGTCACAGAATGCAGCTTTCTCCAGTTGCACAATGCTGGCACACACATCCAACCATTAAATCAATCCACCATCAAGCTGCATGGAAGGAAGGTCTATGAGAAATTAAATCCTGTCTTGTAAAGGGATGAAAATACTGGAGAGAAAGTGCAATGATCTGCAGAAAAGAAATATAGATGAGAATGCCACAACTTCTTGTAAGTTTTTTGCCTAAACATTGTCTCTAGCTCCAGTTGCAGGATTATCACAATAGATAACTGTATGATGGTTTCATGAGTCAAAGGGGCCGACTCCTTTTATTTATTTATTTTTTAAAATGATTTTTCATTGTAATAGGTAGGCCTACTGTATTATACAGATTTTAAAAGAAATTTTGTTTTTCAGAGTCAATAAACTTGCTTCATAAGTTGACTGTAACTCAAGTCTGAAGCTGAAATGTGAACCGCAAAAAAAAGGTATTTTACTCATATCACAGAAAATCTATTGAGCAAAGCAATATTCAAAATGTAAGTGATCCGGAGAGGAAATGAAGTAAAAGTCACCTAAATGGTGCAAACTTGTTGTCAGGGGCGTGTTTAGGGCCTGGCTACTGGGCTACAGCCCGGGGTTTTTTTCTTTAGCCGGGGTCTTTTCTTACGGTTAAAAAAATAAGATGAGTATGAACTTTGAGCTCTTGCAACCACTGAATTCTTTAGCCTATATTGTACTGATTTATTTGTGGCGTGAAAGTAACTGTATTTATGGGGACGCTTATGTGTCTGTTTCGATCTCATAAAAGCCTCCCTCTTCCACCCGAATGTATGTCTATGTTTGCACCCACAAAGTTCATCATGCCTGAAACGTGACAGCTGGGTAGTAGCGCAAAAAAAGGGATCTGAGCAAAACATAAATTGATAAAGGTAATGTTTATTTATTAGATATACACCCTCCATTGTTGATCAAATTAATACGTCGTGTAATTTGCATCTGGCAAAGTGAACAGTGAAGAGTCCAAATATGCTAATGAGTAATTTTTTGTAACATTGATGTGAAAAAATGAAATTTCTAATTCAAACTACCAAAATCAACTAGTATGAACATTGGTTGATCATAATCCAAGCATGTAATATCAACTTGCAAACTATAAACATATAGAAAAATTGTTTTCCATTTATGAAAATGAAAAACAATGGCAGACAGTTTTATCGCACATTAGGTTTGACAGACAAAGAGGTGGTTGTTTTCAAAATAATTTATGTTAAGGAAATCAAGCGAGATGTGGGTATTAGCAAACATGAACTGCTCTTTGATAATCAATCAATCAAGTGATCTGTTCAAATGGACTTTGAGACCTGACTGTATTCTATAAAGCCAACCACATTTTATGTTGTCTGTTTGACGGACAACCTAACGTCCGGAACAGATAATTTAAAGTCAAAATTTGAAGAAGGCAGACACATTTCATGAAATGTTTCAGTACATTTATTGAATGATTTATACATGATGTGCTGTACCTTAAAACATTTATGTGGAAATTTCATCAGTTTCATCAGTGCAGTGAATATTCATTTCTTTTAGGACTGTACTGACATGTTACAAATCAACACCTCAAACATGGGGTCCTTCTGAACTTCATCCCATGACTGCTAGAAAAGTGGTGGAGAGAATTAATTCAAAGTGTGCATGCTGTTTCTCTATGAAATGATGTGCAATAATGCACAATGCCAGAAAATTTAACCCAGAATCAATATTGTAAATTCTGAATGGAATAAAAGAAGTGCTAAATTACTTATTAGCATATTTAAACTCTGAACTTTTTCTAATTGTGGCGATCCACGGTGACATCAGCTAGCAAAATACTGTTCAACAGACTGCTGGCCAATTGCTTTTGAGCAGACTTCAATAATCTCCGCTAGCTCTTTTTAGACGATATCTGCTTTATAATGCCCGCCCTCTTTCCTGATGTTGAAAAAGCTGACGTATTAGGCATCTATTCACACTTAACAGCTGCAGCTTGTGAGGCTTTGATTAATGAGAGATTACTGAGTGTAATGAGGTCTTAAGAAGATCTACTGCAGTGTCTGCTTAACAGGGATAAACTTATTTATTCCCATAAATAACTACTGTCCTGGTCCATGCACTGCAAGCTATGGCCACACGCTCACTCAGGACATCAAACAAGAACAAATAGTACGGACAAATACTGGGAGGCATGTGCATTAAGCGCTGTGGGTCCATGCTGTGGTTCAGGCCCAAATATAACTTACACGCGCGCGCGCACAGGTATACTGTATGGGGGGTGGGGAGGTTAGTGCAATTCCAAGGGCCAGTGACTGACAGAGGCCATAAAAATGATCAGAAAATTAATTACTTTTTCAATATTAAATAAATAATGTGTGATTAATAGAATATTCTATTTACAGAAGAACAATAAAACAAACAATTTTCTTTTTTTTCTTATTTGTCAATGTGTTTGGACATTTAGCATAGATGTAATGCAGAAAAAGTGGAAGCAGAAAGTAAAGATAAAAGTTTATAGGGCAGGAGTCGCAAACCCTGGTCCTGTGGAGCCACAGGGTGTGTGAGGTTGGTTTTCTCCACTTATTTAAACCTAAGACACCAGGTGAGGTGAGTTAAGCCTGTAATCAACTGCTCTAATTCATCAATTAAGTGCTGAGTAACATCAAAAACCTGCAGACACTGAGGCTCTCTAGGACCAGGGTTGACCACCACTGATATAGAGTTTTCTCTCATTAGACCCATTCTGTCATTGTGCAGGCGGAGTTCAGGCAACAGCGGGTCACAGCATTACTCTCCTCAAGCTCAGACTGCTTACAAGCACAGTGTTGTTGCATTTAACGTCAAAACAGCAAGCGAGGGGAGGAGAGGTTTTTAATAACTTATACTGCAGTCAGCCACCAGGGGGCAATCAAGCTGACAGGTAGTCCATCTTTGTATACAGTCAATGATCAAGACAAATGCATGATCACTTAAAGACACACTTTGGTAGCTCTGTTGTAATGGATAAGCAAATCCCGACCACTTTGGACTAAGGAGTCGAGTCAAACCTGTATGATAGAACGGCAACGGTCTTACATCACAGCACATGTTGAAAAGTGCCAATCCAGGAGAGGCAAGAGAATCCTGCCGTCACGTGACATGAGGATTCGCTGCATTTTTCATAGCTTTTAGAAATGTCTGTTGCAAAACATTGCGTCACGTATTGTGTGAAAATGAAAGTTCATAAAATAAGGATGAATTGCTGGATTGAAAGGAAAATGTAAAGGTAATTATGATCAAAGGGATGGCTTTGCCTCCGGCTTGTGGTGTTTCATTACTAATAGCATATGTGATACAGGTTTTGGGCCCTACAGGAGAGTATACACATTCTAAATCTTCTCATTCCCCTACTCTTATTGCATTTCACCCACCTGCAACAACATATACACTGATCAGCCATATGATTAAAACCATCTACTTAATACAGTGAAGGTCCCCCTTGTGTTGCTAAAACAGCTCCATCAAAGTGATGTCACTTGAATTCCTGAACTCAGGGTTCCCCTGCAGAAAATTGTCCAGTCTCACACTCCCTCCATCAGCTTGTCTTCTTCCCATAGAACGTCCTGATGCCATCGCTTCCCAGCTAACTGGTGCACATGTGCCCAGGTGTAGCACATGATGTAAAAGAAAATGGGACTCCGGACCAGGCAACCTTATTCAGCTGCTCCATGGTCCATTTCTGGAGCTCAGGCGCCTGTTGGGGGTTTTAGAGCTGATGTAGAGGTTAGAGGGAGCCCTTTGACTGGTCTGCAAGCTAAATGGCGCAATACACAACAGGGTATGATGCACTGTGTTTTGTGACACATTCCTTGAGTAAATATTATTGAAATTCTCTGAGAATTGTTTTTTTGGATCAGAGGGAATAGCCCTCACTGTCTGGGTGCCCAAAATCCTACTGCCAGTTCATGTTTTGTCCTTCCTTGGACCAGTGTCAGCAGGTAAATGAAAAGGGGAAAGATGAATTACAAATGTCGTAAAAAAAATCTATCAATAGGCTCCTCACATGATCTCAAAAACCAACAATTTATTAAGCAAGCAAATGATAGTCAAACCTGTTTTGTGTCTTTGTTTATGCTATTAAGTTCAAGCTAATTATATTGAAAGAACTCTTAACATCTGCGTTTAGCAACATAGTTTGGCTCTGGTTTTCTCAGTGTCTGATTTGATCTGTTAAAAAGCATTGGTCACTGAATTTGCTTGCAATATTAATAAAATAAACATGATATGTTCAGGGTGTGTTATTTTACATGGATATTTATGTCAAAATGATGCTTAAGACGCTAAATAACTGCTGTACACACGAAAGCCCGCGATTACAATTGTGGCTGGAACGAAAACAAGCAGAGACAAAGGGCCCCAGGGAGGACCGAGTATGAGAAGCACTGTCTTAAATGTATGGAACGGTCTGGTGCACTGAAGTCAGAGACCAAGTTATCCCATTTACAGGACAGTCAGGGCAAGTCATTATATTCGCCTGGCGAAGTTGATTTGTCGAGTCTGATATCTGGGCTGGGCAGGAAACAAGACGTAAAACGCTCTCCAATTCCTGCTTCCAGTCTGACCCGGAGTATGGAGTTGGGAACGGGAATCTGTGTGTCACACTGCAAATATTGTTACGAAGGAAAATAACTCCACTGAAGTCGTAAAAACTATCCCAGTCAAAGGCTGTCGAGTATATCTTACTAGAATTCTTGCTGGCAGTCTGGACAAATCGGATTTGCGCTCGCATTGTCTTTTGAAACGCTGCTGCTGTGTTCTCTCTGGGAAAGAGGCGAGGACGCGTTTCTAAAAACCGAAAGCCCAAGGATTTCCTCTTGTGAGTAACATAAAATGCCACATCTTCATTTGGGTTTCTGTATATGAATTTGGATCCTTGTTGTCATGCCTTGTTAAAAAAGCCGATTGACTCAATTTGGGTAATTTCCCTGATTGGGTCATTGTAGGCTCCTCAGTCTTCCCTGAAAAGAAAAGCTTGGAAGGCAAGGAGGTATTGAATGGAGAAGGGATACACTGTCGTTATTCTGGAATTGTAACTACCGTGTGCTCCGGTAAGGCTGTGGAGTTGCTCCTTGCGGACTTTTAAAGGATCATTGCTTGAGAATGGTACGTCTTTACGGCGATCTTGATAAAAATGAATAAAATCATATTTTGCGAGCTCCGTATGCAACGCGGTTGCAGTTAGCTGATGTGTCCTGACCACAGCGTGTGAGGGTACCGGTGAAACCAGAGCAGGAAAAAGCCAGGATTTCATCCTGGCCTGTGGCGGGTCACTGGGTGTAAACTTGGAAAAAAATTCAATTGAGAAACAAAGTATTTTAGCGCTGTGTTTCTCTGAATTAAACTGCCATGTTTTCATGATCAGTTAATCCGCGGCTGAAGGGGCTTCAGTGAAACGCATGGGCGCGTTCTGCTCCTGCGGTCTCTTCTTCCCTTCACTTGTTTGCTTGTCTGAATTCGCCGAATATAATGGCTGCAAATTATCGCCATGAACTGTGTACATCGGGGAAAAAACATCTGTACCAATTATATTTAGCACAGTCAACACCTATAAATGAACAACAGTAACGTTACGCGACTGGGTCTCCGCCCTATTTAGCCTGCTAAATATTAGCCCCGTGGCGCCGGGCATGTGTTGCAAAATGTCAAGTCGTCTTGTTGGGATGTCCATGAGAGCCGGATTCTGTTATGCTTTATGATGTTCTTTTATGTGGTTTGAAGTGTGCTTCTGTGATGTTCGCAAGTTTTACTTCATGTCGTCTATATGCAAAGCTTATCTGTTTTCATCCTCGTTGTCTTGTAACTTAGCGATGGCGCCGGATCTTTCCATCCGAATCCAGTGCGACTCGTTGAAACTCGGAGGACCCGCATTTTAGACAAACGATTTTAAAATGGGCCGACAACAGTTATTCAAGATGAATTTCTTAAAAAAGCTCAGCAGCATAGTCCGTTAACTTGCTCGGGTGAGCCGCAGTGAGATGGATTTTGAGACCAAATGACTCCATGGACGAAACGAGTTATGATCACGCACAATGCTCGTGGGGTTTGGCTCAGTTCCCACTTTTGGCTCATCAGAATGCAAATCACCATGATGCATAAAGCCTGATTCATACGTGTATGATCGATCACCACACACGATTCGCGCAGAAGTGCATTTGTCTCTGAGCCAGGATGAAACTGGAGTATTAATATCGGTATACAGATGTCTTGCTTTCTTCGCCGTTGCGCACTTAAATGCCTTGTGTAGGAGGCTTAAGTGCATCTCTCCGGGATAATACTTTCTGCATCAGAACAGCATCGCCAACGAGTGCCAAAACTAACTGGAACTTTGTGACGTCAAGGATTTTCTGTCTAATATGGCGATTCAGTTATAGCTACCCAGAGTCTCAATTTCTTGTATGGCTCAGGAAATGGCCTTCGCATCTTTGTGAAGCTTTTTTTTTTTTTTTTTTTTTAATTAAAAAATGCTGGTTGCCACGTTTTTACATGTAAATTTTAATTTATTATGGCCTCCAGCCATGTTTATGGAAGCAATTCTGAGAGAAGTTAACCTAACCTCTCCATTAATATGTTTTTGAGTTTGGATTACAGTTGATTCTTTCTATACAACATGTTTTTGTCCATTTTAATACAATGCAATGAAGTCATTGCTGAGGCTTAGAATAACCATAAAAAGAGTTGCAAATAATATTACATTTAGGTCCAGGGCCAGACTTCAAAAATTCACACTGGGGGAAAAAAATGTTTGGGGTAGAGCTATAGGATTTTGCTATGTCCCATAAATTAATAGAAGTTATTACGGGGGAAACTTCTGAATTCTGTGCAGGTTGGCATGGAATTAACCTCAAGCATATTTTAATATCTCATCCTGATATTAATTTGTTGAGTGAGTTTACTTGCCTATCTTTCTTAATGAGTTGCATTCTCATGGAAGTTCTGGAAACTATTGTTTAATCCGTTTCTGACTGACACGGACCATACGAGTTCCACAATTGTGCAAAATTAAACCATTAAGAATGTGTACGAAGGGTGTCCCTGCATAGTACATCCAGCTGTTGAAAACCATTGCATGACTTGCACCTGTGAGAACATGCCTGAATACCAGTGCTTGAGATTCCCGACTTTCCTCAATGTTCTCAAAAAAACAGGAGAAAAAAGACTCTGCTGGTCACGTGTCGAGGGGAAGGAGTTTTTTTTCAAGCTTTTATCCCACATTTTTCTTATTCCTGCATCCGTGGCTGAAAAAAAATAACTGCATTATAATATGCTCATCTGAAACTAATGTGCGGTTTTTAGGACCTTTAAGTTGCGGATCAGAGTGAAAGTCATTCTTGGCTGAGTTTAAAGTCTTTGCTTTAGTTTTTGAAGAGGGCCACATTAGTGCCTCTTGTGCAGGCAGCTTTGTTTATAGTGTTCTGGAAGAAAATCCTGTCTGCCTGCCCACTATTAAACTTCTTATTGCCCAAGTAATTTGGGGTTTGTCCACCGTTTCACTTGATTGCTGGATCAATATTTCTCCTGGTCTGGTGTTCCTCATTTGTGTTTAGAGATGCCGCCCCTAAGTATCTGGACTGTGATGCAATTTGATTTAGTTTTGATTTGGTACTGTTGCTGAAACTGGAAGGTAAAGATAAACATCAGTTCAGAGTGATGGCTGTCAGTTTTTATGTTGGGGGTATCTGGGCCCATTTTAGTGGACCTTAATAGCTGTAGCGGGTTTTATACATGGTGACAGTCAGAATTCTTACAGACTGTATTGTATACCCATTAATTAGGCTTCCTTTTTTTTTTTTTGTTCTCCTGTGGTTGAAAAACCCAAGAGGAGAAGAAAACCAGGCAACAGTCTGACTCTGGGCACCATATGGCTCTGACAATCCTCTTAGATTTGAGAGCAAATATGTGCTTGATGTGCAGTATTTACTCTTACAGAGCTGAGACTCATTAAAGCTTTGGTGAAAGTTTCCTTGGTAATTGGTGGACACAGATGCTGTGGGGCGGGGCTTTGTCCCGGACTGATACTGCATGTGGCAGAGGGTAGGGCGGCCGACTTTAAGGAAATGTTTGAATGACAGCCCTCTGTCCCCCTCTCATAGCTCTATATACGGACATCTGCCTACAACCCATTACAGCCATTTTTCCTTTTTTTGGGGGGGGGGGGGGGGGGGCCTTTAGCTACTTCTTGTGAAAGTGTTCTGAAATTAGTTTCAGGAAGTTGGGGCCATTTATAAAATATTTTGGATGGTATCTCAATTGGCCCACTGTCAAAATGTCTTGTAACCATGTGATCACCAAGTAGGAGAATGGGTGATGTGCTTATGTTGGGACATGTGTCACTTTTTCTGCATTTTGAAAGGGATAGTAGGAGGAAGTGTCACCACTCAACTGCAAAAATAAACTTTTAAGGGTAATTTGATCAAGATTTTTTTTTTTTTTTTGGCTTCAGCATTTACATGACAATGACTTTTAACTTGCTTGTTCCTAAATGCTTTGCCAGGCTGTGTTTATTTGTATTTTGACAGGGACTGCTGTGGTTGCAAGTGATATAATTTTGGGTGTAGCCAGGGTGGGGTTGCTCATTGTGGGTCCGGTAATAGGTGCTGGGGCGGAGTTAAAAAAAAAAAAAAGTTGAAGCTGCTGTCCTTTTTAGCCTCAACCGTTTGTCCCCATCTCCTCCTGTCAGTCTCCAGTCTCCTCCCTCACTCCTGGGGTTACTGCCTGTTCGGAGCGAAGGGGAGTTACTTTTCCTTCAGGAAATTCCTCTGGACTCTGAAGTGCAAGAGATCTGTTGTATTTTTTCGTGTAGTGCTGCTGAATGTCCCTCATAAACATCTGGCCTTCCTAGAAATGATAAAACTTTTCACTTTGCTTTTGAATGGCATCAATGGTTTCATTCGGTCCATTTTTGGGGGAAGAATGACTGAAAGTGACCATTGTATGTTAATTCCTTGTCTGTGTTGTATTTCTGTTGGGCATTTTATGATTCTCTCTCTAAAGATTTTTAACTTGTGGAAATGCAAAGCATAGAAATGAGTTATTGTGGGGATATGCAAATAAGTCACACATTCACTCACTCAGCTGTTGGCTGATCGATATCCAAGTGTTATTTAGCATGCTGCAACTGAGTTTGTAGTTGATACGGATACGACGAGGACTTTCGGGTTTTCGCGTTATCCACGAGACGAGGTGGCTGCCGGGAACTTTTAATGACCAATTAGGGCATCTGAGAAGAAACGGATGTGATCAGAAATTTGATCAAAATAAGATTCTATTTTGGCTGGTGGTTGTTATGGCCTCTGCAAACAGTGGATTGTTGAAGTAGTTGCTACTGAGGGACTGTGCATTTGGAGGTGGATTCTGATCTCTAAATTTCGGAGATGGGTGCATATTGGGGACTTTTGGATCAAGGCAATGATCCCTTTTCTCAAGAGTAATGTGTCAAAGACAAGGTGTCTGACTCTCTGGTTTTCAACTGGTCCCCAGATGGCCAGCCGCATAGTAGCGATGTGTGAGAGCCTGGCATATCTCTCCATGTGGGATTACTGAACTGGCTGCCTGTATTGCCTGTCTGATGTGTTTGTGATGGATAAAACTGAGGGGTGATTGCTGGGGTCATCAGTGTGATGGGGGTCCATACTTTGTTCTGCTGAGACGGTGAACATCACTGCAGCGGTGTTGGTTTTGCTTTTGCCATTAGCAGGTGAGCTCATGCACTTCTACAAACTACATGAAGGGTCATTCCATGCCAAGGGGACCAGTTTTCAGAAAGTTTGCGGCACACCATCTCAGAAAAATTTGATAGAAATCATGGGTGTTTGCCATCATTTCAAATGGACTAATCCCAAATCTTAAATTCCAACTACAATTTTTCATGGAGCAATTGCCAATTTAAGGAGGCAGTGTCTAGTCAGTTGCAAATGTAGCAATGACTGTATAAGCATTTTTGAAGGGATACAAATACACCATCCAGTGCTCCTAAATATTAATGGGTGCAGGTAGGTAAAATTACATTAAAGTTATTAATCTTCTATCAGATTTGTCATATCTCATTTTATTTTCCTGTAAAAGGCTGTTGAAAATGTCAGTTTTTCACAACCAATTTTTTTATTTGATTTTAGTTTATGCAAACTTCTATCAAAAGAACAATCAGGGGTTCATATTGCAGCCTCGTCCTCAGCAGGGACAGGACTCTGGCCCCTCCAACCCAACCCATCCCATCTCCTGTCTTTAGTTCAGGAGTAACTCGCATCAGAAAATGCTTATGATTTAAAAAAAAAAAAAAAAAAAAAAGCCAAAAATGCCTAAATTCAAGGCATGATTTGGTCATGTGGACACAGTAGAAAAAAATCTGAGAATTTGTGGAGCAGCTTTTATATTGGGCAATAAACGGTAGGAAATTCATCTAGATTTTCCAACTCTTTGTAGAAAAATTAATTCTGGCATTTTTATTTATCATGCTATTTGGCTTATATCAGCCTAATAATATGACTGAAAATGGAGTGGGGTTGTCACATATTTGGGTATTATGAATTCAGTTGCTGAGGTTATTCCTCAGGAGTCTGATTGTACATTCTGTTGCTAATAACGCAGGGTGTGGTCTTCACTTTTTGGATGCGGAAGTGTGATTTTATGTTAAAACGAACATGGATCTGTCGCAGAAATCTGGCTTTCCCATGCCTTTTTGCAAGAACATCAATGTTGAAAACATCCTTGAATCTCTATCTTTTAAGTCTGCAATACTGATAAAGGTAATTTGAGTTTTATTTAAGAGCCGTGAGGAAATCAATTCCCTCATGACTGCATTACCATTCCCACTTGATGGGCAAATACTTGCATACATTGCAATATTACTTTATTATTAAGCATTCATGAATGAATTGCAGTTTTGGCATTTTTGTGATCCTTTGGGCTGCATTGTATAATGCGTATGGTAGCCTTTTACAAGCAAGTTGACTGGATTTACTGTATTTTACAGTCCGATATAAGCCACACAGCAGTGAATAAAAATTCCAGATTTTTTTCTAGAACGAGTTGGAAACACAAGATGAATTTTGTACTGTTTACTGCCACTTGGCATGGAATGACCCGAAAGGTGGTTTGGCTTTGACACCGAAACTTAATTTGTTATATACATCTGTGCTTAAAGTTGGCCTTCATAGTCCACCCACAAGATTTGCATCATATTAACCGCTGGTCTTCTTTATGAGTTTTGTCTTTGATGTAAAACTATTCGAATGCATTGCTAGAATAATTTGACTGTAATTATCCCTGACTGATAGTCACAGCCTAGAAGGTTTGAAGTACCAGGCCACAGCTTTCAGCACAAGATTTTATGATTGCCACTTGAGTCCTGCTAATCTATAGCCAGCAGATAGTGTGGATTGAGGCTGTATTTCTAGTCATTATGTGAGGTAGGCTGCCGACAGCCCGGGTTTGCGCCAGTTGGCGTTTTCCTTCTTAGTTACAGAGAGATGAGTGGTCTTGCTCTGTTACTCCGGGGCATGTCCCATCAAAGAGACCCTGACCCTTCCTCCTCTGGTGCTCTTAAAACGGCTTGGGGTTGAAATCTGAGCAGCGCCTGTTGTCACGCAGGACCTCTGCTCTAGCTGGTGCTGGCTGCCCAATGATGAGGCAGCTGCTGTGCGTGTGGACCCCTGATTGGGTGTGGAGGGAAAAAAAGACACACTATCTCCATTTTTAATAATTTTGGTTGTAAGATCACAAAAGTGCAATAATTCTCTTCTTATACCTAAATTCTAATGCTGATGAAATGATCTCGACACATTGCAGTGGAAAGCGAGTTGAAAACTTTTTTGAAGCTTTGATGGGAACATGCTAGAAAATCCCTCTCTTCAAAGAGTTAATAGATGCTGCTGTTCTGTCCTCTGGGGCTGTCCCGGGGGGGGGGGTGATGGCTTCATTCACATGCATTGGGAGACTCCGTGGAGGAAAATGACCAACTTTGTAGTCTCCAAATTACAAATATAAGAACATTCTTCTCTGGTCTTTTCTATTATTTTGATTGCTAGTTAATGTCATGCAACTGCTTAAAAAGGTCTGACCTGCATCGCTGTGTTGGCCAAGTCTCCAAAGAAAGATAAGAAGGGAGGGGCCTACTATTTGGTGCTCAAATTACTGGTTGGTCACGAGAATGGCAAAATTTGTTAAGATGGCAAGGGTGACTGGGTCCAAAAAAAAGCGTCCACAAGTCAGAGCTCTTTGACAGGGACAGAACAACACGTGGCAGGATAGTTGCGATTAATCACAGAACCACGACTCTGGTGATTTTTAGAATTAAATTTCTGTCTGAATTTGCTGAAACGAAAAAGGCACATTGCAAGCTTCACGAAGTTGGTGTTTATCGCTGTGTTTGCAGCATCATGGCATTTGAATGCCCCCTTTATACGGGCAGTATTAATGAACAAGATCTTCAGTTGCAAACCGCATCTGTTTCATCTTTTTCATCTCTGAAAATGGAGGTCATGTAAAAAATATTATTTTTTAGATTGAGACGTACATTTTGCGGCCCCCTATTATTATGTTTCATTTTCCTCTACCCCAGCAGAGAAGGTGACGCTTCCCAGTGTTCTGCATGTAGTTTTGCGACATGGCTGCCATTGTCGTAGGATGTTTTATAAGATTGTCCCTGGAAGATGGACTTTCTGCTGAGCTGCTCACGTAATTGAATCAATGCCAGGTGGCTGTGTCATTATAATGCCCATAAAAGTAGTGTTGGCTTCAGACAGATGGTGGATTCACTCAATTGTTGACCTCGTATTCCAGCAATAATTGGCAGTGTGGTCATGTGATTTTAAGAGGCATGGTCATGCTATCCTCTGGATTCCCCCTCAAGAGGTTTTAGGCAGGATTGAGTAATGTGCCGATGTGGTTTCATCTCTGTTCATTGTGTTCATTGATTGACGTGGATTGAGAGGCGACAATCTTTGCTTATCCCTCAACTCTGAGCACCTCTGACTTTCTTGGTTTTTATTACTGAAATGAACTGAAATGTATGCTGGACGTAGTTCATGAATAATTAATCTGTAATTCGAGTAGCTGATCTCAACCCTAATCCTGTAAAGCCACATATTCTTCTGAGTTTGTTACGCCACACTGAACTGTATCAGGAACTGCTTTAACTGATAAATTAGCTCCACTTGCCTGGTTTTTTTTTGGGTCTTGTTTGGTTACTGATCTTAACGTGATGACAAAACCAGAGGTAGTGATTTTTATTTTTTTGGGATCTGAGCAGAAGAAAGTGTGAGTGTAAGAGACTTCTGACAGAATCACGTGTTGGGAAGAGGTATAACTCTTGCATCGCCCTCCTTTGTAGTCTTCTCTGGGAATATTGGCAGGTGCTATCCATGGGCGGAAATCTGCCATAATGGTTCCTTTAGTGTTATCTTTTCAAGCATTTAATGGTAGACTCTACCCTTCCTGCAAACCACCTGATGGCTTTGAATGAGTTCTGTTTTGTACTAGAGATCAGAATTTGTTATTAAAGTACTTTTCAGATGAAATTCCAGTTTGTTTTGACAGAAGTCTGCCGTGACTGCCCGGATTGGGGTGGGGGTACTTCTGAATGTAAGAGGCAGAATTTTATATCCTGACTGCTGTTGCTGTGTCCAAGCAGGTGATTAAGATCTCAGTGGTAGAAATAATAGAATCCTTCTCCTGGATTTTGTTGCTGAGCTCGCTCTTACAGCAGGACCACACCGAAGTTTACTGGCTCAGTCTCTTTCACCATGGTCCAGCTGGGATAGACATCATACCCAGAGCCCACCTCCCTTCGTGCAAACGATGGCCAAAAGGTCAAATAAAGAAAAACAGGATGTGCTGGTGCGTCCGGTGGCCCAACATCTGTCTCTGTTCCTTGACCAACTTTCTATTTCTGCCTCAACTTTACTATGTTAAGATGTAAGTCTGCCTCAGCTTTGCTGCGTGAGGTTATGGGGGCCGCCAAGCCAATGTTGACATGGAGATAAAAAAATAAATTTTGAATTATGTGTTATGATTGGTCATTATAAGTGGAAAACGCATTATTTTATATATATATTTTCAATATATTGCTAAACTGTAAAAATGTAAATAATTATGTATATATGTATAAATTATTGAAATAAATACATTGAAACTAATTAATACCTCAGCTTCAGCTTGATGTCAGGTTTTGTATCTCTTACTTTTTTATGTTGGGTTGTGAATCTGGCTTGTGGGAATCCATGAACAGGTGAACATGGACCAAGAATAAAATATTGTAGAAAAGATTTAACTGGTGCAATAACATTATCAGTCCTGAAAGTTTTTCAGTGCGACGGTCAAAAAGAAGAACCACTTGACTGTCATTAGAAACTGTAAAAATTTCCTCTATTCAACAGCTCTGTGGTGATGCATAGACTGGCTTTCAGGATGAAATTTTTAACTTTGCTTACTGTTATTGAATAGGTTTTTTCCTATTTATTCAATTTTCTCAGCATGTGGTTCCAAAGATGGCTAAAGCACATGTGCAATGTCAGTCACAGAAAACATACATTTATTTCACTATTGAGCTGCTTTCACATCAGATGTGAAACAAATTTTTCGCACAACAGATTACATTCAAAGTCAATGCAAAGGCGCGAATACCCGCGAAACTTAGATGTGTCTTTTGCAATTCTCTTAGTAGAAGTTATGGATAACTCATTTACAGCAAAAAAACAATCTCCAGTTCAGCTATTTGTGCTGACAGCGCAGGGCCTGAAATCTGTATCATCTGTCACATGTAACGTCAGTCACACTGTATTGGTTAAAAATAAAGAAGCATTTTTCTTGGCTCTTCTTCCATACGGTTCAATTGGATATGGTCTTGTAATGGTATAATCAACTACTTTCAATTTCCAAAGTTGTCCATATTTTTTTGTTGTCCATTTTTCATAACGTCAGTCACGCTTGAAACTTCCACCTCAACACAAAAGAAACATGGAGATTATGAGGAATTTGTTTATATTTCCATATCAAGCAGGGGCCAATTTGCGGTCTTTGGGAGTAGTGCAGTGTATGGAATAAAATATGCTGAATGGAGAAGCACTTGATCATGCTGGTACAAAACCCAAAGCCAGTGAAGTTGGCACGTTATGTAAATCGTAGATAAAAACAGAATACAATGATTTGCAAATCCTTTTCAACTTCTATTCAATTGAAGACAAGATGTTTAATGTTCAAACTGAGAAACTTTTTTTTTTTGCAAATAATCATTAACTTAGAATTTAAAGGCAGCAACACATTGCAAAAAAGTTGGCACAGGGGCCTTTTTACCACTGTAAAACATCGCCTTTCCTTTTAACGACACTCTGTAAACGTTAGGGAATTGAAGAGACCAATTTTTGAAGCTTTTCAGGTAGAGCTCTTCCCCATTCTTGCTTGATGTGCAGCTTTTGTTGTTTAACAGTCCCGGGTCTCCGTTGTCGTATTTTACGCGCCATAATGCGCCACACAAATATCAGTGGGAGACAGGTCTGGACTCTAGGCAGGCCAGTCTAGTACCCGCACTCTTTTATTACGGAGCCATGCTGTTGTAACACATGCAGAATGTGGCTTGGCATTGTCTTGCTGAAATAAGCAGGGGCGTCCATGAAAAAGACGTTGCTTGGATGGCAACATATGTTGCTCCAAAACCTGTATGTACCTTTCAGCATTAATGGTGCCTTCACATATGTGTAAGTTGCCCATGCCTTGGGCACTAATGCACCCCCATACCATCACAGATGCTGGCTTTTGAACTTTGCGCCTATAACAGTCCAGATGGTTCTTTTCCTCTTTGGTCCGGAGGACACGACGTCCACAATTTCCAAAAACAATGTGAAATGTGGACTCGTCAGATCACAGAACACTTTTCAACTTTGCATCAGTCCATCTTAGATGAGCTTGGGCCCAGCGAAGCCGGCGGCGTTTCTGGGTGCTGTTGATAAATGGCTTTCGCTTTGCATTGTAGAGTTTTAACTTGCACTTGCAGATGTAGCGACGAACTGTAGTTACTGACAGTGGTTTTCTGAAGTGTTCCTGAGCCCATGTGGTGATGTCCTTTACACACTTATGTCGGTTTTTGATGCAGAACCGCCTGAGGGATCGAAGGTCACGGGCATTCAATGTTGGTTTTCGGCCTTGTCGCTTACGTGCAGTGATTTCTCCAGATTCTCTGAACCTCTTGACGATATTACGGACCGTAGATGATGAAATCCCTAAATTTCTTGCAATAGCTCGTTGAGGAATGTTGTTTTTAAACTGTTCGACAATCAGCTCACGCATTTGTTCACTAAGTGGTGACCCTTGCCCCATCCTTGTTTGTGAATGACTGAGCATTTCAGGGAAGCTGCTTTTATACCCAATCATGGCACCCACCTGTTCCCAGTTAGCCCGTTCACCTGTGGGATGTTCCAAATAAGTGTTTGTTGAGCATTCCTCAACTCTGTCTTTTTTGCCACTTGTGCCAGCTTTTTTGAAACATGTTGCAGGCATCAAATTCCAAATGAGCTAATATTTGCAAAAAATTACAAATTTTACCTGTTCGAACATTAAGTAACTTGTTTTTGCAGAGTATACAATTAAATATAGGTTGAAAAGGATTTACAAATCATTGTATTCTGTTTTTATTTACGATTTACACAACGTGCCAACTTCACTGGTTTTGTGTTTTGTATTTTAAATCAGTATAAAGTCATCCTAAAGTTGTCAAGTCGTTTCTGGCCGCTGTGTAAATATAAGCATAAAGTATTCAATGGCACCAATTCCCCCCTCCCCCTGTCATTTAGACAATTAAATCTTTAATTTCCCACTGTTTACACATTTGCTAATTAAGCAAAATCTTCCCATCCTTCGTCTGTGTCTCAGCTTGTGTGAGGAGTTGTGTCTGCATCAGCTTTGCTATGTTAGGTTGATATCTGCCTTTTAGAATGTGAGGCTTTCCGTCTGGTTTAGCTCTGTTTGTGAGGTCTTGTGTCTGCCTCAGCTGGTTCAAATTCCACTCTCTTGTCAAAGACCAAAACAAACTAGGCTTATGCCGTCGGAGGCAACGGCTTGGGGTATATCCTCCAATTCCCCAATCCTTGAATAGACTTTCATTTGAACTTAATTTCAGGTCAATCGGACAAATGGTTCTGAAGATATTGCCAAAATGGTAATTTTCCATCACAAAGCACCACCTGGTGGCAAAATATTAAACCATACAGGTATGATGTCATCGTGTGACATGTTGTGAGGTCATGACCTTGCATTTGCACATAGTTTCATGTCAATTGGAAAAATGGTGAATTTTATGTGACCAAGCTCCACCTTGTGTCAAAATTTTGAACCAAACAGGTATAATGTCATCGTGGGACACATCCTCAGGTCATGACCTTTCATTTGCACTTAATTTGAGGTCAATCGGACAAATATTTCCAGAGATATGATAAAAACAGTGATTTTTCAGTTTTTGGCCCCTGGTGGCCAATCTAGAAATTGTAAATCGTCCAAAATCGAATCAATTCTTCCTCTTGATGATACATACTTATATGCAAAACATGAAATTTCTAATTGAAGTATTACTGAAGTTATCGCGTTAACACGTAGGGCGGCGTGGCGGCGGTGGTCGGACCAAAAGCATAATATCCCCGGAACGCCATTCGGCATTCGTGGATATAATTAGACCTTTAATTTGCTATTGTTACATCGGTTTTCAATAAAGCTGTAAGCCGTGTTAAAAAATAATGAAAAAGATGCAGAAATAAGATTTTTGAACTACAACCCCAATTCCGAAATAGTTGGGACGAAGTGTAAATTGTGAATAAAATCAAAATGCAATGACTTTCAGATCACATGAGCCAATATATTATTTAGAAAAAGAACACAGATAACTTTTCAAATGTTGAAACTGAGACATTTCGCATTTTTATCTACAAAATGAGCTTATTCCAAATTTTCTGGTTGCAATAGGTCTCAAAAAAGTTGGGACAAAAAAAGGCAAAAAAAAAGTGTTGAAAAAGCAATTAATATATAAGCGAATCAGCTGAAAGAACATTTAGCAAGTAATTAAGTTAACTGGCATCAGGTGTGTAACACGATTGGCTATGAAAGGGATGTGTTAGAGAGGCTGAGTCTCTCAGAAGTAAAGATGGCCAGAGGCTCTCCAACCTGTGAAGGCTTGCGTAAAAAAAAAAAGAAAAAGATTGTGGAATACTTTAAAAACAATGTTTTTCAACATCAAATTGCAAAGGCTTTTTAGGTTTCATCATCGTCAGTGCATAATATAATCAAAAGATTCAGAGAAACTGAAACAATCTCTGTGTGTAAAGGACAAGGCCGAAGACCTTTACTGGATGCCCATGATCTTCGGGGCCCTCAGACGCCACTGCATCACTCACCAGCATGATTCTGTCATTGACATTATTAAATTGGCCCAGGAATACTTCAAGAAACCACTGTCTGTAAACACAGCCCGCCGTGCCATCCACAGATGTCACCTAGAACTCAATCATGCAAAAAGGAAGCCATTGTTGAACATGATCCAGAAGCGCTGCCATGTTCTGTGGGCCAAGGCTCATTTAAAATGGACTGTAGCAAAGTGTCCTGTGGTCAGAGTCCAAAAAAAAAAAAAAAAGCACCATCTAAAAAGCACCATGAATGCTGAAAGGTATATAAAGGTTTTAGAGCAACATATGCTCCCCTCCAGTCAACATGTAATCCAGGGAAGGCCTTGTGTATTTCAGCAGGACAATGCAAAACCACATACTGCAGCTATTACAACAGCATGGCTTCATAGTAGAAGAGTCCGTGTGCTGAACTGGCCTGCCAGTCCTGATCTTTCACCGATTGAGAAAATTTGGCGCATAATTGAACAAAAAGTCCGTCAAAGGAGACCCAAAACTCTCCAGTAGCTGGAAGCCTGTATTAAAGAAGAGTGGAATCAAATTCCAATGGCTAAACTCAAGAAACTTGACGCCTCTACTCTGTGTTAAAAAGAAGAGGGGATCCTACAGCATGCTAAACGGGCCCCTATCCCGACTTTTTTGATACCTGTCGCAGCCATCAAATTTGAAATTGGCTCATTTTATGGATAAAATTGTAAAATTTCTCAGTTTCAGCATTTGATATGTTATCTTTGTTCTATTGCGAATAAAATACTGGCTTGTGTGATTTGAAAGTCATTGCGTTTTGATTTTATTCACAATTTACACTTTGTCCCAACTGTTTTGGAATTAGGGTTGTAATTTATTTGCCTGAATGCCAGTAGTGGTTTTCTTGCTGTAGGATGGAGACTTGGAATGCATCTTGTCCTGATTTTTAAAATTAAATGGCAGAAATATTTTTGCACCTGCAGTGGAGTGACCACCTGTCCTGTGTGTCATCCTGCCTCTTGCGTGGGATATTATGGGATGGGCTACTGCTCCCACACTTTGGCTGCCTCAAACCCAACATTTTTTTTTGGTTTTGGTCCTCGGTTAGGTTAAAAATTTGTTTTCTCGGGTGAGGGTTGGTAGTGTGTGATCAAAATTTGGAAGTTGGCACTCGGGCACAATTAAAATCATGGGGGACATTCACTGGGGACATCTGAAGACACTGGCCCCCCGTAGACCAGGAAGTGAGCGGGTGAATGGGTTTGTTAGAAGTGGCTGTCCTTGTTTTTATTATCATTAGTATTATTATTATTATACGCCTGTCTTAAGGCGGGACGTGTTATGTCATCACCCCCGTCCGTCTGTCCGTCTGTCCGTCCGTCTGTCTGTTGTCTGTTAGCAATTTCTTGTCCGGGGCATAACTCCTGAGCCGCTTGAGCTACATTGTGATACTTCACATACACGTGCACCATCATTAGGCGCTGTCGCGCACCATGATTTCGTTCACCCGGTCAAGGTCAAGGTCACTGGCAAAGGTCACAGGTCACATGGGGCCCAGTGGGGCTTGTCCGGAGCTTCTCAACCGCTTCAGATACATCCATGATATTTCACACACACGTGTACCATCACTGAGCGGAGTGTCGCGTACCATGTTTACGGCCTTCCCTCCAAGGTCAAGGTCACGGACAAAGGTCAAAGCTCACATGGGGCTGTTGTCTGTTGGATATTGGTATCATGTTGTCTGTCCACTTCCTGATCCATGTTCATGACGAGCGTATTATGCATCGTTGGCGGTGCTGCTCTTGTTCACTACTGTCTTCGTGGTACAACTGTACCTCTTTTGTCACTATTATAGAGAAAAGGTCCAAGCGCTCTATAAACTCCTTTCTCCTCCCCCAGTTAAGGTGGTTATTACTTTTTTTGCCTCTGAAACTGCTTTGTTATCCAGACATGCCTCAGTCTGTTCTGACCCTGGCCTGTCTTTTGTATGGCTGAGGAACATGCTGGAGTGCTGTTGGGTTCTTACTGTTAGTCATTTCCTTATCCCACAGTCCTCTATTCTCTAAATGGTGTAATTCCGGTCCATGCTGGCCTGGAAATGGATGTACTGCTATATTAAGCCACACATTTGATTGTAGGGGGTTCCCAACCCCTGCACATGGATTTAAATGGAGTTGTGTGTTCCCCTTGATGTAGTACTTCAAGGCATACTAACTGGGGGGCTGCAGTAATCTGAGTGTAATTGTAGCGGAGCTTCCAATCCCCATATTTTGATTTAAAAGGAGTACTTTGTTCTCCTGATGTGATCTTGCATGAGGGTCTGACTCTGTCTCCCATTTATAGCTTGACAATATTGCATTATTCAGTATCAAATTTTGTGGACAAAAAGAAAAGGGCAGAAAACCATTATGGTGATCAAGCAGTCATGACTCATTCATTTTCAAGCCCTTATTCAAACTGGTGGAGTGAACTGCCGGGGGGATTTGTGTTTTCCAGTGAATTCAGTGAGTTCAGCACTTCGCACACCCTCCTTTCCTTCTCGCAGTGATTGCCACTGAATTGATTTTGCCAGACTGTTTATTTTGCTCCAAGAAATGATGGCGCTCCATGGGAGGTGTCACGCATGGTTCAGTTGGCCGGTTACTGAGGAGCACGGTGGTGTTTGTGGTGGTGGGGGGGGGGGGTTGACTGCTCACTCAGTCATGGCACTGTTTGTCATCCAGAAAACCTTGACAGAATGCGGCGACTTGGAGTTCTGTAGGATCTTGAATGAAATGTGCCTGGGGAGTGTGAATCACATCTCTTGAGTTCTTAGATCTTGGTGAATGCAGTATTGAGGCCAGTCATTGAGAACCTGGGAGCTGGAGAATATTTGACTCTGCAGGATTATGGTGGTGGCTGGTATATTGCTCTGAAAAAAAGCCAGGAACCGCTTTTTATCCAACTTCTGTCTATATCCCTCATCTTGGAGGGCTCCGGGTCTTACTTGATTGGCATATCTGGGTGGCACAATCGTGCCTCATGAAATCGGGACCTGTTTTCAGATGCAGTGTTTCCATAGGAACTTTGCATCATTATTGCAAAATGGTATACGCCTGATATCCTGCATGAATCCACAAAGTGTGTGCAGTTCGCCAGAGTACGTTTTTCTTGAAACCTTTGAAATATAATTGTTATGGCCCCCAATTTGTTATTACATTTACAACATAACAGCAACAGCAACAGCACGGGATGACAGACACAGTTTTAAAAACTTAAACCCATTTAATGAACAAACAAAGACTAAACTACTATCTACAACTAAGACCAAGATTGATTATATAAAAAAAAACAGAAATATTTACAGTCCCTTGTTTTGGTGGGGTGGCTTGGTGATGTCCTGGGTGAGGAAAATGCTCAAACGCAGGCAAAAATCCACAAAAGAAACTTCACAGGTCTTGAACAGAATGACAGGTCTGGTCACACGTATCCTTCTTCTTGCAATTTCTCCTACTACTTTACTGTCTCAATTCTTTTCCTTATATACTCTTTTTCAGACCCCACCCACATTTAGACCTCTTTTTTTTTAATTTTCGGGGACTTGCCCCAGACATGTCCAGGACATGTCTAAACCTAGCTCCAGTCTGAGCTCAATAAAAGAGAGGTAAATGCTGCTATCTAGTGGCCTCTATTCACATCACACCTCCATTCCAGAAGGGAAATATTTTGACTCATAAAGGCAAAATTTTTCTTATCAATACAAATTGGTTAGGTGGACACTTGTCTATGTATACATATCATACAATATTCAAATAAACACGTGACATATATATACATATTCAAACATGGGATAAGCAATCAGCAATTACATTGTCTGTACCCTTCACATGCTTAATTTCCAAGTCAAACTCCTGTAAAATCAAACTCCAATTCAACAATCTCCGATTCTTGTTTTTCATCTTACTCAAAATCATTAACGGATTGTGGTCTGTGTACACAACCATTGGCTTTTGCCCTGTACAAACATAAACATCAAAGTGTTGTAAAGAAAGGACCAGAGCCAACAGTTCCTTCTCTATTGTGGAATAGTTCCTTTGGTGGCGATTGAACTTCCTGGAGAAGTATGCCACGGGATGCTCAATGTCATCAGAGTCACTTCTCTGTAAGAGGACAGATCCACAAGCTTGGTCGCTAGCATCGACCGCGATGGAGAACTGTTTGTTGAAGTCAGGAGATTTGAGCACGGGGAAGTGACACAGCAGAGACTTCAGGCGATCGAAGGCTCTCTGGCATGCATCATCCCAAGTGAACTTTACGCCTTTCTTCAGTTGGTTAGTTAAACTGAGAGCAATCTCAGCAAAGTTCTTGCAGAACTTGCGGTAGTACCCGATCATTCCAAGGAAGCGGCGCAAACCTTTTTTGTTGTCAGGAACTGGAAAGTCCATGATGGCTTGGACTTTAGCATTTATGGGTGCCACCTTACCCTGGCCTATGACGTAGCCAAGATAGGTGACAGTAGCACCACCAAAGTCACTCTTGCTCAGGTTAACAGTCAGGTTAGCCTGGGTCAGGCGCTGGAACAACGTCTCTACATCTTTTAGATGTTCTTCCCTGGAGTCACTCCATGTGATCAGGTCATCGATGTATGCACCCATGTGTGGCAATCTGGCGATTGTAGACTGTATCATCCTTTGGAACGTGGCTGGGGCATTTTTCATGCCAAAGGGTAGGACTTCATACTGGTACAATCCAGATGGTGTGGCAAAAGCAGAGATGCTCTTGGCCCTCTCAGTTAAAGGCACACACCAATAACCCTTCAATAAATCAATCTTGGTCAGAAACTTTGCTTGCCCTACTCTATCAATACAATCATCAATCCTAGGTATTGGAAACACATCAGTTCTAGTTACAGCATTGACTTTGCGATAATCTGTACAGAATCTAGTACTTCCATTAGGTTTTGGAACTAGCACACAGGGTGAACTCCAATCTGAGTTGGAGGGTCTGATAATATCATGTTCTAACATGTACTCAACCTCTTTCTCAGCAATCTTTCTCTTTTCAGGATTCATCCGGTACGGATGCTGTTTTATTGGTTTGGCATCACCAACATCTACATCATGAGAGGCTATAGAAACTCTTTTTGGAACATCAGGAAACAGATCCTCATATTTCTTGATCAACCTGTCAAACTGATCTCTCTGTGAGGGTTCTAAGTGCTGGAGTTTTACATCAAGATTTTGCAACACTTCAGAATTTGACAATTTACATGAAAGAACTTCAGCTTTAATTCTAGGTTCATCATCTTGAAACTCCCCCTCATCTTCACACGTTTCGGCCATAGGAGAATCTGAAGTGACAGCTGCAACCCTAGCATTTCTGTCATGATAAGGCTTCAGCATGTTAATGTGACACAATTGTTTTGGTTTTCTCCTATCTGGAGTCTTCACAATGTAATTGAGATCATTGAGTTTTGTCAGAATTTCATAAGGACCATGAAATCTAGCCTGCAATGGACTGGACTGCAAGGGAAACAACACAAGGACCTTGTCTCCTGGTTTAAACTCACGGACTCTATCCTTACTATCATACCAAGTTTTCATTTTTCCCTGACTTGATTTCAAGTTCTCTTTGGCTAGGTCACAAGCTGCACGCAATCTTTCCTTGAACTTGCTAACATAGTCTAACAGACTGATGTGCGGCTCTTCCTCTTGCCATTGTTCACTCAATAATAGCAAAGGTCCTCTCACTTCATGACCAAACACTAGCTCAAATGGACTGAATCCAGTAGACTCCTGCATTGCTTCTCTAGCTGCAAACAACAGCAAATGAACACCTTCATCCCAGTCTTTCTCATGGTCATAATAATAAGTCCTCATTATTGTCTTGAGAGTGGAATGAAACCGCTCTAAGGCACCCTGACTTTCTGGATGATAGGCACTAGACAGAATCTGCTTAGCACCTAGTTCATACACAACCTGCTGAAACAATCCTGAAGTGAAATTTCTACCTTGGTCTGACTGAATTTCCCTGGGAAGGCCAAACAACGTGGAGAACTTTATCAATGCCTTCGAGATTGCAGTTGCCTTGATGTTACGTAGAGGTATGGCTTCGGGGAATCTGGTAGATGCACACATGATTGTCAACAAGTACTGATTTCCAGATCTAGTCTTGGGTATTGGACCAACACAATCAACAATGACCTTAGAGAAGGGCTCTCCAAATGCTGGGATAGGCTGTAATGGAGCTACAGGTGGGTCTAACTGGTGTTTTCCAACTACCTGACAAGTGTGACAGGTTTTGCAAAAGTTGGAAACGTCTTTCTGAAGCCCAGGCCAAAAGAAGTGTTTCATGATCTTATCAACAGTCTTGTTAACACCAAGATGACCTCCTAAAGGTAAACTATGAGCCATTGTTAAACTCTCATTCCTGTAGTCCTTCGGAACAACAATTTGCCTGACCACTGCCCAATCTGCATTGCCAGGGATATCAGGAGGGCGCCACTTCCGCATCAACACACCATCCTTGAGATAATACCCAACTGGAACTGCGTCTATTTCTTTATCAGGAAGGGCTCTCCTCTTTAGTACACAAATTTCAGGATCATTAGTTTGCTTCTCAATCAACCGCTTTCTGGACAGAGACAAGTCTCCAGACACATCAGAATCACCAAACCCATCTGGCTGGCTGAACAATGAACTGATAAAAGTGTCTGATAAGTTCTCAAAGGGAGAAACCATAGTAGGCCAATCAGAGTCATGAGGCGAACCACCTGAGTCCTGACTATTCAATGTGCTGGACGGCACCACAACATCTTCTTCTTTAGCCTTCTTGGCCATAGCACGAGTCACTGCGCAAGAAGGATACAGAGATGGGTCCTCATCCCCATCTTCAGTGCTCGGCTGTGTAGTAAGATGTACAGGGGGAACTACTTTGCCCCCAGCCAGGTCATTGCCTAGCAACAGAGAAACACCCTTTATAGGTAGACTTGACATAAGTCCCACCTTTACCTGTCCTGTAACTAAATCTGACTTCAAGAATATAGAGCGCAGGGGTACAGATACAGTCCTCCCTTCAATACCTTGTACAAGTATGAAATCCCCTGAAGCGGTCTCATCACGTAACTCCAAGGAGTCCATCAACAAAAGTGACTGAGAAGCTCCGGTATCCCTTAGGATATATATGGGGACAGGAGTAGTATGCTCATTCAGAGCCACAAATCCCTCTGACACAAATGGAAGAAATTCCTCCCTCACAAAGTCAGCTGTATTAGGCTTTTTAGCCCCACAAGAAGCAGGCAATTTAGCAGATTGGTTATCTACTACAGGGGTTTCTAACCTTGTTTTCACAAAGGCATTTGGTTTGGTATCCTTTTCTTTTTCTTTCTTAGCTTTAAGGAACCAACAGTTAGTTGTAACATGACCAGATTTCTTGCAATAACTGCAAACTAGACCACTTTTGTCACTGTCAGCTTTCACACTTTGATCAGACCTGTTACTGAATTTCTGAGCACCATCACCAGATTTGTCTTTGTCTTTGGGTGAGGAATCTTGGGTATCACCATAACCCTTTTTCTGATATTGGGACCATCTATTATTACTGCTAGACTGAAATTTGGACTTATGTGTGAGAACATATTCATCTGCAAATTTGGCAGCTGATTGCAAATTCAGTGCTTGCTTCTCATTAACCCCTTTCTGCAGATGTAGACGCCCGCATCTATAGACCTGCAAATTGGAAGCACGCTGTTACTGTGCTCGATCAATAAATGGCACCCCCGGATCAGTTATTGAATGTTCACAAGCAAGCAGACCTCGAACGCGGTTCTGAATATGGGGAAGTTCACTCCACGCCCTGTTTTTCAAGAGCTGCATGAATTTAACTCCTCAGCTAAGCCTGATGTGCAAACTGGTCAGTATCCTTGCCTATAGTATCGATCCAGCAGTTTAAAAAAACGATATCTTGACACAGAAAAAATCGTTATCCTCTGTAGCAACCAGCTAAGCCACAGTGAGCCAACAGTATTCCAAGTAATGGTTCAGAAAAATCAGTTTTCTGAGGCAAAAAAATCGACATGGTATTGATTCTCTCACATTCTACTGTTAATTACAGTTGTCACATACAAAAAAATTCGTTGTTCCCTACCGTGGATTTACGCGCAGATCCATTCATTGACAAATCCAGCGCTTCATTATATCCACCCGAGTACTGGCGTTGATAGCCAATCACTCAATCATACGCTCAAGCTCTTCTGCGTAATTGTGTAGTTACACTTCATGCTCTCGTGAAGCTACCCTGGTAAAAAATGTATTGATTGGCTCGTTTCTTATCCAATTCCCGAGTGTTTAAACATTTTAGAGCAAGTGAAACACATTGATTGGACAAACAGAGAGCATACAAACCAATGCGTATCAGCATGCGCTGTTGTATCCTGTCTACGTTATGCACATTACGCGGTTAAAATAGACGCGATTTATAGAAAACACATTCGCAAAACTGGCCTTGAAGTGTTCAGTTACATTTAGGGGATTTAAATGAGATAAGGATATGGTCAATTGGAATTATTTCGAATGAAACAGGACCGGAGTGTTCCTGCTACAGGATACTTCATTCTCTGGAAAAAGGGATTCATGAAAAAGGTGAGGCTGCTACTTTGTTATTTTTTTGTTGTTGTTGTTGTTTTGTTTTTGGAATGTATACGTACTCTCCAAAGTCGAATGTCGAGGTTTTTTTCCTGTGAAAAACGCGAACTGCCCGTGCATTTGGGTGGACCCCCTGGTACGTTCATTGCACGTTTCTTTTGAATCCAGGGAGGCAATGGATTGTTCCCTGAAAGTGGAGTGTCTGTTCTATTAAAATAAGGTATATTTCAGAATTCAGATATTACTGAGTTAGTGAGTTGCACTTGTTCCTTATAAGTGTTGAAATGAGTTTGTAAGCTTAGAAGAGGGGACTGGTAGCTTTCATTACAGGGTGAATGTTCTAACCGTTTAATAAGAAGTTTATTTAATGCGTGTTTGTGCTGGCTTGGGGCACTTTGAAGTAAAATGGCCAAAACTCTAAACTTTATTAAGGAGAAAAGGCATATTTTGTCTTTGGAGAGGTTGCTGGTGACCATTGATATTTAACTGCACTGAGATTGATAAATTCATACAAAACTCAACCAGAAAATCATTTGTTCATATTAAATTTCATGCCTTAAAACTTTATTTGTGTTATATACATGATTTTTTTATGATTTGACAGGACTTCATTTTGAGACTTTGGGGAGACACTTGGATAGGTGTATAATTTGGCTAAAAGCATGTAGGTAATCTAGAATGTAATGTTGAAGATAAATTGTACTTGTGGTCAAGGAGTTTATGACCCCAGAAATGTATAGTTTTAAGCCCCAGCAGTTTTTCAATCCTCAGAATTATTTTTTTTTGCAATTTCAATGGTGAATTCTCATGAAGATTTTTTATGTTTGCAGCTCATTTTCTCTACCATAATCATGAAAATTAACTGAAATACTATGTAATTCTAAATGCTGTAAGTGTCTTTTCAGAATTGAGCCACATTTTTCCTCTTTATGAAGCTTAAATCTTGAATTATACAGCATTAAAGTGGGTAACCCAAAAATAGCCAAATTTGGCTTCTGCACAAAGGGGTTAAGGTAGGTCTTAACATCATCTTTAACACAGTTCTTGAATTCTTCAACTAACACCATCTCTTTTAGTGAGTTGAAATCATCCTTGACCTCCATAGAAGTACACCAGCGCTCAAAGCAAACCTGCTTTTCATTAGCAAATTCAACATAAGTCTGATTTTCAGATTTCTTCAGACCTCTGAATTTCTGTCGGTAAGCCTCTGGAACCAACTCATAAGCTCTCAAAATAGCCTTTTTGACAACCTCATAATCAGAGGAATCATCTGCAGACAAAGCTGAATAGGCTTGTTGAGCTTTACCCTTGAGGACAGTTTGCAACATCAGAGGCCAGTGTTCCTTTGGCCACTGGCAACTCTTTGCTACCTTTTCAAAACACTGGAAATAGTTGTCAACATCCTTTTCTGAAAATGGAGGCACCAATTTTACCTCCTGACTGGCACAAAATTTATTTTCAGATTCAATTTTAAGTTTTAGTTGCTTCATTTGGAGTCTTTCTTCTCTATCGAATTTCTCTAATTCAAAATCTCTCTGTCTTGCAAATTTTTCTAACTCAAATTCTCTTTGTTTTTCTTTTTCTTCCCTCTCAAATTCTTTGTTTTTCTTCTCTTGCTAATTTTTCTAACTCAAATTTTCTTTGTTTTCCTTTTTCCTCCCTTTCAATCTCTAGCATTTTTAATTTAAGTTCCATTTCTATATTTGGATTTTCCACTGGAAACTGTTCCAGATCTCCTAGTGCAAACACATTTTCATCAATGTAATATTCAACTATCTCTCTAGCCAGTCTTGCTTTTCGCATGGCTGGTTTTACCTCTGTCAGCTCTAAATGTCTGCAAATTTCTAGCAGTTCTGTCTTTTTAAAAGACTTCAAAACCTCAACGGTTGGTGATGCCAAGAAATCATCCATTGCTGTTGATCTGTCAATATATTTACATAGGAAAATTCAAAAAAACAATTTTACAATTTGAAATGTTAGATTTTTAATAAATGACTCACAAAATGGTCTATCCCGGACTTGAGCCCCCAATTTGTTATGGCCCCCAATTTGTTATTACATTTACAACATAACAGCAACAGCAAGGGATGACAGACAGTTTTAAAAACTTAAACCCATTTAATGAACAAACAAAGACTAAACTACTATCTACAACTAAGACCAAGATTGATTATATAAAAAAAAACAGAAATATTTACAGTCCCTTGTTTTGGTGGGGTGGCTTGATGATGTCCTGGGTGAGGAAAATTCTCAAACGCAGGCAAAAATCCACAACAGAAACTTCACAGGTCTTGAACAGAATGACAGGTCTGGTCACACGTATCCTTCTTCTTGCAATTTCTCCTACTACTTTACGGTCTCAATTCTTTTCCTTATATACTCTTTTGCAGACCCCACCCACATTTAGACCTTTTTTTTTTTTTTTTTTTTTCGGGGACTTGCCCCAGACATGTCCAGGACATGTCTAAACATAGCTCCAGTCTGAGCTCAATAAAAGAGAGGTAAATGCTGCCATCTAGTGGCCTCTATTCACATCACATAATGCTGAAATTTTAGTGGTGGTCAAGATGCTGGGGATTACTCATTTCTGACATTTTAATTTGAAATATTCATTCTGTATGAGATGGTGATGCTGTCCTATTTTGGTCCGATAAATATTTATTTGCTCGAAGGCATGTCATTTTTCATTCTTATTGGATTTGATTGAGATCATCGTTTTGAATTGTGGATCAAGCTAACAATTTAACTTTCAGCTGAACGTTGGTGCAGTTTCAGTGATATCTTAGCAGCATGATGTGATAGATCTGCACTGAAGTTAATTTGATTTGGTTTGCTGCCTCTAATTGGATCTCCGCATAGACAAGCATGTTGCATTATTTTTCTCATTATTTGTTCACATCATCTGAAGGCCTCCATTTATCCTACATTGGCAAACAAAACCATTGGCGAGAAGATTTGCTATTTCAATATGTAATGTGAATATAGGCCACTGGATGGCAGTATTTACCTTTTTTTATTCAGCTCAGACTGGAGCTATGTTTAGACATGTCCTGGACATGTCTGGGGCAAGTCCCCGAAAAGTAAAAAAAAGAGGTCTAAATGTGGGTGGGGTCTACAAAAGAGTATATAAGGAAAAGAATTGAGACCGTAGAGTAGGAGGAGAAATTGTAAGAAGAAGGATACGTGTGACCAGACCTGTCATTCTGTTCAAGACCTGTGAAGTTTTCTTTTGTGGATTTTTGCCTTTGTTACAGCATTTTCTTCATCCAGGACATCACCAAGCCACCCCACCAAAAAGGGACTGTAATTATTTCTGTTTTTCTTATTTATCAATCTTGGTCATTTAGTTGTAGGTTATTGTTAGTTATTGTTTTTGTTAATTAAATGTGTTTAAGTTTTTAAAAACTGTGTGTCATCCCTTGCTGTTGCTGTTGTTTTAAATGTAATAACAAATTGGGGCCATAACAAATATTAGTATCAGTTTATCTTAATGTCTGTCCCAGGGTCTGATTTGGGTGGGAACTTGCAGCGATCAGCCAGTTGAAAGGAAGCTGGAGGAAATTATATATGTGAAGAATTTTATTACCTCTGCCAAGGAGATTATGTTTTTGCTTCCGTTTATTTATTTACTTGTATTTTTTTGTCTGTCTGTTAGCAGGATATCTCGAAAATGGTTGCATAGATTTTAAGCAAACTTTGCAGGATGTTTAAGTGGCATAAGAGGAACAAGTGATTAAATTTTGGCATATCTAGGCCATTTTTATATCGGCCGCACTAAAAGACGCCTGAGGGATTGCCTTGCTGAGCATAAATACGCAATTCGCATTAAGATCTGTGATTATCCTATGGCGAGGCATTTTGGCCAGGTTCATAACGCCAATGCCTCTCTATTGCATTATTGAGGGTATTGAACACATTGGACCTTTGGTCAGGGGTGGTGACAGAATCCAGAAACTTTTTCTGGATTCATCGACTAGGTGCGCTGCGTTAACCCGGCCTAAATGAAGACATTGGTTTTACTTGTTTTTTGTGATGCCTTTTATATTTGTGTACACAGATGGACTTTCTTCTCTGTAGTTTTTTCATCTCCCGGGCACATGTATTGTTACCATATGTATGTATATGTCTGTATTATTTATGTGATTCTTTGATGTATATGTATGTGCATATTGTGTATGCATTTATTTGTTTTATGCATACATTTCTGCTTACCTGACAGGTGTTGGGTCAGATGACCTTCTTTCATTGGCTATGTATAGTATATAGGTGAGACCACACCCATCGTCTCTGTTTGAAGCCCTGATGAAGACCCATTGCGGTCGAAACATGTTGGCTTTTTTAATGTTCTAGCCACTATAATAAAGGCTTTTTAATAACTTTTCCTTCCATTTTTACAAGTGAGTGCCTGGATTGCCTTCTCGTTTTTTGAATAATTATTTTCCCTTTTTTTCCAAGAGCACCCGATGTACTTTTTTTCCTATTTACTCCTATTATTCAGAGCAACCGGTCTTCTCTGTTTTTTTTCCTAGGTACTAAAACAAGGTTTACATTTTTCACCATCATAATGCAGGTATTAATCTTACTTGGTCACGAATGGATCCCTTCGCTCATTGCTATGAATCCCTGCAAACAGCTTTGTTTGAAAATGATAAATGGTATTGAAAATAAGCTGCATCATTTTTTCACTTACTTCCAAAACAAATGAACACACGAGCCAGTTCAGGAACTTAAACACACAGCAGTGATGCATGTGGGAAATGTAGTCTACGTTCTGGGAAACATGATCACTTTTGCTCTCAGGGGCCACAAAATTCAACAGATGATGAACGTTCCTTGTAGTTGCATTAAGAAATTATTGGTTACTCGTCATAAATAATTCCCCGTGCACACATCTTATGAAATATAATATGCCAGTGAAAGGCCAATCGCAGCTTTGATATGGAGCCTGCAGGTGCAGTTCTTGCGCATTGTTCAAAATGACCTTTTGAAGAGGTAGCTTGTCCTTCGATGTTGTGGCTTAAGGCTCATGAGCGGTAGCCTGCATAGACACGGGCAGACTTGGCCGTCCCTATTATCTGACTGTCTGTCGGAGTCGATATCCCAGCCCAAATGTGGTAACATGTGAAACGGTGGGCGAGGGATTGATAGAAGGGAGATGTGGATTCTTGGGATTTCTCTCACCTGTCTGGACAGGAAGTGTTGGCAGAGTGTGTCTCTGTTTCCTGCCTCTAGCAGTGGCCAGCAGGGCTTCGCTGCGCACCTGTAGAGGGGTCAAAATTGAGTTTTGGGGTCCATGCTTTAAGTAAACCCAACGGTCCTTTCGACAAACGGAAGACTGGAGGACGGTGACGTCACGCTGCCTTGCAGCTGCTGTCTCTGGGCAGTTTTATGACGTATCAGTGTCTGAAAAGCCAATGATGCTTTTCTTCCTTGGAAAGTATCACTTTGATCAGACCTAAGTGAACCACTGCAGTATTCTTCAGTTTTCTGGCAGAAGTTTAAGTCCATTCGGAGCAATATGTGTGAGATTCAAGTTTAATACATGCAGTGTTTTTCCATGAAATTTATTCTGTGCTTCTTACTCAATGTCAGTTGTTGGCCTTCGGTAAAAGGTGTGGCAGCCACCAGGACCGCCCGCACCGAGGACTTCACGCCTAAATTTAGGAAGGAGTGCCAGCTGAAATGGAGCTAGCTCACTCTCACTCTCTGGTGATGTTGTGCCAAGTTTTTTGGACTGTTCCTCAGCTGGGTGACTTGGAGTAGCTTGACTGCCTGGAAAAAGGGAGCTGCCCTCATAACTGCAGACTCTTGTTCCTGTGAATCAAGATGAGATGTTTATTTTACCAGAAGATTATGAAAAAATCCACATTTCTGTCACTGATCCACAGTAGTTGTTCAGAAATTGGAGTATGTCAAGGAAAAAAATATTCATTTTTGCTACATTTGCGGATAATTCCGTTACAGAAGCCATATGTGACGCAAGCCAAAACTCCCAAGGATATTTCAAATTTTATCTTTGTTTGCTTTTCTTTTCCGGAGGTGTAATGAGAAGCGGAGAAACGGTGGCAGATTTACAGGAGGAGAATATGCTCTGATTTTAAAGGTCACAGACGCCTCTCCACCTTGTTTTGTCTCCAGCGAGGCTGCTTTCGCCGGCTCTCATCCTGTGAAAACTGCCCTTCGCAGAAAACCTCCCCGTCCTTTGTGGGGAGAAACTCCCTGTCCTCAGCAGATGCATGTGCTGACGCTCAGACTCTGTCATGAGTGGCTCTCCAGTTACCTGCCTCTTCCTAGTTTGAGCATACAGTGCCAGTCAAAAGTTTGGACACACTTTGCTAATGTCACAGCACACTGCTTTTAGAGAAATTTAGACGGCTTCTCAAATGGAGTCTCGTAAAAGGTAAACAGTCAAATTTTAAAAGAGTGTAATTTACTTGTTTGAATAGTGTCCAAAACTTTGGAATCCTCAAAGAAGCCATATTTTGCAAAGTAAAGGGTCAAATAAGCTCATTCTATTTTCCAACGGCCAAATTAAAGTCGAGCGGTTTTGGGGCTCATTGGACGAAAAGGTTGATGAAAAACCACCTCAAGTGCAGCACGTCTTTGGGACGTTAGACAGCCGTACAGCTGCAAATTCATTAGTCATATGACTGTCCTTGTTTTAAAAAAAAAAAAAAAAATGTGAGAATGCTCTGTAATTATGACAACAAATGGTGGTTAGTTTGATGGATTTAAGAATTAGATCTTTTTTTTTTTTTTGCAAAATAAAGGCTGCTTATTTGTTTAATTAAATATATTGGGAGAAAAATGTGAGGCTATCCAAACTTTTCACTGGTACTGTATTTTTGGGGTGCCTCTCAGAAATGCACATGACCCTGTAGCTCAGTCCAGCTCGGTGTTTCCCTCCTGCACGGCGCTGTCTGTAACGCTACGTTCACTGCCCATTATAGCCATTGCTTTACCCCTTGATTGTCTCTGGCATTTCCAGTGAACTTGAAGTTGTGCTGCAGCTGGGCTCCCTTAAAGTCACCACTTGCCCAATCGTTGATGTGTACGTTTCTCTCATGAGACTTATCAGAATGGCGCTCACCATTTCCTCTGTATTGTTTTTGATTGGCCATTTATTTGTGTTGTGTATTATGTTGCAAGCATCAATTTCCCTTATTTGAAGGAAGGTTGAAGTTGCATGTGTTCTTTGTTGGCTCAATGGCTGGAGACACTTACTTCTGTATGCAGTCGGCCGGAGACGGGGAAAATGCTCATCCCACACTGGTTTCCTGCACATGCTGCAAGCCAGAATGTTAAAGTTGGTTCATAATTAGGTTGATTCTTAGTTTTCCAGCCTTTGCGTAACTGAATACATGTTTACTTTTGATTTAAAATGACGTTCTTTTTTTCTCTCTAGTGTATGTTACAGTGTCTCATTTCTTCAGTTCTGAAATGAATGATGGAAATGAAATGATGGGCAAAACCAAGTTAAAACCCTCATTCCTTTTGGGTTTCTGGGGCTTCTAGGCCATAGAGGGGAATCGGACCCTGATGAGGAGATAAAACTGCTCAAACGAGGCTGTGGCAGCTATTGAGCCTCACAATATACACTAGTGAAAAGTGTTGAGTTACAGTACAGTTCCCTGCTAAAGCAGAGGTGACTCCATTTCACTGAGCCAAATTCTGACCGAAACACAAACCTCTTGAAGGGTTGGCCAGTTTGCAGACTTTAACATGAACTCTCAGAGGGTTAAGTGCAGCTACTGTTGCTCAATGATGTAAGATAACAAAAAACAAGGCTGTTGAAAACCTATAATGTGGCTCCCGCAGGGGAGACCTTTTAAACAAGTTTCCTCATGATAGGTTTTCAACAGCTCAAGATGATGCATTTAAAAATATGTAAAAAGAATTTCAGTGCTCTAAGGGTTAAAGTGTAAAGGTTTTTTTGCATACCAAGTGTAGCTGTGATCAGACAGTCAGTCTGAGCTGTAGCAGGTGCAGAATTTCACCACCTCTCGCACAACAGGAAAATCTCTGAAGAAAATCGTAGCCATTTAGCTGGCACTTACTCAAAATCATTACCATGGCTTTTGGTTGTAAAAACTTACGTGCTCATCTGTTAGACTGTGTGTTTTTGCATAACGCTAGCACTGTGTGTTTTATAATCACTGGGTACAAAATGCCAACTGCAATATTTTGGAACCAGCTCTCAGCACCATTTTCTCCATACGGCTCTAATGTCCAAATGACTATTTTTGTTATAGAGTTGATGTGTAATGTTTTTTTTTTTTTTTTTAAATCCAGTTAAGTGTTGGGTACTTGAAAGTAAAGTGTGATTCCTGCATGAACATGACTCACAATGTGCTACTTTTCTGAGATGCTGCCAAACACAGATTGTATATTTTACCCCTGTGAGGAGAAAGGTTTGTGATCTAACTGACCAGTCCAAGAATTCCAATTATATGGTGATGTTCAATTACTGAATACAATCATTTTCCAAATTCTGGCTCGTAATTTCAAAACAAAATAACAAAATTCTTTTTCTTGAGATTGTATAGGGTATCGCTTCATGGGTCCAGGTTTTTGGTGAACGGGTTAAATATAAAACCAGTCCTGGGGTCTCTGTGATTCACAAGCATGGTGTGGCTGGCACTTTGATTCACAGGTTGACTGGCCCTGCAGCTGAAGCCGGAGGGCCATCAGCGAGTTGGGGTTCAGTCATCGGTGATGAGCTGTTAGCTCTCTGGTAAATACAGTCTTACTCCCGATTAATCTCACTGATGCAGCTCTCCCAAAAGGGAGATGCAGCTCTCCCTTTTTACTCAAATCTCACTTACTCTGACGCAAGATTATATCACTGCTAGAATTTTTTTTTGTAAGAAAAATCCCTTGTTCCATGTGGGAAATGTTTGGTGGAAGCAGAGGGGGGATTTCCAGGTCTCTTCATCACCTGGTTTTGGTCATCTTTTCAGAGCAATACTGCGCCTCTCAATGGTCTTACTGTCTTACACCCAGGCTATTCCTATAGGTCTGAAATGAAGCGTCTCTCATACCTCGGGTCTGTTTTTCTTAATTTGCATGTGCTGAAAATGAATCCAGGCCCCACCAACGAAATGTGGTCATGACTGTTACTTGTTTTATTTTTTTAATTGTTGTATTTCTGGGACGGTCGGGAATGAGGTGGAATTCCATATGAATCTGTGCGGCGTGTCCTTTTTTTATCATATGCGGTCATTTCACTTTGTCTTCTCTTTCTGTAAAGCACTTTTTGGTTCAGACACGTATGGAAATGAATAAATAAAGTTATAAATGGTCCATGGTAAAGATTATTTTTGCAGAAGTCCATTCCAAAGCAGCATGGAAGATGACATAACTGTGATTCGGCATTTGCACAGTCTGTTCTGCTGCCTCGGAGACTGTTGATGTGAATATTTGACCTTCCTGTTGTGTAAATGGTGTTGATGAGGGAGAGCCTCTGTGGAAGAGTAACCTCGGGTGTCTGCGCACCGTCATTAACTCCCGGAATCCTTTTTGTCTTGGTGGGTGCTGCATAGCGATGCTGCCCTAACTGACTGCTGGGCTTTTTTTAGGTTGTATTCTCAGAATGTAGCCTACTTTTTTTGCTGATGCATGTGAGCTCTCCATGTGTGTGCTAACCCGGCCGTGATTCAGCAGCGGACAGCTTTGTGATGAAGTGGATTTGTGAGTAACTGAAAGAGCTGGTGGTGCGAGGGGCCAGTGTTACCTTTTGGCCCATGATGTAGCCCTTGGTGAGGTCCATAGAGTTGTAAATATGTCCTGTGAATTCACTTCCTGTTTTTGCACTGACCCACGAGTTTGTGCCTGTGGGTGTGTGCATATGTGTTTGCGTGTGTGCGCAAGCGTGTCTATATGATTACCCACGCCCGACGAGGCGGCGTTGGTTTACAGTTTAGCTCTGTGTGCGTGCGTCCGCGCGACAGCTCGGCCACCGCTGAAGCTAGGGTGACCAAACTTTGTGGGGTAGATGATCCTAGGGTACCCTGTCCAAATTTGTATTTTGAGGTCCAAAGGTCAAGGTCAACAAGAGGTGTGGGTTAGCATCTCCATAGAGTGTGCATCATGTAGTTGTGTCTCATACCTTACGAAAACGAAAAAAAAAAATCACCATTGGCTCAATACTCATTTGACAAGGTCTAACCTGCCTGACCTATGCTTTCCTCTTTCTTTGGGCCTTTATACACTCCTCCAAATGCAACCAGCAGGTTGGCCTATATATGAGATTATTCAGGACCAAAACATGTGCTCCTCTTAAAATAGCAGTGAAGTGCAATTTGGGAAGGTGTAGGTATCGGATGAAAGGGGCCTTTTGTATCGGCTTCCAACATGCAGAACAAAGGACACTCTGGAAAGTGTGTGAAATGAACTCTGTGAGTACGAACTCCGGTGTACGGGTGTAATGGATATTGCTCAGCCGAAAAGCAGAGTTATCCACCACCCAACATAAAGTACTGTCTCGCCCACTCGTAAGGTCTGTGCTCCGCATTATATGGTGAGGCTCACAGACAGCGCCTGAGGGTTGGGCCCTTTCTGGAGGTTAAAGCGATTGCGTGCGCTACGTATGTCTGTGTGTGTGTGAGTTTGTGCTGGTGCTTTTTCCCCATTCCCTCAAGCGAAAATCCTACTCGCTTCGTTGCGTGTCAGTCCCATGTGTTCAGTTTTCCGTACAGCCTGTAATGGACGGTGCCTGTCTGTGACCATAATTTCTGAGTTGGATTTACTGGCTGGGTTATATTAGTGCTGATGCTGTGTGTTCAGCTGACACGTGCGTCTCGTCAAAACTTTGGAATTTATGCGGTGCCCCGATATACTGCGTTAAACCTGCTTTACAACGCAAGTCTGTCTCTTCCTCGTTTTCTGTCTTGTAACAATGTGGGTGAGTGCTCAGCGTTCACACTGGATTGGCTGGAGTGGACTGCCGTTGAAAACAACCCGGGATAAGACTGAGAAGTTGCTTTAGCTCCTACGTAACCGTGAGAAAATTCCTGCTTCTGCGCGCTAACTCCCACCATGTGTGCGGAGACTGACCCGCTGGACCTGGTGAAAGGTGTTCTGCTCACAAAGCAATTGGCTCCTTTGCTGTTGAGTCTAGATTCCCCTGCAGCTGTGCGTAACAGAAGGATTTATACAGGCCTGCTGTGGTGTTAGAAAGGTTATGACTTACACAAATAACATCGAAACAAGAAAGACTAGCTGTTTTTATAAAGCTTGTATGTGTGTATTTGTGCATGATGGAGAGGGTATGAGAATGTGTGTTGGCGATTGAAGGAATTTGTGTGCAGTTTCGAGTCCAAAAACAGAATGAGCTGCTGTGCGTTTGTGTGAGAGAATAATGAATGAACCAATAAAACATCTTCTAGGACAGGGGTCCTCAATCTTACCCAGAAGGGGCCAGTGTGGGTGCAGCTTTCATTCCAAGCTAGTTCTGACACACCTGATTCTATGAATTAGGGTCTTCAGCAAAGACTCCGAGGGTTGATTAGTAGAATCAGGAGTGTAAATGCCTAGATGGAATGAAAGCTGCCCCCACACCGGCCCTTTCTGGGTAAGATTTAGGCCCCCTGTTCTAGGGCACTGGTTTTGTGCCTGTAAAGATGCTAATCCATCTCTAATGCAGCGAACCGTTCGAAGTGCGCACCGGTGTAAAGCAGGGCTGTGTGATTGCCCCTACACTCTTCTCCATATTTATATCAGCCGTCCTTCAGCTAATGAAAGACCAGCTTCCCGATGGAGTTGCAATCACCTACCGTTTCGATGGGGGTCTTTTCAATCTGAGAAGATTGAAAGCTAAAACAAAGACCCGCACAACTTCCGTCATCGAACTTCAATATGCCGACGACAACTGTGTCTGTGCAACCTCCGAAGAGAGCCTCCAAGCTATTCTGGATGCCTTTGGGCACGCATACCAGCGGCTGGGTCTGTCTGTCAATGTGAAAAAGACCGAGATACTCTATCAGCCTGCTCCTGGTCTAGTCAACGTCCATCCCTCCTTTAAAATTAACGAGACAGTTTTGGAGAACGTAGATTCTTTTCCGTACCTGGGCAGCATTCTATCCGTTAAAGCTAACATCGACGATGAGATCCAGCATCGCCTGCGAGCTGCCAGTTATGCCTTTGGACGAATGCGCGAGAGAGTATTCGAGGAGAGAGGAATACACACCGAGACTAAAGTGAAGATCTACAAGGCGGTGGTCTTCTCCTCTCTTTTATATGGATCCGAGTCCTGGACCACATATAGGCGTCATCTAAAGGCCCTTGAAAAATACCATCAACGGTGTTTGCGCCGTATTCTCGGTATAAGCTGGACCGATCACCGAACCAATACAAGTGTTCTAGAGGAAGCCAACTGCTCGAGCGTAGAGGCCTTGGTAGTTCAAAACCAACTTCGCTGGTCTGGGCATGTTCTTAGAATGGACAGCTCGCGCTTACCAAAACAAATCCTCTACGGCGAGCTAAGCTCTGGTGAAAGATCAGTTGGAGGGCAAAGGAAGCGATTTAAAGACAATTTCAAGGCCAACCTAAAAGCCTGCAAGATCAGCCCAGACAACTGGGAAGAATTCGCCCTTGACCGCCCGAAATGGAGGGGGCAGATCCATAAGGGTGTTGCCTCCTTCGAAAATGCCAGACGCGACCGCTGTGAGGAGAAGCGCCAAAGACGCAAGGCCCGGGAAAGGGCTCCCCCTCCGTCGACCACTCTCTTCATGTGCCCTGTGTGCCAACGGTTATGCGCGTCCCGCATCGGCCTTTTGAGCCACCAGAGGACTCACAAATGATGAAAACGGGCCATCATACTCGCTCGCGAGGGATGCCTGATGATGATGATGAATTGCACTCGAGTAATTAAAATTAGGAAGGATGCAGGTGCGTGCGTGCGTGTGTGCGACGGTGAATGTACAGCAGTCCTGCTTTATAATCTGCTGTGGGAAAAACGAGCACAAAGTGTCTGTAACTCTGCTCAGATGGGACTGGATTCTCTGTGTACATCTCTGGGCGCGCGCTGATCTGTAATAATGTCTTTAGCGACTGTGTTTCACTTCTGTCAGTGAATTGATTTCTGCATTATCCTTAACTTTGTTTTGAATCTGTAAATGTTACGGTTAAGGTAGTTGTTAACTTCACAGGCTCTAATTAGATTTGACTCTGGTCCGTGCTGACCTGTGCTTCTGTATTGTGTGTTGTGTCATTAAGCCAATTGTTGTTTGTATGATGCTGGAAGATTTGAACGGAATAAGAGCAGAGCTGTCCAGGCTAAATAAACTCTTGAACATCATCCACTCCTGCGAAAAGGGCTGTGTCACCTTGTCTTGGAAACAGAAAATTTAGTCAGGAAGTGAAAATCTCAAGGTATTTTTGGGGAGGAGAGGTGGAGTTTCCCTCTACTGCTGCAAACAAGATGATTCTCTCTTCCCCCCTGTTCCCTTCTTCCTCTGGTTCTCCTCTCTTTTCCTCTCGTTCGTATCTCTTTCACTTGAGGCCCAGGTCATGCGGTAACAGAGTCACAGAATTGGTGTATTTTGTATCCTAGGTCCAAAACTAAGAAAGTCAGAGTTACAATTTAAATGGCTTTGTGTAGGTCTTCCTGAGCACTTCACTTCTTTTGGGTGAAAATGGCAAAAAAAAAAAACTGGGGCCCGTTTCCCAAAAGCGTAGTTGCTAACTAAGTTAGCAACTACGTTCATGATTGAATGCCTTTTTTTTAAATAATACAATTAGTAAGAATTTTGTAATGTCCTTACATTACAAAGCATATTTAATCCACCTGAAATGACTGAATAACTTCTTAGACCTGACTGGGGGACTTAATAATAGCAGTGACAAATCTAGTTGTTTGATGACATCATGTGTTTTTTGCCAATGCATTTTTTCAAGGTGATTATCTGGTCCACTGGCGCCACTCGACTGCTGGGCAGTTGCTTGGACTTGAACCTGAATCAGGAGGTGCTGCTGCTGCAGTCCCACCATGCAGGACACCCTCAGTTTGGCAGTGTGTTGGCCATCTGTGGGGCCCCTCCAACTGAATATCCTCTTGAGGTGTTGGGGGGGGGGGGGGGGTGTCCCTCTTGCCTTACCCACAGCCCTGCGTCAGTGAGCAATAATACAAAGTTGAACAGATGCTCCACTCAAAGAAGGGATAGTGCTGTTTACCCCCCCACCAAGGTTCTTATTTTGAGGTGTGGTTCCAAAGCAGGCTGTAACAGCCTCTTCTATGCCTGTATGTAAAGCTCGCCTCGATCTCTTTGCATAAAACCCAATACCTTTTTGAATCCCTGTCTCTGTGTGCCCTGGGAGCTGTGTTTGCTGCCCATAGCAACCATGTGGCTATGGAAAATGCGGTTTGTTTGTTGGCAGCTTATGAAGGTCGAGCTAGCTCATGAGACAAACTGTAGTCTCAACCAGACTCCATGTTTCTTCAGGTTAAAATGACCAGACCTGTATCCACCATTGAAGTTCGTCTGCATTATCATATTCTCAGTAGCTGTGCTGCTCTCATGCTCATTTTCAGTCATGTCGATGAATAGGCTTTTGACTTTTGGAGATGTTGATTTCTTTTGTCTGTAATTGCTGCCAGTGGTGAGTGAAGTGTGTTGGTACTGCATTGGCAGTCGTATTTCAGACCTGGAGTGTAGCAGGAGTGTAGCACTGCTTGACCGTTATTGCTGCCTGTTGAAAGTAGAGGCGAGTATGTGCTCTGATATGACAGGTGCCTGCTGTGTAAGAGCAGTCGGGTGGCAGGGTCCGCATCTCAGGGCCCATCCTGTGGTTTGGCTGTCATCTCCTCAGTGTTGACTCAAAGGCGCCAGTCTGTGGGTGGAACACTTTTTTTGCCTCTATTTTCAGTCTGCTTTGAAAGGCTTTTCTCAGCTGTGCAGTCACCGCCGCCGCATGCTGAAGTCAAACAATGCTGCGCTATTTATGAATGTGGCTTGGAAGAATGAAGAAGCCAGCAAGTGCTTCGCTGGTCATTTTGCCCGCCCTCCCTCACCCCTCCTCTGCGTTCCCCACCCCACTCCTGAGCGAGTGGCCGGCGGTGAACTTCCCTCCGTGTGAGGTTGCCTCCTGTCGTGTTTTTCATTTTTTAAACCCCTTACTTGCCAGCAAACCTTGAATAAATGTGGATTGAAGGTGCCTTGACCCAGTGAACTCATCAGATTCTCGTTTCCTCATTCATTTTGATTCGAACCTCCAGCATTGAAGACCAGTTTTCATTACTTCAGAGCTGTATTTCGCTTGTTATGGCCCCAATTTGTTATTACATTTATAACACAACAGCAACAGCAAGGGATGACAAACACAGTTTTAACAACTAAAACACATTTAATTTTTAACGAAGACAAAGACTAATAACAACCTACAACTAAAGACCAAGATTGATAAATAAGAAAAAAAACAGAAATAATTACAGTCCCTTTTTAGTGGGGTGGCTTGGTGATGTCCTGGATGAAGAAAATGCTCAAACACAGTCAAAGAAATCCACAAAAGAAACGTCACAGGTCTTGAACAGAATGGCAGGTCTGGTCATCTTCTTGCAATTTCTCCTACTACTTTACTGTCTCAATTCTTTTCCTTATATACTCTTTTGCAGACCCCACCCACATTTAGACCTCTTTTTTTTAATTTTCTGAGACTTGCCCCAGACATGTCTGGAAACATGTCCAAACATGACTCCAGTCTGAGCTTAACAAAAAAAAGGTAAATACTGCCATCTAGTGGCCTATATTCACATTACACCTCCATTCCAAAAGGGAAAAATTTTGACTCATAAAGGCAAAATTTTTCTTTTCAATACAAAATGGTAAAGTGAACACTTGTCTATATATCCATATCATACAATATTCAAATAAACACATGATATATATATACATATTCAAACACGGGATAAGCAATCAGCAATTACATTGTCTGTACCCTTCACATGCTTAATTTCCAAGTCAAACTCCTGTAAAATCAAACTCCAATTCAACAATCTCCGATTCTTGTTTTTCATCTTACTCAAAAACGTTAACGGATTGTGGTCAGTGTACACAATCATTGGCTTTTGTCCTGTACAAACATAAACCTCAAAGTGTTGTAAAGAAAGGACCAGAGCCAACAGTTCCTTCTCTATTGTGGAATAGTTCCTTTGGTGGCGATTGAACTTCCTGGAGAAGTATGCCACGGGATGCTCAATGTCATCAGAGTCACTTCTCTGTAGGAGCACAGATCCACAAGCTTGGTCGCTAGCATCGACCGCGATGGAGAACGGTTTGTTGAAGTCAGGAGATTTGAGCACGGGGAAGTGACACAGCAGAGACTTCAGGTGATTGAAGGCTCTCTGGCATGCATCATCCCAAGTGAACTTTACGCCTTTCTTCAGTTGGTTAGTTAGACTGAGAGCAATCTCAGCAAAGTTCTTGCAGAACTTGCGGTAGTACCCGATCATTCCAAGGAAGCGGCGCAAAGCTTTTTTGTTGTCAGGAACTGGAAAGTCCATGATGGCTTGGACTTTAGCATTTATGGGTGCCACCTTACCCTGGCCTATGACGTAGCCAAGATAGGTGACAGTAGCACAACCAAAGTCACTCTTGCTCAGGTTAACAGTCAGGTTAGCCTGGGTCAGGCGCTGGAACAACGTCTCTACATCTTTTAGATGTTCTTCCCAGGAGTCACTCCATGTGATCAGGTCATCGATGTACGCACCCGTGTGTGGCAATCCGGCGATTGTAGACTGTATCATCCTTTGGAACGTGGCTGGGGCATTTTTCATGCCAAAGGGTAGGACTTCATACTGGTACAATCCAGATGGTGTGGCAAAAGCAGAGATGCTCTTGGCCCTCTCAGTTAAAGGCACACACCAATAACCCTTCAATAAATCAATCTTGGTCAGAAACTTTGCTTGCCCTACACTATCAATACAATCATCAATCCTAGGTATTGGAAACACATCAGTTCTAGTTACAGCATTGACTTTGCGATAATCTGTACAGAATCTAGTACTTCCATCAGGTTTTGGAACTAGCACACAGGGTGAACTCCAATCGGAGTTGGAGGGTCTGATAATATCATGTTTTAACATGTACTCAACCTCTTTCTCAGCAATCTTTCTCTTTTCAGGATTCATCCGGTATGGATGCTGTTTTATTGGTTTGGCATCACCAACATCTACATCATGAGAGGCTATAGTAACTCTCTTTGGAACATCAGGAAACAAATCCTCATATTTCTTGATCAACCTTTCAAACTGATCTCTCTGTGAGGGTTCTAAGTGCTGGAGTTTTACATCAAGATTTTGCAACACTTCAGTGTTTGACAATTTACATGAAAGAACTTCAGCTTTAATTCTTGGTTCATCATCTTGAAACTCCCCCTCATCTTCACACGTTTCGACCATTGGAGAATCTGAAGTGACAGCTGCAACCCTAGCATTTCTGTCATGATAAGGCTTTAGCATGTTAATATGACACAATTGTTTTGGTTTTCTCCTATCTGGAGTCTTCACAATGTAATTGAGATCATTGAGTTTTGTCAGAATTTCATAAGGACCATGAAATCTAGCCTGCAATGGATTGGACTGCAAGGGAAACAACACAAGGACCTTGTCTCCTGGTTTAAACTCACGGCTTCTAGCCTTATGATCATACCAAGTTTTCATTTTTCCCTGACTTGATTTCAAGTTCTCTTTGGCAAGGTCACAAGCTGCACGCAATCTTTCCTTGAACTTGCTAACATAGTCTAACAGACTGATTTGCGGCTCTTCCTCTTGCCATTGTTCACTCAATAATAGCAAAGGTCCTCTCACTTCATGACCAAACACTAGCTCAAATGGACTGAATCCAGTAGACTCCTGCACTGCTTCTCTAGCTGCAAACAACAGCAAATGAACCCCTTCATCCCAGTCTTTCTCATGGTCATAACAATAAGTCCTCATCATTGTCTTGAGAGTGGAATGAAACCGCTCTAAGGCACCCTGACTTTCTGGATGATAGGCACTAGAAAGAATCTGTTTTGCACCTAGTTCATACACAACCTGCTGAAACAATCCTGAAGTGAAATTGCTACCTTGGTCTGACTGAATTTCCCTGGGAAGACCAAACAACGTGAAGAACTTTATCAAAGCCTTCAAGATTGCAGTTGCCTTGATGTTACGTAGAGGTATGGCTTCGGGGAATCTGGTAGATGCACACATGATTGTCAACAAGTACTGATTTCCAGATCTAGTCTTGGGTAATGGACCAACGCAATCAACAATGACCCTAGAGAATGGCTCCCCAAATGCTGGGATAGGCTGCAATGGAGCTACAGGTGGGTCTAACTGGTGTTTTCCAACTACCTGACAAGTGTGACAGGTTTTGCAAAAGTTGGAAACGTCTTTCCGAAGCCCAGGCCAAAAGAAGTGTTTCATGATCTTATCAACAGTCTTGTTAACACCAAGATGACCTCCTAAAGGTAAACTATGAGCCATTGTTAAGATCTCATTCCTATAGACCTTCGGAACAACAATTTGCCTGACCACTGCCCAATCTGCATTGGCAGGGATATCAGGAGGGCGCCACTTCCGCATCAACACACCATCCTTGAGATAATACCCAACTGGAACTGCGTCTATTTCTTTATCAGGAAGGGCTCTCCTCTTTAGTACACAAATTTCAGGATCATTAGTTTGCTCCTCAATCAACCGCTTTCTGGACAGAGACAAGTCTCCGGACACATCAGAATCACCAGACCCATCCGGCTGGCTGAATAGAGAACTGATAAAAGTATCTGATAAGTCCTCAAACGGAGAAACCATAGTAGGCCAATCAGAGTCATGAGGCGAACCACCTGAGTCCTGACTATTCAATGTACTGGACGGCACCACAACATCATCTTCTTTAGCCTTCTTGGCCATAGCACGAGTCACTGCGCAAGAAGGATACAGAGATGGGTCCTCATCCCCATTTTCAGTGCTCGGCTGTGAAGTAAGATGTACAGGGGGAACTACTTTGCCCCCAGCCAGGTCATTGCCTAGCAACAGAGAAACACCCTTTATAGGTAGACTTGACATAAGTCCCACCTTTACCTGTCCTGTAACTAAATCTGACTTCAAGAATATAGAGCGCAGGGGTACAGATACAGTCCTCCCTTCAATACCTTGTACAAGTATGAAATCCCCTGAAGCGGTCTCATCACGTAACTCCAAGGAGTCCATCAACAAAAGTGACTGAGAAGCTCCGGTATCCCTTAGGATATATATGGGGACAGGAGTAGTATGCTCATTCAGAGCCACAAATCCCTCTGACACAAATGGAAGAAATTCCTCCCTCACAAAGTCAGCTGTATTAGGCTTTTTAGCCCCACAAGAAGCAGGCAATTTAGCAGATCGGTTATCTACTACAGGGGTTTCTAACCTTGTTTTCACAAAGGCATTTGGTTTGGTATCCTTTTCTTTTTCTTTCTTAGCTTTAAGGAACCAACAGTTAGTTGTAACATGACCAGATTTCTTGCAATAACTGCAAACTAGACCACTTTTGTCACTGTCAGCTTTCACACTTTGATCAGACCTGTTACTGGATTTCTGAGCACCATCACCAGATTTGTCTTTGTCTTTGGGTGAGGAATCTTGGGTATCACCGTAACCCTTTTTCTGAAATTGGGACCATTTATTGTTACTGCTAGACTGAAATTTGGACTTATGTGTGAGAACATATTCATCTGCAAATTTGGCAGCTGATTGCAAGTTCAGTGCTTGCTTCTCATTAAGGTAGGTCTTAACATCATCCTTAACACAGTTCTTGAATTCTTCAACTAACACCATCTCTTTTAGTGAGTTGAAATCATCCTTGACCTCCATAGAAGTACACCAGCGCTCAAAGCAAACCTGCTTCTCATTAGCAAATTCAACATAAGTCTGATTTTCAGATTTCTTCAGACCTCTGAATTTCTGTCGGTAAGCCTCTGGAACCAACTCATAAGCTCTCAAAATAACCTTTTTGACAACCTCATAATCAGAGGAATCATCTGCAGACAAAGCCGAATAGGCTTGTTGAGCTTTACCCTTGAGGACAGTTTGCAACATCAGAGGCCAGTGTTCCTTTGGCCACTGGCAACTCTTTGCTACCTTTTCAAAACACTGGAAATAGTTGTCAACATCCTTTTCTGAAAATGGAGGCACCAGTTTTACCTCCTGACTGGCACAAAATTTATTTTTAGTTTCAATTTTAATTTTTAGTTGCTCCATTTGGAGTCTTTCTTCTCTATCGAATTTCTCTAATTCAAAATCTCTCTGTCTTGCAAATTTTTCTAACTCAAATTCTCTTTGTTTTTCTTCTCTTGCTCATTTTTCTAACTCAAACTGCCTTTGTTTTTCTTTTTCTTCCCTCTCAAATTCTCTTTGTTTCTCTTTTTCCTCCCTTTCTTTTTCTCTTTCTTCTCTTTCTTTCTCTTTTTTCTTCCTTTCTTTTTCTCTTTCCTCCCTTTCAATCTCTAGCATTTTTAATTTAAGTTCCATTTCTATATTTGGATTTTCCACTGGAAACTGTTCCAGATCTCCTGGTGCAAACACATTTTCATCAATGTAATATTCAACTATCTCTCGAGCCAGTCTTGCTTTTCGCATGGCTGGTTTCACCTCTGTCAGCTCCAACTGTCTGCAAATTTCTAGCAGTTCTGTCTTTTTAAAAGACTTCAAAACCCCTACGGTTGGTGATGCCAAGAAATCATCCATTGCTGTTGTCAATATATATCTAGGAAAATTCACAAAAACAATTTCACAATTTGGAATGTTAGATTTTCAATAAATTACTCACACAATGGTCTATCCCGGACCTTGAGCCCCCAATTTGTTATGGCCCCAATTTGTTATTACATTTATAACACAACAGCAACAGCAAGGGATGACAAACACAGTTTTAACAACTAAAACACATTTAATTTTTAACGAAGACAAAGACTAATAACAACCTACAACTAAAGACCAAGATTGATAAATAAGAAAAAAAACAGAAATAATTACAGTCCCTTTTTAGTGGGGTGGCTTGGTGATGTCCTGGATGAAGAAAATGCTCAAACACAGTCAAAGAAATCCACAAAAGAAACGTCACAGGTCTTGAACAGAATGGCAGGTCTGGTCATCTTCTTGCAATTTCTCCTACTACTTTACTGTCTCAATTCTTTTCCTTATATACTCTTTTGCAGACCCCACCCACATTTAGACCTCTTTTTTTTAATTTTCTGAGACTTGCCCCAGACATGTCTGGAAACATGTCCAAACATGACTCCAGTCTGAGCTTAACAAAAAAAAGGTAAATACTGCCATCTAGTGGCCTATATTCACATTACACGCTGCACTTCTTGTACATGGCTGTCTCTCTTCCTTGTGGGAGAGGAAGAGACCGGTTTAGAAGCTTAGGAGGATTGGGTACTCGGGGGAGGCATGGCTAAAATTCCCTCTTGAGAAAGTTAAGTTTGATGCTGGTTTGAGCGCCAGTGAGCAGATGTATGTGATACTGGCTCATAGTCGTCTTTCATGTGGGTTGAGGCGATGAGAACCAGGATTTAGCGAGTCCTTTCGTTTACGCTTGGCAGTCTCCTGTCGTTCAGTCATCCTGTGTGAAGGCCCCTCTGCAGTTAGCCACAGCCCTTAGGCTGCCACACCTGCATTTAAAATACTGTTCAAGTGTCCTCTGTTCTCATGAAAAAAGAGCTCATGTGGGTTTAGGCTTGTATTTAAGCCCGGTGCTGAGACCCGATTCGACTGATCAACTGCTTTTGGTCTCCAGTTAAGAGAATCTCCTGCACCCTCAGCGGTCATTTTCAGATAATGCTGGACATTTCTGCTCTCGAAAAAGTGTTTTAAAAAAAAAAAAAAAAAAAAAAACAAGAATCTGTTCTAACCTATTGTCCATAACATTAAGGTTTGTATTGTTCTCACTTAGACTATTCAAGGGCATTCTAAAAGATTGGAAGCTTCGAATATCACCAGTGAGTGTCAGGTCGTCTTTTCTCAGACTAAATATTTTGATGAACTCATAAATAGTCAGACTTTATTTGTCCAAGTGGCCATCCTGCAGCTACCAACCTTTTTTTTTCCTTTTTTTCTTAGGAATGGATGGTCTGCACAGACTGTTTGGGCGGTTGTTGGGGTGGTTGAAATTGTGTTTGGTGACATCAGTGGTTTTTCACAATATACTGACCTTTATCCACAAGGAAGCAGGGCCCCTGTCGCTCTGGTTTCCTGTGGAATAGAGAGGCCTTGGGGTTCATTGAATTTAAAGCCCCCTGGCAAGGATGGTGCCTGTAAATGGAGTGATGGACTAATGACTGGAACCAAATGGTCTGAAAGGAGGAGGGAAAGAGGGATGTGCTTGCGGAAATTTAGAATAGAAGAGTGATTGTCTGTACATGGGGGAAGGGTTTGTGAATGTGCATGGAAAATGAGTTTGTCTTGACTGAAATATTTTTTGAGCCTTTAGAAAATTTTAGTGATTACATTTTTTATGTGAATGCATTACTTGTCTGCAGCTTACTGGGACATTGGCCCTGTTATGAGTGATGTTTATGGATGTGGCTACAGTTGGTCTCAGCTGCTCTTAGTAGGTTTTTTGTCCTCAAAACGCTTCATTGCTCCTTTTACCCCTTGTTTAAGATGTTCTTGAACGTTTTCACAAGTTCTGGTGTTCTTGATCTCCATCGGTGTTTATTCACAGTGCTGATCATAGCTTCAGTATTAGAACGTTCAGTACTGAGCAGTTTAAAAAAGGCTAATCCAGTCACAGCCTCTCTGGTGTGGGAAATGGACATGGTTCACCAAGTTGGCCCCTAAGGATGCTTAAGAGATCTGACGTGTCGTCTGTTACCACACACCCCTCCCCCAACTTGATACCCACACTGATGATGTCATTGTTGTTTTTTTCCCTATAATTGTACAAGTAGTCTGTTCAGCCCCAGAGCCTCAAGTACCCTGCCTTTGCCTGTGGCTGCACATGTCTCAATATCACATCGCCCTATAATGGGAGGCATTGTGTCTGCCGGACATGTAATAACCCCCCAGTACCCCCACCTGCCTGCTTGCCGGCCCTTTCTGCTGCGCACATTATCTGAAGGGAAGAACTCAGTGGAGCATCTCTTGATGCCTTGGGGAAGGGGGCTGACTTTATCTTTCAAGCTGTTTTTCTGAGTCAGACCTGCTCAGTGAGTGAAATTTACTTGTCTGGCAAACCAAGAGTCCTTCTGTAGGAAAGATGTGGTTACTTTGAAGGCTTAAACGGCAAGATTTTTAACCCTCTTGTGGTCCTCTGTTTACAATAAAAGAAAAGTATTCTTACCCACTCATTCACTCTGTTTTTATTTTAATTTTTAATTTTTATTTAAAATCCATTTTATGTTTTTTTTTTTTTATCTTTAGATTTTTGTTTTTTGATATACACTATCAGAAAAGGAAAGAAATTTGAAGGCTGACTGTTTTTAGGTCGGGCTTGGATCCTAAACGCTGTAATTTCATTTGACTTTTTAATTCAAGGCTCAGGTGCTGTCTACTCTGAGAATAAAAATAATGATAAATTCATGCAACTGCTGTTTTGTGAACTTCCTTTTACAATATGTTATATTGTTCAGAAGTTAAAATGCACTTAAGGCAAACTTGAGCGTTTTTTGTGGTCTCTTTGTTAAAGGTGACCTTTAGATAGATGAGCAGATCTGTAAATACAACAGGTGCTGATTCTTTGTTCTTCACTCTGAGGCTCAGTGTTGAATGTGTCTAGTGTATATTCTAAAAACAGACGTGATGGAGTTAAATTGGAAAGTGTACAAAAGATGACTCTGTAATCACAGATTTCACGGTCCATTCCTGGTGAAATTTTCTCAAATTAGTTCAGTTTATTTGTGTATGAGAACATAGAAGGACGCCACCATAGAAAGGGTGGCAGAGATGATGGAAACCTGTGGTTCTTAAACAAGTACCTCCCGTAGTGATGAAACTTAGAGCCATGTTCCTAAAATCACCATCTTCGGGTGCCAAAGATTTAGACTTTTGACCCTCTTTTGACCGGTAGTTGAGATTTGTGGAAATCTGGCACAAAATGTTCAGTTTGTCATCAAGGAAGAAAGGACTAGGGCCCAATTTGATGATCCCTGTTGTACACTGCAAAGCGATGTTTATGAGCGGAGCTTTGGCCCTGTATCGCACTGAAAGGCTTGTATGAAGATTGAAAAAACTGCAAGACACGTACATCCTGACGTGAAAACTAGATGCAGGACAGACAGGAATGCATGTACATGTGGGTGCAACAAATTATATTATTTTGGAGCTCAATCTATTGTGCGGACTACACTTTCACTAACTTCACTTGTATGAAGGTTGACCCACTGTATGTAATACGGTTTGTTATTATGGCTCATCTCATGGTTTGTACATATTTTGGAGCTTTGTGTAAACAGCACCATAAAGATGCGTCGTGAACCTCTGACAGTGTAAAACCGGCTTGCGATTTGGGAGACCCGGTGGATAATCCATCACAGCTCCTACTCCGTCTGCTAAATCAATTGTATTGCTGTCTGAGCTCCCCTTGCCGAAGGCGGCACTGAAACAGAAGCCCATCCTCTGAATAAGAGAAAAGAGTACATGCAAGTCATGTGACTACTATAGCCTCAGACTCGGCCACTTTGTGTTTCGTTCCCAGAGTGCATTAGCCCAGTTCAGCCTTCAGTTAGATGCCCATTAATCTGGGTATAGATACTGCCTCAAAAGCCCTGGTCATGTGCTTTGTGAGGCCTTTTGTGTTTCAGCTTTGGCTGCAGGTGCAGACTGTTTATGGTGAACTGTAGGAATTGCCATTTTGAAGCAGAGGACTTCTCATGGCTGGCGGTGTTACACCTCAGTAAATTGTTGAACTAAAATCGTTTTGATTTCTAAATGGCTCTCACAATGCAGATTCCTGTGTGTTAAAGCCGATACCAATGCAGTCACTGAGGATCCTTCAGTATCATTAAGGATCTTTTCAAGCATTTTGTCAGACTCCCTTACAAGATCCTCCTCGGCTCTTTACCGTATCCTTGCAAGGATTCTCACCTGGGATACAGCAAGAATCTTTGTTTTCAAGGATCCTTCAAGAATTTTTGCTTCATTGCAAGGATCACCCTGCAAGGATCTTTGTTTTTCTTGATCCTTGAAGGTGTCTTGAGGGATCCTTGAAGTATCCTGAAAGGATCCTGTCCATGCAGGGTTTCTGCAGGATGCTTGGGGATCCTCATGAACTGTAAAAAAACTAAATCAAATTGATATTTGGTGTGACCACCCTTCACCTTAAAATCAGGTTCACTGTCAGGTAAATGTAATAAAACTGAGTGACGGGCTGTTCTAAGGATCTCGCCATGGTCGTTCTGCAGATTGGCCGTCTCATTTCAGTCTCTCTTTCCCAGTTAATCTGGACAGGCTTGATGATGCTGAAATTAGTGGGGCAGTCTGTTACTTGCTTGAAAAACAAACATTTGTCTAAAATCTCAAATGTACCATTCTCTTTTTTAATTTATTTTATTTTACAGACACACTTGTGCAGAAAATGACATCTAAACTTAATATAGTTTTTATATTCACTGGCTGATAGGTTGTGAGCTATTGTGATCAGGCGGCATCCGACATCGTAATCATTACTGTGGTTGGGATCGTGATTCAATTCAATTAAATTAATTTTGTATAGCGCTTTTCACAGAGACTGTCACAAAGACGCTTTACAGTGAGAGTTTAAAGAAATTAAAAGGCAGTGCCCAGCCTATTCCCCACTACAGCAAATGAGGCAAAAAACTCCAAGTAGGGAAAAAAATCCTCAAACAGTGGTGAGAAAAAACTCCCCAGTGGGAAGAAATCTCAGGAGGAACCGGCTATAGTGGGGGAGCCCATCCTCTGCGGGCTAGCTAATTAAGAACAAAAAAGTAAAATAGAATGAGACGGCAGAAGAGTTCCATTTAAGTCCATCTGAACAGTGGCATTGGTAGCTTCAGTAAGTGACAAGTTGAGGATGGTGCAGGACTGGACCAGGGCCGGACCGGATCGGATCAGGACAGCAGGACAGCAGCAGCCAGCGCTCATGGTGAGGGACAGGGCTCATACGGTCCAGGACTCAGGGTTATGGAGGGAAAGATCCTCAGAAAGAGACACCGAAGAAAAGGGTGTGAGGCACTGGATAACTACTGCATGATAATAAAAGTACCGTCCTCTGTCATGTGCCAAGAGAAGTTATAAGCAGACTGGTCAGGAAACAGTCAACACCCCTCCATCCACTTCCTGCAGCACAGAGGCCCAACACTTATTCCAGGCTGTTGGATCACTTTTCATTTTCTAAACAATAGTACCATATGGACCTCCCCGGTGACTAAGGCTGTAGCAAGCCCCACTGGCACCGTTATTGCATGCTCAGTGCCACCGGTTCCACATGGATTTACTTAACTCAGGCTTCCAATATCTTCTGAACCCATCATGAAATTAGGTTTTAGTCAGTCCCATCAGAGCCAAGTAAATGTTTATACATAAATAATCATGATCTAATCATAGGCTTGACTTAAAAGGTAATTTTCAGCCGACTCTTGAACACTGAGACTTTGTCTGAGACTGTGTGATGGTCATATATTAGCAAAATCTTTAAAAAATCATCTTGTCTGAAATTACTGGCCAGATATTCTTCAAATTTGGTATGGAACTTCTGTGGGAGAATGTCTACTGAGACGGTTCACATTTTGAAGAATTAAAATTTTTTGATTTTTAACAAATTTTTTTTCTTATTAAATTTTCCTCATTTATTTATGGGCAAATGTTTACAATCATCTCTTATGAAACCGGTGGCCAGATTTATTCATATATTTTAGTATGCTGTATTAATACACTATTGAATCTCTGAAAAGCTTCTCTCAGAAATGCTGAACAGTTGGCTCAATTATTGAGCCGCGTAACTACAGGGGCATCGGTCCTATTTTTCCTTGAGTGAGGTAGAGCTTTTGAACATCATAAACATGGACGACTGATTCCTGTTCGAAGGCCTCTCTCCATGTATGTTGTCCTAATATACAAAATTTCCCTCTTCGATGTGCAGACTATCTGTGAGTATTTGGCTCATTTCAAACGATCATATGTGACAAAGATGCTTAACATTAAATGTTCAATTTTCACTAGAATTGCACAATATTTAATGGCTTTCATAATCCACATGGAATATTGATGATGTGATTGTCCCTGTAAAGACATTGAAGTGCTACAGTGAGCTTCCTGAATTGTCATTTATGTGCTTCTGATTTGTGTGGCCTATTCCAGCCTGGCTAGTCGTACCTACAAGTGCTGCAAGCAGACAGATGGACTAGAGAATGACTGGAGATCCAGATTGAGAAAGTGGCCAGATATGAACATCTTCTTCCCACAAACCCTTAAATAAATTCAGCACAGAGCCAAACATTGGTTGTAATTTCTCATTTAGCAGACCTGGGAGTTTATGAGGATCAGTTAATAGTTTCATTGCATGGTTAACCCCTTAAGCACTGATCCTCTTTTTTGAAAATGGCAAGCCAAAAATGAAATGAGTATATATCTGCGACTGCTTGGTCCATTTGAATAATATCGTAATAAAGGTAAAACCATTTGGGATTTCATACCTGGTGTAAAAATCACTATATATGTCATTGAGTCAGAGTAAATGGAAATGGAACACAGTGTAAATGAAAGATCTCATTTTGCACCTGACGACAAAGTTTTACTTCGATCCCTTGTAAATTTGTTGAGTTGCAGCCTGAAACCTCTAAAAAATTACAGCACAGAATGTCATTATTATCTGTGACAAAGTTTATTCTGATCAGGTCAATCAGAGCAAAATTAGAGAGGAATGTCTAGGTGGCCTCTCCATTTTGGCAATGTAGGCACCTTGTGTTCCATTTCAGATTTCTCAGATACCAAGCTGTAAAACCCATAACATTTCACTTATATATCACTACAGGCATCCATTCCATCCAAATACAACATTTTTTAATTTTTAGAATAAAAAAAAATTATGATTATTTCTGGCAGTTTTGTTGGCTATACAATTTCCCATTCAAAGATAATACATTCCATGAAAAGTAAGTTGACTCCACTGGAGCATATTTATTAAAAAAACAAAACAAATAAGTAAAATGATAAATACAAAGGCAATGTGAAAATATGTTAAAGAAAAAGTAAGAATAACAAAAACCCCAGCGATTATTTTTAGAAGGCAACTGTGATTATTTCCCGATAAATAAATAAATAAATAAAAAAGTGCCCTGATCAGGAATCGTACCTTCACAATTTCCTTTCAGCAGCGCGGCATTTTATCCAATAGGCTGCGCCAATCGACAACAGTCTATGGTCAAATTGCCCATTCAACAAATGGGTAAGGAAAATACGTACTGTACTGTTGTAGTCTGTGTTTGTGCGGAATAGTGCAAAGATTCTGTCAGAAAACTGAATATTTAACGGATAATAATTCGGACAATACCTCAAACAAACTAGTTATGCGTCTATATTCTCGCGCTATTCAAGAAAAATGCTTATGTCCCATGGACTCAGCTTGACGCACTCAGAACGCAGGGCTGTAGCTCAGGCTTGGTTTCTGCCATTAAGGTGGTTTAGAGTTCGTTAGAATCATCAGGACTCATGCAATCAAATTCCTACCGGCATAATCTTCCTGACAGCATCACAAGCCGAAAGCAGATCGGAAAGTACATTGCAAGGAAGCTGAATGCTACCGAGCTGAATTCTTTGAAGCAACGCCCTGGGAAAGAACATGCTAGGATCCCGGCAGATCTAGTTTCATTATAACGCGAACACTTTGGGCTAACAATGGCAAGCGCAGATTTACCCTCGAGCAGTTTTTTTATTCCAAAATATCAAAGGTAAGAATTTTTTTCTGCTCATCTCTGTAGACTGTAAAGTGTATGCCTGCTGTTCTTTCAATGTGGTGTCGGTTTAAAATGACAGGGCTCATATCGTTACATTCTGTGGACTTTCCTCTAACGCAGTGATTCCTAAAGTGTGGGCCGCGGCCTCCTGGTGGGCCGTGGTGGTACTGCAGGTGGGCCGTGAGAGGTCATTAAAAATATGATTAATTTTTGCAAATATGATTTTTTATTATTTTTATTGTAAAATATTTATTGCAGGACTTAAAAAAAATATTTAGAAGTAATAACCTATTGAGTGTTATTGACCTCACAATATTTTAGGAACCTTATATAGTTTATGATCGGAACGTAGCTTTCTGGTCATCATGACCGGGGGTCATAATCGGAGGAGCACGTACTGTGTTCGATAATTAATTCTGTCTTGTGTGTACACCACAGATTAAAAGTTTGGGCTTCCTTTATCCCCCTGCTTTCATTTCAATCCTGAATATTTATAATAATAATAATAATATTAACAAATAAATGAATTAAATAAATAAAAAACAACAATTATTGTTGTTGTTTTTTAATCATTTTATTTATTTTATTTTCTTAACAACAACAACAATTATTGTTGCTGTTAAGTGTTCTGAGAATGCATAATTTCGTCTATGTACTGTTTATAGGACAAAGGTGGGCCGCGGACATTTTTTAGATTTTCAAGTGGGCCCTGATTTGGAAAAGTTTGGGAACCCCTGCTCTAACGTTAATGATTAAAGCCCTTGTGTTTGCTGGATGGCGCTGATGATAGCTCCTACAGGGCGTTAATCGAAAGCTACCTCGCGGCGCTTCGCCTGAAATTTTTTGGCTGGTCCAATCAGCAGGCAGCTTTGGTGTTGACGTCATTTCCTTCTTCAAAAGCAGTCTTCAGCTAAGATGGCTGCCATCAACGGAGCTACAGAGGTGATAGAAGATAAATATGGAATTTCCTTCAAATCTTACCTGCGAGACGCAAGTGGAAGGCAGAGATACTTTCGTTTCGCTTCCAACGGGCTATGCGAAGTCGTACAATTATTCATTTTTGCCGGAAATCTTCCAAAAACTTGTTGTATCACCACTTCAGGCTTTGATGGTTGATCAAGTCAAATCGTTATGTGCATTGGGAATTTCTGCAACGTTTATTGGACAGCTCCAAAATGATCCATCCGTCCTGACCGAGATCGAGAATGGCGCTTTCTCGCTAGTCTTTGCGTCTCCAGAGGCAGCTAGTGCCAAACTAGTCTATTTAGGGAAACATTACGTCACAGCCTCCCACTGATAATTAGGTCAGGTGAAGCTGATAACGAGGCCCCGCGAAGCCCTTTGAGAGCTTTCGCGCACAGGCGTTAGTTTTGCGACAGTCAGTCAGTGAGGAGCGCAACATAACGACTGTATCATACAGGTTAACTTTCCTCTTTTATTTGAGGTGTTGTTTTTATGTATAGCACGAATTCAGCAGAAATCCTGGCGATTCAGCACTGATATGATTTTATCCCATGTTCTGCTGCATGCTTATTTACTTGCTTGGTGCTTGAATTGTGTTCGGTTGAGGTAGAAATGGTTTTGGCCGAGTTTCTTCCCTAAATGTGGATATGCCACTTGACAATGTTGCGATATGGAAAAATGCTATATTTATAATGCGTAATACTATGCCCTGGTACCGGGGCGTAGTTCGGGCGTAGTTCTTAAGGGGTTAAAAGGTAATGATTACTGTTACGGAGGCCCTTGTTTTGATTGGTGAAGTGAAAATGGGGATAGTGCCTCCTGTGATCACGGTCCACTCTGCCTTGGAATGTTGCTAGAATTGAGTGTCATTCAAAATGATGGATGTATAAACTTCTGAAAGCAGACAAACACATACGCAGGCGCACAAATATGCTGGCGCACGCAAACCCTCGCTGGAGCCTAACGGACAGAAACAACTGCTGCCCTGTGGATTGACAGCATTTGCAGCTGTTCAGTGGACAGCTGCCCTCTGAAGGGGGGATGCGTGTGTGGGCAGGGGGTCCTCCTTGGATGCGCTCGGGGGAGAGGGGATTTTAGACAAAGTACTCAAAGCACCCCACCGAAAGTCTATCTATTCTCACCCATATCAATGAATAAATCCATATTCTCCGGTGTAGAAAGTGTTGAAACCCTATATAGCTGTATATGGTGAGCTGTATATGGTGAGTGAGTTGATGTGCAACTACAACCTGCAAGGCCTCACACCCAGCAACTTGCTCTGCTTTGTGTGCTGCTTCGTAAACATGTCTTTGGTGATCCCCACGCAGGTGCTGTGTGTTTCAGTTTTTTTTTTTTCCTTTTTTCTTCCTGCTCCGGTCAGATGATTTCTTTGTGCTAAACCAGAGGGAACTTACAGTAAATACTGGGATCATGGCGACTGATTGATTGTCGATTCAGCGGCCAGCCTGATTAGCGTCTCAGGCCCTCTCGACAGCGGTAACTGCTGGGGCCTCAGACCCCCTTCCCCCCTAGGGGCAGTTGTGTGCGGTTGCCATGACTGCCATTGTAAACTTGGTTAGCTGGCCATTGTTTTGAAAATTAAGGCGTTAGGAGTGGGTGGAATCATCTTTATGACGCTCAGGGCCAGTACGGTTTCTGGCAGCTGTGCATCTCTGAACTGGAGTGAGAAATCGTAAAAAATCCAGTGCTGAAGTGGTTTTAGGTGATATTGGCCGAGTGATTTATGTATGTATGTATGTATGTATGTGTATGTATGTATTTATTTATTTATCTTTTTAAAGCTCCACCCTGTAAAGCTCTGTAAAGTGCACATACAGTGGGCTTCAAAATGACTGGTACTCCTGACTGGCAGTGCTCAAACAACACATAGCAAAATATAAACAATATATTTATAGAGAAATATACCAACATGAGTGGAATACTTTACTTTATTAATATTTCACTGGAAACACTGGAAATCAAAGCAATCATATAATACAAAATACATTTCAACAAAATCAAGGTTTCATAATAATTGGCACCCATAATTTAGTACTTACTGCCACCACCTCTGGCATGGAGTCTTTTCCTATAATTTTTGATGACGTTCAGGCTCACATTTGGGGGGATTTTGCACCATTCCTCTCAGCAGAGCCTTTCAAGATCCTTCAAATTCTTGGGTTTGTGTAAATCAACTGTCCTCTTCAACTCAGCCCACAGGTTTTCAATTTGATTGAGGTCTGGTGAATGACTTGGCCATTGCAGAACGTTGATATAGTTGTTACAGAAGCATTTTTGTGTGGATCTTGAGGTACGCTTTGGGTTATTGTCTTGTTGGAAAACCCATCTATGGCAAAGTATCTGCTTTCTGGTGGAGGCACATCAGACTGTCAAGCAAAGTATCCTGATATTTGGTGGAATTCTTTAAGCCATTCATCATAACCAGTTATCCTGGACCTCTTGAATTAAAACGGCCCCAAAACATGACTGTCCCACCATCATATTTTGCTACAGGTATGAAGTGCTTCTCCTTGTATGCATCTCTGTTTCAACGGCAAATATGCTGATGCTGTATCTGACTGAAATGTGCAATTTTGCTCTCATCTCACCAAAGCACTTTGTTCCAGCCATAATTTAAATGACGTTTGGCGGACTCCCAAGCGCTTGCTTCTGCGTCTTCTGGTCAGAAAAGGCTTTCTTTTGGCAGCCCTTCCAAAGAACCTGAGGATGTGGAGGTGGCGCCTGATGGTGCTTTTTGAAACCTGGTGACCCAGAGATGCCACCAAGGCCTGAAATTCCTTCACTGTGATTCTTGGGAATTTTGTTGCTTCTCTCACCATCCTCCTCTGTACCCTGGGGGGCAAAATACAATTCCGTAATCTACCCTTGAGGTTTTCAACAGTTCCATGTCTTTGGAATTTTTAAATAATTGCTCTGACAGTGCTCAGTGGCATATTCAATCGTTTGTGAATCTTCTTGTAGTCATTACCAGATTTACGAAGGTCTATGATCATCTTTTTAGCTGACAGTTGTTTTATTTTCTTGATTGTGTTGGGTAACAAAGGGATATTGCCTGTGTGTTACCCCATTTTTATACCCTCGTGAAACAAGAAGTGATGTAATGGCTCAATGTAGTTGCTGAACACTTAAATAAAACTTTAAGTGGAATTTAATGCCTGGTTTAATTTTGGTAGATGTTATTTTGAGTAATCTTCTAAGGGTACCATTAATTGTGGAATTTTGATTTGGAGGAAATTAATTTTTAATTAAATCAGGAAATGATTTTGGTTGGTTCCATTTTAACATTAATATTGCAGTGTTTTTCACATGTTGTTATTTTGAGTTTCTCTATAAATATATTTTTTAGAATTTTTTATTATCCCCCCAGAATATAATGCAGGGGGATGTAGTCATGGGAACGGTTGTCTGTCTGTCTCTGAACATTTTGTTTCCAAAGCATAACCTGAAAACCGTTCAATATTTTTGAATGAAACTTGGTATGCACCTTAACAATGACCTAAAGTGGTGCCTTTTGCTGACCCAAAGTTGATGTGGCACCGGTGGGGATCTGCCATCTCCCAATGGCTCTAGTTAAAGTATCGCTTGTGCGTTGCCAGTCAGGGATGCCAGCAATTTTGGAGTCTACTGTAGTCAGCAAAATTCAGGGATGATTTAATTGATTTTTATTGGCTACTCTGGCATGTCAATGTGATTTTGAAATTGAAGTGTTTTCTAACCTTGGAGAGGCGAGGCTTATTGGGTGTGTTTTTATTTCCCGCAGGCAGTCATTCGGCCGACTCACTGACTCACCACCACCCTGGTCTGGATTGTCTGTTGGCCCTGAGTCCGGGGAGAGGGGAAAAAGCCAAAGGTAAGACCAGGCTTTGTCAAGTCAAGTCAAGTCAAGTTTATTTATAAAGCACATTTAAAACAACAGAAGTTGAACCAAAGCGCTGTACAGAGACAATTGGCAAAAAGAAAAAAAATAAAAAATAAAATGGGAAAACTAAAACAATTATAAAAATCAATAAAACAGTTAAACAAAGTCAACATATAAGAATATACATACAAAACAGACAGAAGCAGATAAATTAATAAATAAGGATAAAAATGCACACAATTAGTGGGACAGTCAAAAGACAAGCATAAAACTGCAACAGGAAAATGGTACAATAAAAAACTTGACATGACAAAGACAGATGAACAAGCGGATTAAAATGAAAGAGAATAGAAATAAGTTTTCAGACGTGATTTAAAAATGGCAAGAGAAGGTGAAGGAGAGAAGGAGAAGAGAACCTGATGTCTAGAGGTAGTTTATTCCACAGCTGAGGAGCCGCGACTGAAAGGCGCGGTCACCTTTGGTTTTCAGGTTTGACCAAGGAACCGACAAGAGCAGTTTATTGGATGATCTTGGGGACCGTGCAGTGGAGTAGGGCGAGACGAGATCTGATATATACCCTGGAGCCAAGCCATGGAGAGCTTTATAAACAAATAATAAAACTTTGAAATCAACACGAAATTTAACTGGTAGCCAATGCAGGGCTGACAAGACAGGGGAGATGTGGTCCCTCTTTCTTGACCCAGTTAAGAGTCGAGCTGCAGCGTTCTGAACTAACTGAAGTCGGGAGAGGCAGGACTGTGAGATACCCAAGTATAGAGAATTACAATAATCCAACCGACATGTAATAAAAGCATGGATAACAGTCTCCAGGTCTGCTTGGGAGAGCAGAGGTTTTCATTTAGAAATACGTCTGAGTTGAAAAAAGCTGCTTGTTCCTGAAAATATTGCCTCATCGCTACCTCTGTGGAGATGAAGCATTCGTATACATCTCTATTCCAAATTTTTCTTTACCCATGAATAGTTTTGCTGGCCTTCTGATTAGTTCTCTTCTCTTGAAGCCATCTGTCCTCAGTCATTGTAGCAGATTCTTCAGCAGCACGAATCCCTCCGTTTGCCGCCCATGCTGCAGTGCTCTATATCGGTGATTTATTGAAAGAAATTGAATGTAGCCTGCAAACTAGGGCGTGGAACTCAAGAAGCCAAACTGTCCTCAGGTCTAATGGTGGAAGCTGAGCTGGAATGGGGTGTATCTGAGGAATATTACTTGTAAGCATCGAAAATAGAATAGGGGGCCGCCAAGCTGTCATGGAATTACAGGCCCATTACATTTTGGGTTGTAACTGTACAACTAAATAAGATAAAAACAGGTATGATATGTCATATCGAAGGTATTAACTTGTTCTTTAATATTATTAAGTGAAAATATATTTTTTGAGAAATTTTCATTGAAGAAACGAGCAAAAACTACTCCGTCACGGAATTACACAAAATTGACGTGGTTTTTTTAATGTTGTGTTAGGAACATCACTTTCTGGATGTTTAATCATAGTTAAGCTATGAAACTTCAAAATGTTCATATTTAAGGTGTTTTTTGTTAATACTGTTATAGAAACAAATATTGACTTTAACCCTGCTTTATGGGCAAGAAATTTCAAAAAGTCAATGTCACGGAATTACAGGAGGCAAATTGTCACGGAATGACAACAATAGTAATAATTAGTTTCACTGCATTTATTTCAATGTATTATACATATATACATAATTCTTTACATTTTTACAGTTTAGCAATATATTACAATGAGTTTTCTACTAATAATGTCCAATCTTAATACATACTTCAAATTTTTTTTTTAATCTCCATGTCAACATTGGCTTGGCGGCCCCCAATAGACCTGAAGAATCTTCTCCATTTGTTGTCGTTTTGCGTCATTTTGGAGATGTTTATGCAGAAGTCTGACCTTGTGGTGAGATCTGGAGGCTCGAGAGCTGCTTACAGATGCTCCTGCTTTTCTGTGGAATTACGGCTGTGTATGTAACTTCTGCCTTGTAATTGTTCACAGAGCATCATGCGCCTGTCTCTTCCTGCACTGTCATCATCCATCGCCGAGCCTGAGAAACTCGATCTCGATGGGCCAGCGATGGAGGGATGGCGGCAGTGGACAGAGAGGAGTGAACGTCTAGAATCGAGAACCAAAAAAGGGTGGAGGTTCCAGCGCGGGTGTTGAGGGAGAAGGACAATGGCTACAGAAAGCGAGGGGGCGCGAAACGCTGTGGGAAATCGTGGGCGGGAGCGAGTAAGAATTAGTCTTACGGTCATCCTCTTCGAATCAGCTGGCTTTAGACTCGCATAATAAGAGAAGACACTTGGTAGCAGCATTCGGCCCATCTGGATGGTCTCCAGAACGGATGCAGGCTTTTACTCTCCATTTTATTAAGAGTACATTTACAGCATCAATGCATCATGATTAAAAGCCAGTAGCATTTGGTTAACGGAAGAATCCTGAGTGTTTATATGTGATTCACGTCGGTTAAGCTCATGCAGGTCTGGGGCAGTGTTTTAGTTGGTGGCAGCGTATTGAAAATGCATCTCCATTATGGTTTGCTCAGTGTTTACAGCGCAGGCTCTGTTGCCTGAGCAGGGCTCTGCGAGTACGAGGCCCGCTCTGCAACGCAATTCCTCTCAGTTTCACTGAAGGCTTGGCTTGGAGACGCTCTGGGCCACGAACAGCTGGAAATAAATGGCTTTGTCTCTGGAGGGATCAGCATGTCCAAGTGATGGAGACTGGGTGCCGTGGTGCTGGTGAAATGCCCTGAAACATTGAGCCGGTGGGGGTTTAGCGCAGAATGTGAGAAGAGGGCAGTGTAGTGTCGAATGGGGGTGCGTGGAATCCGGGGGCCATGTGCCATGTGCCTGCAGCAGTTGGGGCGCTGACAGGTCGACGCGCTCCTCTGCCGAGTGCCAGCCCTTGGCCACCTGTCCTGTGGGAGTGTGAGGGTCAGGGTCAGTTCGGACCATTGTAAGCCCCGTTACAGCCCTGGACGGAGTTGTTAAAACCAGGAACCTTTACACAATAAACTGGGTGGTTTGTGTGTACTGAAACCTTTACAACTTTCTGAGAACGGTTGATGGGAGTGGATGGAAGCTGTGGCTGTTTCTGTTGTAACAGTGGCAGATGAATACTGCCGTTTTGACTTGCTGTGTTCAGAACAGGTTGTTAGCAGCTCTCTGTAATGCAGAATAGTTTTGTTGAGGGAGATTTTCCTGCAGGTAGCTGGAGATGGGTGCTTGTTTAGGCCGGGAGTGTGGGGGGGAGGGTTATGGGGCAGGAAAACTGTTGGGGGACCAGGTGGCGGAAGGAAGAGTGTATTCACTGGGGCATAGGAGGGCCTGCCGGACAGCTTTTATGACCCGGCAGCAGAGAGGCACAGAGCAGGGGAGATGAGATGATGGAAGTCCTGTTTGAAATCCGCCCTGTCCGTCCCGCTGTAAGATGAGATGCACAGCTGCTGTGGGAGGGCGGTGAGCCGCTCCGATGAAGGTCCTGCGTTACTCGCTGGTGTTGAAGACTTGCCTGTAGCCTGCTGCCCCCGACAGCTGCTCTGCACAAACGCAGCTTTGTTCCGACTGCGGCCTGTGATCAGGCCGTGCTGATTTCCAGCACCCCCCGCCTCAGTGACGCTGTTACACAGCTCATGGTGACTGTGTGCGGCCTCAAATGCTTTGGAGATTGTGGAGATACAAATACAAATGCCTACAGGAAGTGACATAATGGGGTAAGGGCTTCCAGGTCACATGGTGTAATGGATCCCCCCCCCCCTCCCCTCCTCGGCGGGATACCGCGGCTGCACCACCGTCTCGGGGCACCTGTCTTCTCTTGCCTCTGCTTTGTTTTCTGTGTGTTTGGGCCAAAGACGCCTCTAATGACACACGGGTTTAGGAAGGCAGTTCAGACGGACTTAAAGTGGGTTTGGTCAAACTTAACCGATTTGTCAGCTCCTGTCGTGGGCTCGTGAAGTGACATTATTTTTGTTTTTTTTGGCTGCTTTTGATCCCTCAGTATTCAAGTCCAGCCTTGAAAAGCGTAGGCAGGAGGACGTGATGACGAACTCTGTTCCTGTGTTTATACTGTCACTTCAGCCCCAGTTTGGAACACCTGATATGCCACTGATTATCTGTTTACCGGCAGTTGTGCTGAGAGTCTTGCTGTTGAAAGAGATTTGCTGCATTTGGGGTTTCATTGAAATCATACCAGGCAGTTGATCTCCACAAACAGTATTTGTTACAAATGAGCTAAAGGATTACTATTAAAAATTGAAATTCATAACTTCTGGTATAATTGAAAAATGCCCTAATTCCTTTAGGGTGAGGAATGTCCGTGGACAGTCTTCTTTGAACCCTGTAACTTCTGCCACCATTAGCTGATTCACTGCACTGCTGAGCCTGCATGTGAGGCTCTTATCGTCAGCTGCGGTTAGGTTAACCCCCCACCCCACGTGCTGTCGATGCTGGGGCGCTCAAACTCTGCAGAAGTGGTGAGTAAATAAGGCCTGCTCATTTCCTTTAGTGAGGCCGTGGAGCTAACCTGGTCTGACTCATGACACGAAGTGCTCTGCAGCAAGTAGTGCGCCCTCTGCCCACTCTACTCGCTTGTGCACTTCGGAGTTTCTCTGAGGGCCCACCTTTGTGTGGGTGTGTGCAGGCATCTTTGAACATAATTTTTATCAGGTTACAGTCTGGGAGACTGAAATTTATGGTGGACGTGCACAGAAAAAGCAGGGGTTTGCTATCGCACAGCTTTCATTATCTGAGATACAGGCTAGTTTATAAGTTGGCATGCATTTTCTGTAATGCCTGTCATTAGCAGTTGAAAGCACTCGCTCACAGAAACTGCTTACCATCGCCGGCTGCTCTGTACCAAGTGCACACTGAGCAATTGGATTCAACATGACAGAATGTGAAATGCCCGGCCAAGCACTTTCGCTGGGTAGATTTTTTGGCAGGCAGAGATGCATTTTACGACTTTGAAAGGTGCAGGCTCGGCAAGGTGCTGTGACTGCGTTGCGTAGTGGAAGTCTGTGTTGGCCAACATCTGATCGGGTGTGTGTTGTAAGTGGACATGTTTATGGAGCTCAGCTCACTGCATCTGCCTCTTAACCTGCTGCGTGACCGTATGTGTGCGTGTGTGTGCGTGTGTATGTGTGTGTGTGTGCGTGCACGTGCACGGGCTTGTATAGCTGCACAAGTGAGAACCAACTCTTTGGAAACTACAAATGTTGTGAGGACATTTTTGTGTGGTTCTCACAGAGGATTATAGCTAATTATGTTTTTGGTCCGGCCGCCGCGCCGCCCTACATGTTAACGCGATAACTTCAGTAATATTTCATGTTCTGCACATAAGTATGTATCATAAAGGGGAAGAACTGCTTCGATTTTAGACAATTTACCATTTCTAGATTGGCCACCAGGGGCCAAAAACTGAAAAATCACTGTTTTTATCATATCTCTGGAAATATTTGTCCGATTGACTTCAAATCAAGTGCAAATAAAAAGGTCATGACCTGAGGATGTGTCCCACGATGACATTATACCTGTTTGGTTCAAAATTTGACGCGAGGTTGAGCTTGGTCACATAAAATTCACCATTTTTTCCATATCTTTGGAACTATTTGTCCAATTGACATGAAACTATGTGCAACTGCAAGGTCATGACCTCACAACGTGTCATATGATGACATCATATCTGTATGGTTTAATATTTTGCCACCCGGTGGCGCTTTGTGATGGAAAATTACCATTTTGGCCATATCTTCAGAACCATTTGTCCGATTGACCTGAAATTAAGTTCAAATGAAAGTCTATTCAAGGTCTATTCAAGGATTGGGAAGGGGTGTTCGGGGATATACCCCCTGCCGTCGCCTCCGACGGCATAAGCCTAGTTAGTTAAAGTTAGGGTTGCCGTTAGGGTTATGGTAAAGGTGAAGGTCTGGGTTTGGAAAAATTTGTTGGACAGGAAAAGCTGTGCAGAATGGAAAAAAGTTGATACAGCGTCCTCACAAGGGCATCTATACAAACAAGTATCGCTGTGTGTGTGCAGCTGTGCATGCCTGCGAGTGCATGTGTGCACACGCTCATTTGCGCAGCTGAGTGTGTGACTGCCTGTGTGAACTGTAGTGTCTCTGTGTCAGTGGGGTCTTCACACATCACTGCCCCCCCCCTCATCTACATCACACATGTTGGGTCTCCGGTGCTGTTCAGTGACCAGTTTGTTTTCCTTTAGTCTCAGTCTTAAAATTTACTGCCTTTTGTAAAATTTTCTGTAAAAATGTAATTTTTAGGAGTTCAAGTCTCAGGACTAGCTGGTCCAAAAGGAGCATTGATCTGGATTGTGGGGAGATTTGCTGCAGCCCTGGTTTTTATGACAGGCGCGAATATATGAGCGCGAAACGGGACGGGTGAGCAGCAGGCGAGCGGCGGTGAAGGGTGCAGGTGGCGCTTGTGTGATAATTGCCCCCACCTCTCACCCCCTGCCTCCTGACCTGGAGCATTAATTCTGGTCAGGGCGATGTCTCCACTGCAGTGGCTCTGGAGTTGGGTCGGGGGATGGGCCATCACTGGTTAATTGAAAGGGGCCCGTCTGCCGAGCGCCGCCTCCGTCGAACCTTCTTCCCTCCCATCCTCTCTCCCAGTCTCTTTCCATTCTCACTCCTTTTTTTTTCTCCATTTCTCTCTCTCTCTCTCTCTGTTGTGATTGGTCGGCTGTATCGTGTGCGCGGCCGGAGCCGAGAGGCGAGCTGCAGTCCGCGATGCTTATTCACGACGGTTAGTTTTGTGTGAAAGATGACATTAGAGCTGCCTGTCCTGTCTGCAGGAAGGAGTAGGGGTGGAGAACCAGCAGTCCCTCTGCGCTCTCTCTCTCTCTCTCTCTCTCTCTCTCTCTCTCTCTCTCTCTCTCTCTCATTCGCCCTTCCTTCCTTTCATTCTGACTCATCCCTCACCCTCATGCTCTGACTCTAGTACTCAAACACTTAGTCCTGCCTTTTCTTTCCTTCCATCCTTGATCGCTCACCTTCTCCTCTCCTCTCTTTTATCCTCCTCATCCCTCTCTCCTCATCCCTCTCTCCCCGTCCCTCTCTCCCCGTCCCTCTCTCCCCATCCCTCTCTCCTCATCCCTCTCTCCCCATCCCTCTCTCCCACTCCTGTCATCCTTTCTCTTTCCCTCACCTGTGTCTCCCTGTTCCTCCCCTTTCCGGGGTTTTGTGGTCATCAGCGTGACAGTGAAGACATTTCCTACCTTCCAGAACGTGTGCGAATTGGTGTTCACCGGTCGGCCTGATTTGGTTAAATAGCCCAGGAGCCACTCTAATATTCCAGTTCAGAACACTGCTGTCTGCCTCTGCTTTAGTGCAGGGAAACCCGGCAGCTGTTGCATGTAGTGCACATTTAACTCACCCGTGCACTTTGACCTTTGAGTAATATTACTTCTGCCTGGGGCCTCTCAGTACTAAACCTAGTGAACTGAACTATGAACTTCTACACTTTGTTTTTTTTCCCCGCTCTGTTAGTTTCACCATATTTTAGGGTAATAAACTGCTGATTTGGCTTATTTACGCAAATTAATTTCAGTGGAAATGTTTTTAGCCTTAACAAATTGGCTAATGGAACATCTTATTTGTACATGTTCTGGAAATTAGAAAATACACTCAGTTGTGTCAGTAAAGACTGCCTGCATTGCTTAATTGAAACAACAGCCCAACAACCTGAGAAGGGTTGTCATAATGTCAAAAGTAAATGTTGCGATAACTGATGGAGCAGCCCGTCCTCTTCCCTCTGCAATGGTTTAAAAAAATAGATAAAATAAAAGGTGCTTTCATAGAGCAGCCAAGCACTGTGAGGACGTGTGTCCAACAGACATCTCGTAAACTGGGTGACCCAAACGAGGAACTGAAAACACAAATTCAGTCAGCTGTTGACCGTCATTCTTTAGCCCCACATTTAAAAAGCCACATTTCCATGTGTTCTCACTGGACACTGCGTGTTTAACATCTGAAATGACAAAGACGGGACATGATTGCATTTGCATGGAGGGATGAAGGCTGCAGGACATGGCTGGTCTCCCATCGGCCTGCTCTGCTGTGTTCATCTCTCTGTTGCCCGGACTCCGCTTCTCGGGAGCTGAGAGAAATGAACGCTGCCGTCGACAGGCTGCTTCTCATTAGCTGCTGAATAGAGCTGGTGTCGTCTGCCGTGTTTCACACTGACCTCATGCCTCTGTTTGCCAGGCGCTCCGAGCTGCTAATAGTGTGGCACGAGCTGTCCACACCCTGGCGGACGTTGAATTTTTTAATTTTTCAAATTTTTATTCATCCTACACAAAGGAGCTCTTTCATTTTTCTGTTCTGTGACGTTGTGGTGTGTGTGTGTGTGTGTGTGTGTGTGTGTGTGTGTGTGTGTGTGTGTGTGTGTGTGTGTCTGTCTGTGTGTGTGTGTGTTTATAAATGTATCTGTTTGTTGTACCTGCTGCATGTTGACTGGATCGGTGTGACAGCTGTATTGTGCTTCAGGGCTCCCTGCAGTTGACATTATTTTTGGAGGCCTTGGATGCGGTGTGTTTATCCTGGGAGTTGGTATGGAAATTACAGGCTGTTGGAAGTGGAAACCTGACTGTGAATGGAATATTTTCCCTCTTTGCAGCCACCAACTCAGATCTTCTATCTCAAAGTGTTGCACGGATGGTTTGTCATAATAGTTTTGTGTTTTTTTGCAGGTATCACCTGAGCAGCAGAGTACAGGGGAGTAATTGATAATCTGAGCTCAACTGGCAACTTCTACCGTGTCTGTTTTTTTTAATTATTTTTTTTTAAATCGTTTTTCTTGTAATAGAATGACTGTGACATGAATGAGTGGCTCATTTTATCTGCGGTCTGGTTGCTATTTTCTCTGTTTGTTTTGATGAAGCGATCTTGGACATCATTGTTTCAACATGTTGTGGTGCCAAAACTTGCCTGCGCTATCAAGAGCACAGAAAATAAACCTCTGGTCACTTGTTCCTGTCTGAATGAATTACTCCTGTTTTTTTGTGTGTATTTGTGTCCTTGAGAATTTAGTATGAAAGTACATTGTTGTGAAATGGATATCTTAAGTCACTACTTAAGGTTCTAGCGTACGTTCAGCATTTGACTAGAAATTTTGCAACAAATTTACAGAAAATCAGTTGGGATCAATTTGCGGGTTTCATCTGTTAAACCTCTCCCTCAAGTTTTGAGTTTTTGAGAAACTAGACCTCAAATTTGCAAACAAGGGAGCTGAACAGTTCTAGGTTAAGTATGAAGTGGGTAAAGTGATAGTATAAAGTATTAGTGTGTATGTGTATATATTTGAGATCCTGGATGGCAGTTGGCTTTCAAGATGCTGGTCACTTGTCCAACCTGTCTATACATAACCATTGTAACATAAAGTCCTAATTTTCAAAGAACCTAATTTTAGTTTTCCTCAAAAATGTCTTCATGTTACATAAACCCTGCAGAATTTTATTTATGCCCAAAATTCAATAAACTACTTCTAGGACATTGCATTTTGGAAATATCTTGAAAAGAATGATCTGCTGATTATGATGACTTAAGTAGTAATTCTGCCTGAGAAGTGAGTAACAAATCAATAATAGACGTCTCGGGATCATGGACTAAAGCTTCTCGTCGTACAAACGTCCTCCTGTAGGGCTTCACTGTTTACTAAGACTGCTTAGAGCTTTGGAAAAGGAAATGGTTAAAGGGGTTACCGGTCTTGGGCCTGGTCTCCGCCAAAGCCAGTCTTTGACTTGGCGCCTTAACCAGGCGGTGTGCAGCACTGTAATGTTTAGTGTGCGGTGACACTGAGAATTCAGGCAATGTGTTTAGCTTGCTGAATCTAACATTAAAATTCATTCAGTTTCTTACTATCTGCAGATGCTGAATCATTAGTTACACCTAATTACAGTGTCTATGTTTTCATGAAGTTTTTTTTGAAATCTCAAATGCTTGAGTACAATTTTGATACCTGAAAATTCTAATGCTGATGTAACATTCGCTATTGGCTGAAAAGCAATGTAGGTCTTTCACATGGTTGTAAATTGAGGAATTTTGAAGAAAATGTAAAAAAAAAAAAAAAAAGAAAAACCATTGATCCCCATGTGGGAGAATTTATGCTGGTAGAGGATTGATAGCAGTAGGTCTCCAGGATGTTCAGAGAGTTTGAGGTCAGTGACTTTTTTTTTTTTTTTTTTTTTAATTTAAAACTCATTTGACCTGAGGGATGCGGTGAACTTGTTGTTTGCTGTCTGCTTGTTGGGCTCCAGGGCGTAGAATTTGCCCTGTGAGCAAAGTGCTTATCCTCCCACGGGCTAATTACAGGCAATGGGGTAACGGCCCGCAGATTACTGGAAAATATGTTCTTGGTGACAAAACTAGATTATTCTTAGCCCTTTTTAAAAGTGTGTTTGTTTTTTTTTTTCTATGAGTTTTGTGAATTTCTTCATCTGGGACGTGCTCACTGTACGAAGGCTTCTCTCTGCTCTGTAGTGATCACATTGCTGAAACTCGTCGATTTATTGGCTGGAAATCATCTAATGATTTGTTCAGTGTTTTTTAAAAAGCCAGTAAGAGTACCTCATTGCAGTAGTGCAGTCATTTGGAGGAGTGGGCTGGTGGTGGTGTAGATGATGTTAATGGTGGTGGGGTGTGATTTTGAAGCTAGCGGGTGGTGGTTGGAAGTTGCTTGCATGCGGCATGGCGCTGTCTGGTTATGTGTGGCTTGTTGTCATGGAAACGGCTGGCCCATCTGAGGGTGGCTCTCTGAGAGAGGTGTCTGTTGTAGCTCCAGGCATTTTTTTGTTCATCCCCCCCCCCCCCTTCCTCTGGTTTAACTTCTGTCCTGAAGAGAGGCTGGGGGTATCGAGAGGGCAGAGGGGATGTAATTGCATGGGAGTGGTTAAGTCCCAAAATAGACTGAAAATGCACCCATGTGGGAGGGCTCTGTTTCATGATGGCATTATTACATTACGCTTGATCTTTGATTGGGCAATAAAGTGACTTGCCTGTCCTTTGTAGTGATCAATAGAGGAATCAAAATGTAAGCCTATACAATAAGTTGTGTACTCTGGGTAATTTTCACTTTCAGTGTGTTAATAGTGAATCTGCTCTTTTGTGGAGTATTAGGTCTAAAGGGAAAATGGAGAGCTTGGATACTTGCCGTTTTTCACTCTTGGCAACATACCATGTTTCTACATCCATTATGCCATTTTTATGCCTCAGTGCACATGCGCCAGTGGGGCATACGGTGGTTTGTGTCTGTCTGTTACCTGGATAGCCGCTACTCCGGTCAAAATCAAGTCCTAGAATAAGGCTGTATGGGTTAAAATCCAATAATATCTTGGATTTAAATTAGCCAGATTTTTGAGATGGAGCTTTGTTTTTTACTTATAGCTCTATTTGACACTTCCATAGACTCCAATAAAAATCATTGCAGAAGGAATGTGTGTCATGGGGAAAGCAATTGTTCCAATCAATGTACAGTTCCAGCACTGACCTCCATTCATTTTCATTGGAACACGATTGCAGGCAAGTTTATCAGATGACTGCATTTTTAGGAAATTTTTCGCATTAGCTGACCCCTAATGAATTTTGTTGTTTGCGTCATTTTCTGTACCCAGCTTTAGCTTTTGCTGATTGTCAGATAACAACCCCTAAAATTCATATTAAAGCTGATGACATGAGCAGCTCTTAACGATATAGCAAAACCAGATGTCATTTGTTGTTCATTTTGCTTCCTTAAGTTAATTGCAGTTATTGGTGTTTGTTTGAGCACAAAGTTTATATTCGCTTTTTACATTCGCTGATAGTTTCAACCACATTAGCGTGCCTGACAAACCTTCTGGAATTTTTTGAAGAGGCCACCTGGACTTATGACCAGATCAGGGCTTATGACATCATATACTTGGATTTTCAGAAAGCATTCGATACAGTACCGCATAAGAGACTAATTTTTAAATTGAGCTCCATTGGAGTTACAGGAGGTATTCTGGAGTGGATTCAAATCTGGTTACCGGACAGAACACAAAGAGCGGTGGTCAGTGGTATCTCATCTGAGCTGGGTAGAGTTGGGAGTGGCGTCCCCCAGGGATCAGTGTTGGGACCCCTGCTGTTCCTCATTTACATTAATGACCTTGATAGGAATATTGAGAGCAGATTGGTTAAATTTGCAGATGATACTAAATTGGGGGGTTGGGAAAATAGTTTAGAGTCCACTAGAGTGATTCAAGATGATTTTGATATAATCCAGAATTGGGCAGAAATGTGGTAAATGGAAATGTTATTTTTTTTTTATATTTATAATTAAATTTGGCATCTCCAATCCCACCCGAATCTGGAATGCCCAATTGGGGAAGTATGTACAAAGCTGCTCGTATGCAACCCCTTGCTGCCAACTCAGGATAGTGAAGACAGTTCACGACTCTCCTCCGAAGCACGTGCCTGTCTGCCACTGATTCTTATACACTCATTGGTTGAATCTTCGCAAGTTCAGAACTAGGGCGGAGGATACCCAGACATGAACCAACCCGGAGTCTTCCTGACGAGCGCCCGTCTGGCCAACAGGAGGCGCTCGAGCAACGAACAAAGCTGATATATTGTATACCCAAATCCGGCAGTCCCTTCCCAATTTGAAACCCTGTAGCGCGATCGCCAATTGTGCGCTACTCTGAAAAAGCTGCCGACCCCTGCCGGTGGGTACGCCGGGGCTCGAACTCGCGATGTGGTGATCACCTCTGCACTGCAGCGCAGTGCCTTAACCGTGTGAGCCACCCGGCAGCTCTGGCAAATGAAATTTAATGTAGCAAAATTTAAAGTTGTACATGTAGGTAATAAAAACATTGGACGGGATTACTTCATGGGAGGTTTAAAACTGGAATGTGCTGCACAAGAGAAGGATCTGGGAGTGATTGTTAACCAAATCCTCATAGGTTCTAGCCATTGTGCCGTAGCAGTTAAAAAAGCTAATCGGATGCTAGGATACATTGCTAAAAGTATTGAGTACAAATCTAAGGAGGTGATGCTTCTTTTGTACAACACGTTCGTTAGACCACACCTGGAGTTTTGTGTACAGTTCTGGGGATCATACTTTAAGAGAGATATAGAGGCTCTAGAGAAAGTTCAGAGAAGAGCCACTAAGCTTATTCCAAGTATTAAAGATGAAAGCTACGAGAAGAGGCTGAAGATCCTTAATCTCTTTAGTCTTAGGAAAAGGAGACTAAGGGGTGATTTGATTGAGGTCTTTAAATTTGTTAAAGGGATTAACAAAGTGAACCATGTAGGATTCCTTCGACCAAGTGTTGTGAGTAGAACTCGGGGTCACAAATGGAAGTTGACCAAAGGTAAATTTAGCACTGATATTCAGAAATATTTCTTTACCCAAAGAGTATTTTCGATGTGGAATAGTTTGCCTGACCATATTGTTGAGGCAGAGACCTTGGGGGTTTTCAAGAGCAGGCTTGACTTGAAGCTAGATACCACTGAGTCACTGAATATCTGAAGGGATATATTCACAATAGCATAAACAAACTGGCGAACGTAGTTGGGCTGAAAGGCCTGTTCTTGCCATTCCTGTTATGTTTTGTTATGTTATGTTACCTGATTTCGGGACATACTTGTCACGGCTGTAAGCACTGAGGCATCAACACCTTCAGTGCTTTCATTATGATTCTCTATTTGTGATGTGCAAGTCCCCCTACTTGCTAATTTTGTCCGAAAAGCAGTCAGCAGTTTGTCCATCTATATTCTACAGTGTGAATCTATGAAGACAAAGGGTCTTCCATCGTGTGGAACCTTTCAGAGTGGGGTCAGAGCAGGACTGCTGTGTAGAGCCATGAGAGCGAGGGAGCGAGAGGGAACAAGAGAGCGAGGGAGCAAGAGGGAACAAGGGAGCGAGAGGGAACAAGAGAGCGAGGGAGCGAGAGGGAACAAGGGAGCGAGGGAGCGAGAGGGAACAAGGGAGCGAGGGAGCGAGAGGGAACAAGGGAGCGAGAGGGAACAAGGGAGCGAGGGAGCGAGAGGGAACAAGAGAGCGAGGGAGCAAGAGGGAACAAGGGAGCGAGAGGGAACAAGAGAGCGAGGGAGCGAGAGGGAACAAGGGAGCGAGGGAGCGAGAGGGAACAAGAGAGCGAGGGAGCGAGAGGGAACAAGGGAGCGAGGGAGCGAGAGGGAACAAGGGAGCGAGGGAGCGAGAGGGAACAAGGGAGCGAGGGAGCGAGAGGGAACAAGGGAGCGAGGGAGCGAGAGGGAACAAGAGAGCGAGGGAGCAAGAGGGAACAAGGGAGCGAGAGGGAACAAGAGAGCGAGGGAGCGAGAGGGAACAAGAGAGCGAGGGAGCGAGAGGGAACAAGGGAGCGAGGGAGCGAGAGGGAACAAGAGAGCGAGGGAGCGAGGGAGCGAGAGGGAACAAGAGAGCGAGGGAGCGAGAGGGAACAAGAGAGCGAGGGAGCGAGGGAGCGAGAGGGAACAAGAGAGCGAGGGAGCGAGAGGGACCAAGAGAGCGAGGGAGCGAGAGGGAACAAGAGAGCGAGGGAGCGTGCTCACTGCATTGATTTTCACGGTGCCATATGGGAAAATACGGGATTTACAATCCCATGCTGGATAGATTGAAACATACAGCACCACTATAAAGCCAAGAAAGAGAGCTCTGGTACTTTTCAGTTTTAATCACTCCTGCCAGCAAGTGTGCTACCATGTCATTTCAGTCGCTGACACAAACACACATACACACACACACGCACGCGCACCATCAATCTTGCACTCCCTGGTTGTTTATTAAAATGGAAAATCAGTTGAAATCTTAGTGCTGTTTCTCTTAGTCTCTCGCTATGACTGTTTTCATTGTGGGGGTAACGGCTCTGGCTGTGATTTGAGGCCTGTGGGTTTGATAATAGTTTTTCACTTGTGCAAACAAGGGTTGTATATCAGCTGAAAACACGCCACGATTTCCTCTAGGAGGGCGAACGCTAAGCATATAAACAAGTCCTGTGTTCCCTGGATGGAAAGTGAATTACAAACGTGGTCAGAAAAGCTTGTATATTTGGCAGCAGTAGAGCGTAACTTGATTTACGGTATAATGTGACCCCCCGCTCCTCGGATTGATGTCCTGGATGTATACGATTGAGATGGATTTGCGCCAGGTCGTTTCCTGGAGCGTTATGTAGTGTATCACTGCCTTCCGGTGTCTGGATCTGTACCTTAAATCAGACTGCTGAGAGCAAAACATGCACGCGTGCACACTTGTGCGTGTACACACTCGAGCGCTTGCGCACAGGCGTGTGTGTATATGTGGGGACATGCTAGCACACGCATGTGCACCCACCCATTGATACTTCAAAGGAATAAACGGATTTCTTGTCTTCACATAAACATTTAGAGGAAATTGGATGCATTTGCAGCTTCATATTTGGCTTTATTTCAGGTCTTGGTTTGACGGGACTGCGTGGCTCAGAAGCTGGCGGCAGGTATGCGTGAGTGCGAGTGTGGGTGGGTGAGGAGGGGTGGACGGATTCTCCCAGGTCAACAGTGGTGAGTTTGTGGTCATTCTGTACTGCGAGACCGGCGGACGGAGATGATTTCTGGTTCTAGCCCCAAAGCTGCTAGCATGAGGTTTTTGTGCACATGGAAAAAAGATGCGTGTCGCAATGTAATCTACGCGTCTTCGTTCCTGAAATTGTTTATAGAAACACTGATGGAATAGGAACTGTTGGAAAAGTGCTGCTATCAACGTTCAACGTATCAACTTTGCCCATAAAGAAAGGCTGCTTGTCAGTGATTTACCTTTGAGGGCCTGAAATGACCGTATTTGACCTTGTGTTTATTGCTGGTCTGTTTTAACCAGGAGCGGTTTTATTGGTCAGGACTGCATGTGCCTTCAGTAAGTATTACCACCTCAGCGTGATGATTCTGTCATCTCCTCGTACTTATAATCCACGGTCTTGTCCTGAATTCATCAGACTCCTGTGACTATGATGTCAGTATGATTTTGAACACACTGTGATCACTATGAATATGTTGTCATCGAGATGGACAAAGGAGGTAATTTTATGACTGAGAGTTGAGGGAGATCACCGGAAAGTTCTCTCCGTCTCCCTCTTTTTTGTTCTTGTTGCCTGTTCAGATGGGGACCCGATGGCTGTTTGTGTTTCTTTATGTCAGTGTAGAGTTGGGATTCCTCCCTCCTTCTGGAGACGTTTGTTCTTCTCTTCTTGAGATGGCGTTCCAGGATTCTCCCCGGAGAGCGACGAGACGATGCAGAAAAAGTGACATGGAAGGACGGGGCGAAGGAAACGTCGTTTTCAGTAGTTAGTTTGGATGAGCTTTTCCTGGTTACAGTTTTCGGATATTTGCGCTCGATTAGCTGTTCGCCCACTCAGTCTTTCAGCTGAGCTCTCATTGGCAGCCCTGACCTCTGAGAAATTGGTCCAAATGGCTGGATGAATCTTTCATCTATCAGTGTCTGTTTTGTTATCGTCTTCCTGAATGATTTCTGTGGGCCTGCTGCATGTGTTTTTCATTTTAAAATGTCAAAATTGAGATGAATCAAACAGTGTGCATGCTACAGCACGTCCACTTTTCTTTCTTCTGCAAAATTTGCTCTTTAACCATGTTAAGATCTCCAGTGTGCCGTTAATGCTCATCTCAACACTTAAGATTAATGCTGATTTCATGGACATGATTGGCAGTTGAAAGCAATGCAGTTCTAGCGCACTCACCTGACGAAGGAACAACTCCCGAAAAACTTTTTCTGAAAGGGGTTAAAATTTAGAGTATGTCCTGCGGAATAGAAAACAAGCGTGGCTGTGGCACGAGTGAGGGCTTGGGTGTATGGGTGAGCGGCTGTACATTTCCCAGTCCAGGTGTTTGTTGTGCTGGGGGGCTTTGAACACAATAGTGGGGAGGCCCAGGTCATATTACAGCCCCTTTGATGTTACCTGGGCAACTGTGAATCATGTGACCCCAACAGTTGTGCTGAATGACCGCCTCGGTGACCATGTCATGCCAGCGAGTTAAAATGATACTCCTCCTGGTCTGCGGTATTGCGCACACTGGGAGAGAGGTGACTATTGGTCTGTTTTTGGTCCAATCAAGTCTTTTCACTGGAGAATAGTTTGTCAGCTGAGCTCTAACTGCTGTCTTCCCTCCATCTTTATCTGCTGATTTGTACGACCCCAACCCCCCGCTCGCCGTTCCCTGAATGTCCCTCCCTGTCATGGCTGTGTGATGTATTCCAGAGCTTCTGTATCAGCTGGTCTCCCCTCCCCTCCCTCCCCTCCCCCCCGATGCTCAGGCCGCCAGCATCACACGGGCCCCTCGCGCGCAGCAGAGGATGTGCGTGTTCGTCACCGGCGTCACACGGGCCCCTCACGCGCAGCAGAGGATGTGTGTGTCCGTCACCAGCGTCACACGGGCCCCTCACGTGCAGCAGAGGATGTGTGTGTTTGTCACCAGCGTCACACGGGCCCCTCAGGCGCAGCAGAGGATGTGTCTGTTCGTCACCAGCGTCACACGGGCCCCTCACGCGCAGCAGAGGATGTGTGTGTCCGTCACCAGCGTCACACGGGCCCCTCACGTGCAGCAGAGGATGTGTGTGTCCGTCACCAGCGTCACACGGGCCCCTCACGTGCAGCAGAGGATGTGTGTGTTTGTCACCAGCGTCACACGGGCCCCTCGCGCAGCAGAGGATGTGTCTGTTCGTCACCAGCGTCACACGGGCCCCTCACTCGCAGCAGAGGATGTGTGTGTCCGTCAGCAGCGTCATACGGGCCCCTCACGCGCAGCAGAGGATGTGTGTGTCCGTCACCAGCGTCATACGGGCCCCTCACGCGCAGCAGAGGATGTGTGTGTCCGTCACCAGCGTCACACGGGTCCCTCACGCGCAGCAGAGGATGTGTGTGTCCGTCACCAGCGTCACACGGGTCCCTCACGCGCAGCAGAGGATGTGTGTGTCCGTCACCAGCATCACACGGGCCCCTCACGTGCAGCAGAGGATGTGTGTGTTTGTCACCAGCGTCACACGGGCCCCTCGCGCAGCAGAGGATGTGTCTGTTCGTCACCAGCGTCACACGGGCCCCTCACTCGCAGCAGAGGATGTGTGTGTCCGTCAGCAGCGTCATACGGGCCCCTCACGCGCAGCAGAGGATGTGTGTGTCCGTCACCAGCGTCATACGGGCCCCTCACGCGCAGCAGAGGATGTGTGTGTCCGTCACCAGCGTCACACGGGCCCCTCACGCGCAGCAGAGGATGTGTGTGTCCGTCACCAGCGTCACACGGGCCCCTCACGCGCAGCAGAGGATGTGTGTGTCCGTCACCAGCGTCACACGGGCCCCTCACGCGCAGCAGAGGATGTGTGTGTCCGTCACCAAACTCCCACTCCCAGGGTGATTGGCAGTAATAATTAAGGACAGATTGTGTCTTTGCTGACTGCTGTGGATAAAGCGCCTGTAGGAGTCTGTTCGCTCTGTGTCTGTGTTTATGCGGCCATTTCCTGCTGGGCTGGATGGACACGCATGCCAATGCACAAACAAACAGACACACATTCTCTCTCATGCGCATACGCGCACGCACACGCACACACACACACACACACACACGCACGCGCTCACACCATCGCACTGAAGAATGGAGTTGTGAGGAGTGTTTGATGGACCCTTGAAGAGGGAGGGATTTGGGCTGTTCTTGTTCCAATCAAGCACTGCCAGGTGTGGATGGCCCTGGTACTGATGCCTGCTGGGATAGGAGGAGGAAACTGCTTTGCTGACTGAGGGAGGGGGAGGCCGGGGGGAGGACAAGTCACAATTTTATCATGAGGTGTTAGTGATCGTGACTCAGAGACAGTAACTGACCCTCTCTACTGCCACAGCTCTTTTTTAATCTTCAATCCTTCATTTTTGAACGGTTCCCATTCGGTTTGATATAATAGAAAACTCAAACTTTGACCCCACTGCTCTTACCTCAGTGTGGTTACACTCGTATAGAAATATACATACAAAAATTTACTAATGGCAAATGTAAGAATGCACAAAAAATTACAAAAATGCTGAGGAAAGAAATTCAGAGGTCTGTAACTCTGAACTTCTCCCCTTGAACTGAGAAAGTGGCATTTTGCGACGGGCGAGCGAGAGTCTGGTTTTGTGGCCGGAGGAATGCGAGGGCGGTTGTCACGCTCTCCACATGTCAGCAACACTGGAAAAGAGCGGGGAGTGCGAGTGCAAGAGCGGAGCTCGGACTGCAGTAACGAAAGCCAGACTCGAGCATTCCTGTGCAGAGCGCTCAGAATGAGTTAGAGCCTGCTGCTCATGTGGAGCGTCTCGTTCTTCGTTTGGTTTGACAGATCAGGAAATGTGGACGCGGTAAGAGGCTGTTAGCGGGTGCAGTGGCCAGTTCTCAAGCAGAGCAGATGACTGGGCATCCCACAGCAGCAGAAGAGATTCGCTCATAACCATATCCAAATGCTGAGCCCTGACCTCTCACCCCTGAGGTCACCAGGCCATGGGGTCAGGCTCCTCAGGTGGGGGCAAGCTGAATGTTAACCTTTCATGCGTGTCTTGGAGGGGTGATCGCAATTCCCTTGGTACATGTTGAAAAAGCATTACAGGAGAATAGTGTCTGTGTAAAATGTGTGTGTGTGTGTGTGTGTGTGTGTGTGTGTGTGTGTGTGTACTCAAGCATATCCAGTGAATGGATGAAAGCCTGCACAAGGGTCTGAGAATTGTAGATTGGGAGTTGGTTTTTGTAGGTGGGTATGGAGGATGTTGATCAGGAAAGGCGAGAGGTGTTTTTGTCTACGATAACATAGATTTGCTATGAGGGCACTGCCTCTGACTTCCACCCAGAGGAGAACAGCGGGAGGGATCGCAATTGGCCAATCAGAGTTGGCCACGGCATTGGGATGATGCATTTAAACATGGCTTTTACAGAGACTGTAATTACAGGCAGAGAGGGGGTCACTGCCACTGTCACAGCTGTTTGCGAGGCTGTTGTCTCTGCTGGATCCCCATTAAGGAAAAAATTCATTTCTGATCGGGCCGAGCACTCCCAGATCGTCCCTTGTGGTTCTTTCCTTCCTCATTTGGTCCAGTAGCGGCCCAGTGTTTTCTGACAAAGGAGGGAATTTGATTGGCTTCCATCCCTCTTCCAGCCCCTCACTCCCGGCGGTGATGTAATGGCTTATGAAGCTCCGCCCTGTTGCTGTTCCCTCTGCTACAGCTTGGTCTTGTGGGACAGCTGGAGCTCCTTACGTAAGGGCTCAATGGGGAAATGAGGAATTCAGTCCATCCTGGACATTTCCTGTTAAGAACTTCCCCTCCCATACATTGGCACAGCAGTTAACTGAGGAGAATGTCTGCTTCCCCGTATTTGACTCAATGGTTCTGCAAGCATTAGATGTTTTTCTTCACAAAGGGGCTCATCAAACTGAACATTCAAGTTAATGCAGTCAAACTTCAGTGTGGTTTGCATTTACACATTATAGACCCTGGGCTTCCGAAGGATTGGCCCCAGCCCTGACCACGCTGATCCTTCAACCCCTTTGCCTAGAAGCTAAATCTGGCTATTTATGCATTACCCAATTTAAGGTTTTATAATTCAAGAAGTGAGTTTACAGAGAGGGGAAAAATGGTTCAACTGAGACGAGACACTTGTTGCATTTTGAATTTTATCGTATTTGAGTTTATCTGCATGATTTTGGTGGAGAAGGGCTACAAACACAAAAAAATCAGGAAAATTCAGCATTGAAACTGTAAAAATAAATAAATGAATAAATAAATAAATAATATATATCGAGAGAGAATTGAACAATGGCTTGGATTTAAAGCAGTATGTTTCTGTGATCATAAAGTTTTTGACCACAAAGGTAATTCCTCTGAGTGTGAAATTCAAAATGATCACATGATACGCCAAATAACTTGTCTCCTGGTGGCTCCCCATGAGCCCTCAAAGTAGCGCACTGTCAAATCATAAAATCATCATTTTTAACACATCAGCTTTTGACGCATAAAATTCAATATGAATGAATGATTTTCTGGTATAATATAGCATGAGTTTATCAATATAGACGCGGTAGGACATCAATGGTCACCAGTAACCTCTCCAAACCGTCAACATGCCCTTTTTTCAATGATAAAGTTTAGAATTTTGTCCATTTTTCTTCAGAATCCCCTAAGCAGGGGGTCTACCTAAGTGCTTGAGCTGTTCACATTTTAAACAAGTCTAAACCTTTGCATTCTATTTTGTTGAATATGGTATAAATTCTAGAACTAAAAGCCACAGTGAGGAAAATGCCACCACATTTGGTATTATTAGCAAAGACTAACGGTTTCTCTTACGAACTAATGTGGAAAACGAGCTCTGTGATGATCATGGCTATGGTAAACCGGGAATAAAAAAAACAGCTAGCCATAAGTATTCAATTGTATGCACATATAAAATGAAGAAAAACCTTTCTTCACTGAATCCCTCCTCCAGAGCCACAGATCTGTCTGGCCGAAAGAACCCTTCAGTCCTGTTTTTTTTTTTTTTTTTTTTTTTTTACTTCATTTTCAGTGTCATTTTCAGCTGCACAAAGTTGAGAGAATACAACCCAACTTGTTACGTTAGGGTTGAAAAAAATTTCTGATGGTCAAATCAATGCCTCTCAAGTACTGTGAAAAGTTTATACTTTCTGGAATTGGATAAGAAAAGTGTGAATCAATTGATATACACTGACCAAAACCTCCAACGCAACAGTCGGGTTTATTGCAACACATGTCATTCTCTTAGGATAAATATATAACAATACATAACAAATATTACGATTCAAATCAAAAACACAGTTTAAGAGTCAGGAATGAAGAACAGATTTTTCCTGGTTTCCAATTCATTGCATCATTCGGAGGCGCAATTCTGGATCACCGAAGTCAGTATCTTGTATGGCCTCCTCTGGCGTCACACACAGCCTGGATTCAGAATATCCCTTAGATGTTCTATAGGGTTTAAATCTGGGGAATACGCTGGCCAATCAAGACACTGAACATTATTCTGCCTCAGGTAGTCCTGACAGACTCTGGTGACATGTGGTCTCGCGTTATCCTGTTGCAGCGTTAGGCAATAGCGATGGACGAGTGGAACTGCGACAGGGGTAAGGATGTCGTCACGGTAACAGGCCGCACTGGGGTTTCCATCGATGAAAATGATGTCTGTCTTGTCTCTACTGCTTATTCCAGCCCAAACCATCACACTGGGTCCACCCCAGCGGTCACGCTGCAGGATGGTAGCGTCAGTATAACGTTCCTGTCGCCTACACCATACATGCAGTGTTCCGTCAGGCACACTCAACTTGAACCTCGATTCATCGGAGAAGAGCACCCTGCTCCACCTGAGAGCATTCCAGCCCAAATGTGCCCTTGACCATCGCAGACGGACGCAGCGACGTGCAGGAGTCGACACCAAACCATGGCGGGGACTTCAGTTGTGCAAGTCGGCTTTACGTAGGCAGTTGCGTATGGTTTGGTCGCTAATCCAGTTCTGGTGACGACCTCTGGTCTGAGCAGTAGTGACTGTAGCTGGCAGAAAGCGATTGCGCGAGTGCTGGAGGCGAATATGGCGATCCTGCTGAGGGGTGGTGACACGTAGTCTGGAGGCACGTGGTTGATCAACGGTGGCTCCTGTTTCATTATACCGGCTCCAGAGACGTGATATGGTCGACACGTGGATGCCCAGGTTCCTTGCAACCCGTCTTTGCGACATTCCACCAGTGAGCATACCAACGGCTCGCTCTTGCTGATTTTGACCCAGGCGCGGCATGGTCACACATTGACCCAGGATAATGCAAAGGAATATTTAAGTTGCCCTTTGCTACGGCTATTTATTGACCAAATTCTTGAAGGATTGGTCAATGAGTTTTACACAACCTGACGGGATAGGCAAAATTCAAAACCATGTGCAATCAAGCGGAATGAGCTTCCCACCCGATAAAATCAATTTTCTGAGCTTTTAAATTCTATTTGATGTATCTTGGCTCAAAACCAATATCCCATTTAATGTACACTAAATATTTCAAAATTGTATGTGTTGCATTGGAAGTTTTGGTCAGTATAATTACTGGGGAAATTTCAGCTGGGCTTTAACTATAGTTGTGCTGTACCCAAATGAGCCTGAGCAAGTATTAGTGACTAGATATCAGTGAGTTCATATGTCGATATAAGCGAATGGTGGAGTATTATGCATTTTTAGTATATGATGACTATGATTGAAAGAACAACATAGTAAATTCAACATGGTATTGATACTTTGCTTCAGAAAACTGTTTTTTTTTTTTTTTTAACTAGTTAATTGGGATACCATTGGCTCACTGTAGGTGAAGTGGTTGCTACAAAGGACAATGATTTTTTTTTTCTGTCGCAAGAGATTTTTTTAAACTGCTGGATAGATACTATGAGCAAGCATATTGAGCAATTTGTACATCAGGCTTGGCTGAGGAGTTTAATTCATACAACTTCTGGGAAACAGGGATGGGACTTAACTCGTCCATATTCTAAATTGCGTTCCAACCTGATGTAACTGCATTCATAAATAGAGCAGCTCCATGCCACAGGTGTCTACATCTGTGCAGAGGCGTTAAAGACCAATCACATGGAGTTTGTCCATATCAACTGACCGCTTCAATTCATCCCATGAATTTTCTATCGGACTGAGGTCTAGTGACTGAGATGGCCATTGCAGAACATTGTCCAACATTCATATCTATGTGTATTTTGACATGTACGAGATGCCTTTCCCTGTATTAATCTCCATTTTATTCCAAACTTGCAAGTGCTATATCTGATCTAAACGTTATTGGTCTCATCCAACCAAACCACCTTCTTCCAGTCATAATTTAATTTAGGTCCATGACCATTTGTCTCTTTTGAACTGACAGATCTTTTGTTTTCGTCATTGTGTTGGATGAATAGGGGATTTGGCATGGATGTTACCTCATTTTTATACCCTACTGAAACAGGAAGTGGTGCAATGGCACAATATAGTTCCTTAAAACTTTAATTTAGATACGTTGTGTTTCATTCCTGGTTTAGCCTTCATGCATTTTATTTACAGTAAGTTTTACAGCTACCATCAGTTGTCAAACCTTGATTTGAGGGAGAGTGATTTTCTGTGAAATTATTGTTTTGTTTTTTAGTTTTTTCTTTTTCTGATATTTTGAAAAAAAATAAGGAATTTTGTGTTTTTGAGTTTACTACTATGGTGTTATTTAATTTAAAAAAAAAAAATCAGTTGCACTGATCCAGAAATGTTCAATGCCAAACTGGTTACTGCCACAATTGTTTTATGTTTTGTGTTTCAATGTAATGTGATTAGATTAGAATTGACTATGATCTTGTACAGTGGTCTGTGGAGTTTGTTGGCAGTGTTGTTTTGGTGCTGGTACTTACCATTCACTTGGTCAAACAAATGAACTCTTTGATGTCAGTCAAAGGTCAGAGTCTGTGTTCCTTTGTGTCTGTGGCAAGTTTCCAATAGAAACAAATGGGTCTGGTCAGTGAAGGTGGGTATCTTTGTGTGTTTGCTTGCACTGCAGGTGTGAGAAGTTTCAGAGTCAAGATGGCCTTGTGCTTAAATATTTTCATGCTGAACTATCAATGTATCCTGGAGCCATTCAGCATATGTTCGTCACATGCAGAAACTTACTCAGGAGTGCTAAGGCACCATCTAACCTAAACAGAAAACATCTGTACCTGCTGCCTTCTGGTGTCCAGACACCTCCTTGCACCGCCCCCCCACAGGTCTGCTGAGGAGGCTTTGGATTGTATCGGAAGGAAGAGAAGAATCTGACAAAGAAATGTTGGGCAAAGATCTGTATTGAATGTGCAGACGTTAGCAGTTCAGAGGTACTTTACAATAGACCAGCGTGTCCTAGTGGTGACTCTGTGCCCCACCTTAAACATGTTATTCTGAGATTTGAAGAGGCCCTTGAGCGGTTGCCTTGAGTACACGGCACGTGTCTCTGCTCAGGACCGATACAAAAAACTGCTCATCCTCCCTCCCTTACCTGTGTGCCCCTCCCAAGGTGGGGAGCAGCACTTAGTTCTGGGCCACACCAGGCCCGGCCCACACTTAGGCCTGGCTAAACTGGGTCCAAATCACAGGCTGTGGAACCGCTGGGAGATAATTATAGAACTGCACCCGGAGCACTGGCTCTAAATACTGCCTCGCTCACATCCCTTCCCTCACTCTCCCTCTCTTTCTCTTTTCTTTTTGTTGTCAGTAGTAATTTTATCTTTGAGCTGCCTTGGAATAGACAAGACAAACATGAGGATGTTTTCAAGCAGTGAGGAGTTGAGAGAATAGGGAGGAGGTATTCACAGACTGAGGTGACAGCTCTGAGGCCATGTTTTGGATCGATCCTTTAAGTCCAGTCTGATTTATGTTTGTGCTGGTAGGTAAGATCATTGGTTCAGCCTGCCCTGCTTCCTAGACTGTGTATTCAGTTGATTCTGTCCATTCTGGTCTGAAGATGACACAGACTCTGTACAGTAAGTGCGGCAGACTCTGTACAGTAAGTGCGGCAGACTCTGTGCAGTAAGTGCAGCAGGCTCTGTGCAGTAAGTGCAGCAGACTCTGTGCAGTAAGTGCAGCAGGCTCTGTGCAGTAAGTGCAGCAGGCTCTGTGCAGTAAGTGCAGCAGACTCTGTGCAGTAAGTGCAGCAGGCTCTGTGCAGTAAGTGCAGCAGGCTCTGTGCAGTAAGTGCAGCAGACTCTGTGCAGTAAGTGCAGCAGACTCTGTGCAGTAAGTGCAGCAGACTCTGTGCAGTAAGTGCAGCAGACTCTGTGCAGTAAGTGCAGCAGACTCTGTGCAGTAAGTGCAGCAGGCTCTGTGCAGTAAGTGCAGCAGGCTCTGTGCAGTAAGTGCAGTAGACTCTGTGCAGTAAGTGCAGCAGGCTCTGTGCAGTAAGTGCAGCAGGCTCTGTGCAGTAAGTGCAGTAGACTCTGTGCAGTAAGTGCAGTAGACTCTGTACAGTAAAAGCAGCAGACTCTGTACAGTAAGTGCAGTAGACCCTGTGCAGTAAGTGCAGTAGACTCTGTGCAGTAAGTGCAGCAGACTCTGTACAGTAAGTGCAGTAGACTCTGTGCAGTAAGTGCAGTAGACTCTGTGCAGTAAGTGCAGCAGACTCTGTGCCGTAAGTGCAGCAGACTCTGTGCAGTAAGTGCAGTAGACTCTGTGCAGTAAGTGCAGTAGACTCTGTGCAGTAAGTGCAGTAGACTCTGTACAGTAAGTGCAGTAGACTCTGTACAGTAAGTGCAGTAGACTCTGTGCCGTAAGTGCAGCAGACTCTGTGCAGTAAGTGCAGTAGACTCTGTGCAGTAAGTGCAGTAGACTCTGTGCCGTAAGTGCAGCAGACTCTGTACAGTAGCAACAGTAGATGAAGCATAAAAGCAGGATCTGTTCAGTCTGTACAGCATATCTGGTGACACATCTTGTTGTTTTCTAATACTATGTCTCTGTGCCCTGGGCTGGAGTATTGCTTTTAACCCCGGTTACCTCAGCTGGTATACAGAGCTCCTTTACCTCAGGAGTTGGCAGAATGTTTTCTGGCACCACATGACTAGGCTGTAAACCTCGGGCACTGTGACTGAATGACGTGACAAGCAAATCAATGAGACGATCCCTCAGGGTAACAGTAGGCCAGGGCCGACCAACGGAGTCCATCTTGGCTATTTTCCAATGAATGTAGAATTTTTGCCCATTTTTCTCAATAGAGGATCTGGCGCTTGTCTCCTCCCATGTCATACTATCCCATTTACAAGTACTTTATTATTATTATGATTATTATTATTAGTATTAGTATTATTCTCTCTCATGTTTTTGGGTTCTGTTACATTATTTCCCAAGAGTAATTGTTGCTTCAACATCTGAATTTTTAATGAAGAACATTGTTGTCACAGATATGGGGCCTCACAGCTACAGTCACTGCCTTGTTTTCATTGGTCTGACTGGTTTCATTCAGCTTTTACCAGACTGCAGTGATTAATATTTCCTGCATCATCGGTCTGAGGCATAAAAATGGCCTCCAACCCTGATCTCATTAATGTGTGACTCATTAAAAGAAAGCGAGCTGATGGTTGACATGGATTCTGTCAAACTACTCGGGTCTTTGTGCTTTTTATGGCAGCGTTATGTGGGTCATATCAACCTTTCTACATCCATATTGCGTCACCAGCCAAATTTATATTTTTGTGCACGACCTTTCGCAACTTTGAACAGGAAATAGGGTGTCAGCCTGAAATTCAAATGAAGAATGTTGTCACAGTCTGGAATCTTACTCACAAAGGGCATGTCTGTTTTATTACAAAAATAAAATTTACATCACTGCTTTAGGAATGGGCGGGGCGTGTTCTTGCCTCACTCCCACTGGGTGCTGGGATTGGCTCCAGCTCTCTGCGGGGTCCCTGAGTAGGACAGGAGGACAGCTGGATGCATGGACCTCACTGATTCACTAACGGACTGGGCAAATACTTCAATTATATGTTGTTATAATTGTAATAAAAGGATAATTATTACTTTTCAGCTGCTACTTGTATCACTGCCAGTTTTTGGAAGGCCGTGGCTGAAAACGTCTCAATTTATCCGTGTTATCGTGTAACTAGTTTTTTTTTGTGTATGACGCGAGAACTGACGTCATGTATCTCTGGACCTTCAAGTTGGACCATTTATCATAGATTGCATGTAAGTGGGTTTTTATCTTTGTTATGGTGTTACAGTAGAGTTGATACGAATATGAGATCTCTCTTATTATATTTTATTTATTAGAACTGCTTTTTTACCGCTTTGCACAGAATACAGATGATGCCAGTTTTTTTTTCCTGTTTTACATGAGCCTATTTAGGCTTTATAACTCAGTGTCTGTGTCACATAGACTGTGAAGAATTATTACAGTGAAGCAAGACATTTGGAGATTCAATTACAGAATTATTTGAAAATTAAACACAGAATTTATGGAAGCTGGTGTCTATATCTGTGCAAAGGGGTTTTGAATATGTCTGCCCCCAGACGTTGGCTAAAATTGAGTGATTACATCCAAGTATGTTCAGTAAATTATGGCCTCTCTGGAAAACATTTCACAAGAGACCTGACTTTAACCCTCTTCCATGTTGTCCTCCTGTACGTTTGCTATAAAGTGGAGCTTAGATGTGACCCCTCTTCCCTCTAACCGTACAGTCTGGTGTCACATGGTGCTGGAATACAGGTGGCTGGTGAATGATGTTCCGATGAGAAGCAGGAAGAGATTGTTTCTGTTTCTCATACTTTCAAATCTGCTTTGCCACCTGGGATAGAAGTGGAGATTATGGGTGCAGCTGGGAGGTGGAACTCATGAATCTTATCGGCCTGTTGAGTTCACGGGCGGAAATGAGACTTGGCAGCATTGTTACGTTCTGACCCATGGACCTGATGCCTCTGACTGTAGCATGTACCAGTGGTGGGTTATGCTATATCCCCTGCATGAAAATACAGGAGTTGCTGTGGATTGGCAGTTATATGCCGTCTCCACTCCAGAGATTTCTTTGTAATCACTCTTGAGTCACCACCTTTTCCTCCTAGGCTGTGGACTTAACTAATGATGAGAGGACAACACCTGGTGACTTTTCAAAAGATTGCATAATTGTTAATAATATGAATATTTTATGAACAGAGATCATTCAACTCGCTTTTTTGTTGCGAGGATGTTAAATACATGAAAATTAATCAGATTTGACAGAGCTTTACATGTTTTTATTTTTCCCTCAGAAGGAATTCTGGCCAAAAAGGCAGTTCCTGGCCCTGAACCCATTATGCTGTAGCGCGGTGCCATCATTGTACAGTATGTGGATGCAGCATAAGGTTGACATTGAGTTTTCAGGGCTCACAATGTTCAATAACCTGGGTTACATTTGTTGTGACGACGGCTTTTCTCATATAACTCCCATGAATTAAAATTTCAGACGTACGGTGGATACACCTGCAGTTGTAGGTGACTGACTTTTCTTGGAATAAGTGTTGCTATATGGTAAATGCAAATACCCCTGACCCCTTCATACATTTTTTGGTAAGGCAAGGATGTAGGGGGTCTTGGTGGATACTTAAGTCTGGTACAGTTACTGTTTTTACTTTCAGTGCTGCGATGGACGCACTGTGCTGAATTTTAACAACTTTAAGAAGATTAGAAGATTAGTCCCTGATGTATTTTAGCTTGACCAGACATTAAAAAATTGAATGTATGATGCACTTTGGGAATGCGCCGTATCGGCTGAATATTAGACGGATGACTCTTGAGTTTTAAGTCTGTTAAAACTTCAGACCTCTCAGAAGGCACAATAATGTAGCACTGTTTGACTGAATGGTTTCTTTACCAGTTAAAGGGTCAGAGTTCATGCTGTGGAGTGGCCTGTTTGGAGATTGCGCATCTACTGTTTGTCAAGCTGTTGCCGACGTGATGAAGGAATGCGGGATTGCGAAACCTGCCGCTGCAACTTATTTCACAGTCGAGGGGATTGGGCTCCAGGAATCCCGAGAGGGTTTGCTGAGGCTGTTTCCGTTGAAACGGAGCTGGCAGCTCTGGTCATGCGTCTTTGAGAGAGAAGGACACTTTGCAAGCATCCCTTTTCTCACCATAAATGAGTCATTAAAATGTTTGCTCAAATGTGGCATTCCTCTTGGACTGTGTATACCTTTCAGACATTGTGCAAACATTTTGCTGTTGGGAAACTTGAATGAGCCAACAAAGGAGTGGTGGCCATAGAGATTTTCCTGCTTCCAGTGCCTTAAATCCGTTTTGTAATGTTGGGCCTTGACACTGATTCAAATGGGTGAAGTGCTCAGTTGAGTAAGTCGGAGGTTATTATTGCCCAGTAGAGGGTGCTGTTTTACAGCAGTTAGCCTCTCACGCAGTTAATGCGGTTTCATTTGGGCTAACAGAAGATGACCACTTGCATCCATTGTGAAACTTTTTTTACCTGATCGTTTAAAACTGTTTTTGCGCAGTTATGCTCTTAACCTGTTAACTGTCTCTGGGCTGAATTTTCGAACAAATTTTGAATCCTTCTTTAGTAAACTATGACTTAAATCCTCAACCAATCCAGACAAACGCATGGACATACATTTACCAATAAATCTGTAAAATGTTCATTTTTCATTCCTTTGGGATCAACTTTTGACCACAGATGCATGAGGCCCTGGCCTGGTAGCCTCTGAAAATTCAACCCCCACCCCCAAATGAATAGGCAAAGTCCTGTTCAGAGGTGTATGATGCAAGAGGAAATGCATCTCTTTATTCTAGTGTCAGTTATTCTCTGACAGTAAGTCACAACAATTATGATGCATTTCATTGAAAACGTCTGTCTTATCTTTCCAATGAGGCCGTGCATCTGTAATTAAACCACTGTATGTGGGAGCAGTGAGTATTTAAAATGTGGTTTATCAATCCGGGCCAAATGCGAGAGAATGCAGGTGACCGTTATGAGGTAAATTTGCCTCACTTGGGTCTTAAGTGGGTTGGTTATTGCGAGATGAAAACAAAACCAGAATCAGACTGCTGCTCCTTTTGCAAATAACATTGAGGCCTGTTTCTCATTTGAATTAAATGCCTGCTATGCTGGTCACCGGGAAGGACAATCCAGTGCTTCTGGCGGGCTATTTAAGTTGTGTTTTTTCAGTCTTTGGTGAGATCACATAGCATCTAGTTGTACTGCGGAAAAGGCATTCGACTGAGTTTCCGTTTTAACCCCCTAATTGCTCAGTAAACTGTGTAGGGTCTCACTGTATTAATAGATCATTGTTCCCTGGCCCGACTTCCTGTTTCATTCAAATTGGAGGACTGGGCACAAATGGACGCCTACTTGCTAATTTGTGCGCGCACATCCTCGTACTTCTATCCTTGTGAGGACATAACTTTGACTTCCATTCATTCTTTGTGTGTCTCTGCATCCTGTCCCTGATCTTATCATCGTCATTATCCATAACCAGGGCATCCCTAAGTCAAACCCTTACTCCGGCCGTTACCTATTTGTAATTATAACATTAACCCAAACCTTTTTGCTTAAAACTTTCCTCTCTTACAAAAAATGTCCCTGTGCTGTTGGTAAAAAATGTGTTATGGTCCATACTATGTAGCAAGTACAAGAATAGACAGACTGACGTATGCATGCATGGACGCACACACACACACACACACAATCTCTACCTGATCTTTGGTTTGTAAACCTTACGAATGGCATCATTTCCCCGATGGCTGCTTAGTGCGGATATTGAATGAAGGAAAACACCTGGCTCTGTGTTTGTCAGCGGGGCTTTTATACGCTTCTTTAGCTTTCTTTTGCTATAGCACCCAGCAGTGGAAATTGTTTTGCTTTCTGGCAGTTTCTGGTTGGGGGGGGGGGGGTTAGGAGCGGGGGACGGAAATTATGTGCTCAGTCAACAAGTCACTTGTCTTTGCTTTTTTGCCATCATATTTACTGTCACACTGCCATAGTTAAATGACTGAGAAATGAACAATGTTCTATACGTTATCAGCCTGTCCTAAGCTATGAACTCTTGCCACATACGTATGTGTGCATGTGCGCCCTCGTGCGTGCGCGTGTGTGCGCGTGTGTGTGCGCGTGCGTGTGCGTGTGTGTGTGCGTGTGTGCGCGTGTGCGTGTGTGTGTGTGTGTGTAGGGTTGGCAGCGGGGAGGGCGGTGTGATTAGTGGTTCAGGCTGCTGCCTTTTCTGGCCAAATTGGATCAACATGACACTTTGACATGATAAAAAATAAGACATATTTGTGTTATAGGGGCCGGTACTAATTTTCATTCATTCATTTTAGCAAGAACATGTTGTAGTTCTTGCTAAAAGAAAAATCAAATCACACTTTATGCCTACCATACACTGGTAGACTTTGAAACGCCTTTCAAAGGACAAACATCTGACATCTTCTCACATCTTGAGACAATGTGTCCCAAAGTCACTGAGTTTTTATTCGCAGACTGTAAGATTTTGCATAGAATGCGAATCTCGCAGAGCAAACCTGTTACTTGTTCACAGTGTTCATGTTATTTAACTTTGATACTTGCGTGAGACCAGGCTAAAGACTTTAGACAATATTGAACAGGTTTGATTTTATTGGAGTGTCAAGATGAGAAACCGGCTTCATGACCACCTCACACCAAACAATGAAGATGATGGGAGCGCTGCCCAACTCGTGCAAAACTCCTGATGTTAGTCCGTCATTGGTAATCAGTCTGTGACGATGAAATCTAAAGTCGTAGGGCAGTGGTCTTTTAGGCCGGTTGTTTTACCCTTCTTTCACTTTCAGAATGAAAAGATCTTTGCACCACTGAAATTGTGCAATATCTGACCTTCGGGTCAAAGAAAGTGGCGATTATCCTCCGTCTGCCACGGCCCAAAAATAATCTTCACTGCGGTGATGATGGGATTCTGTGGCTTGTTGGTTTGGAGTGGGAGAGCCTGTCCACATTGTCTTCTGCCAACAGCGAGGACTTGTTTGGTCATTAACTTCTAACTGGATGACCTGGCTTGGCTGCTAACCCTCCTCTCCTGTTGCAGATGGAGCAGCTTTCGGACGAGGAGCTGGACCATGCCGCCGAAGAGGACAGCGATAAGGAGGACCAAGACCTCGACAAGATGTTTGGAGCCTGGCTGGGGGAGCTGGATAAGCTGACACAGGTGTGCATGGCAACCGTATCATAGCAACTGCATACAGCTGCGGAGTGGCGGAGCTGAGCATAGACTGTTCGGAAACAGATCGCACAGAAGGTTGTGTCGGAGGCGGTTGTAGTGATGACAGGGAACTCACTCCAAAGCTGCAAATAGCTTTGGAAAAAGCTGATTTATGAAAACTGATATTTGATCATTTGGGGTCAAAGTACAGGAACTAAGCAGTGTGACAAGAGATTTGATTTCATCTGACATGATGTTGTTGACTACAATGGTATTTACAAATGCAGTCGTTTCTTAATGCATCCACATTGTATATATTAACTGGCAAATTGGTTGATAATTATGAATTGATCGCGGAAAAGGCCTCATAAGGTTACTGATGGACACTGAAACTGCAGTCCCTGTCGCACCTGGAAGAATTCATCAGGGTTGATGATTGATACCATTTGTTGCACAATCGCTGTTAAAATGATCTAGAATATTCCACAGGCTGTAATGTTGAGGTGTTGTAAGGCTGTAGGGTAACGTGTTTGACGGGCCTGTCTCCCGTAGAGCCTGGATGATGGGAAACCAGAGAAGGTGCAGAAGGCTCCTCTGAGGCAGGAAACCAACCTGGCCAACTTCTCCTACCGCTTCTCCATGTACAACATCAACGGTGAGAGATCGTGTGCGTGGATGAAATCACCGGCGCCATTTACCATATTGCCAAGCTTCTGAATATGCGGATGTGTTTTCGAAGAGTCCTAAAGACTGCTGTGTTAATATGCTAGTCTTCAGGGATTTTGTCATTTTCACTTTATCTCATATTTTAACTTTTATTATTTTGTTTCTCGAAATTTTGCAGTTTTATTGTCTTTATATTTTTATTTATTGACTATATTGCCATATGCCATATCAATTTGAAATACATTTTCGTCCTATTTTGTTTGTCTTCTGTTAGGCACATTTAATTTTAAGATTTTTTTACATTTTAAAATTTGTTGAGAAATTTGATAAAATGCAAATTTTCACTTTCTTTTATGTGTTTTTTTTTTTGGGTGGTTTTTTTTTTACATTTATATGTTCTACTATATTTTGATCAAAGTGTGTTAGAATGTCATCTTTTTTTATGGTCTGAAAGTAGATTATGCAGGAAAGTTGGCTTTTTGTCACATTATACCTTTGAAAAGTAGGCTATTTTTAATGGGATTTTTTTTTTTGTTTTTTTTTTTTTTTTTACTCAAAATTTTTAGTCAAAGTGTCTGAATCCCATGATACTCAATCACCATAAGTAATTATTATTTCAACTGTGGAAATTGAGTAAACTTTTCTGAATTATGGTGAGGGGCTGAAGTTTGTTAAATTCCTGTGGTGCTGCGGTTTCAGAGGCGCTGAACCAGGGCGACGCCGTGGACCTGGACGCCCTCATGGCGGACCTTTGCTCCATTGAACAGGAGCTGAACACCATCAGCAAACCCAACACCGCAACGTCCCGCTTGGCCGTTTCGGGCGATTCTAAACTGCGGCAGAAACCCCCCGCCGGGCGAAGCGGGAGCGCCAGGCAGGGGGGCGGAGGGAGCAGCGAGGGCAGCACCAGCAGCAGCGCCCGGGCCTCGCCCGCCTCCACAGTGCGGGGGGGAACCAGCCACCCCCGCCCGATGGCCTCTGACCTGTCCCTGGATGACATCACGGCCCAGCTAGAGCAGGCCTCTCTCAGCATGGACGAAGCCGCCCGTCAGAGCTCCTCCCCCACCTCCACTGGCCCTGCCCCCGCCTCCTCCTCCTCCTCCTCCTCTGCCTCAGCCGCCACTCTGCACCGGCCCTCCTCCTCTTCCTCGCAGCACCGCCGCACCGGCTCGGCCGGGACGGTCAGCGACCACGACGTACGCTCCATCGGAAACTCCTCGCGGTCCAGCATTAACTCTGCCTCGGCGTCCAGCATGGACTCACTGGACATCGACAAGGTGCTGAGGCCGTCCGAGGTGGACGGCATGCAGAGTCCAGCCAATCAAAACCAGTCCCCTCAGGGACAGCCCAGCACAGAGGTACAGCTGCCCACTAGCAGTCCTCCACGCTGCTCATAGCTTTCCCATAATCCTTCTCTTGTGCTTTTAGTGCCCTCCTATGAACAGTCACTACTATTTTCTCTGCAGTTACGCAGTATGTAGGAGTGGGGTTATGTCTGTGGTCTCTTTGGGTCAGTCCCTTAAAGTACCCAAGCGGTGTCTGTAATTCCTCAGGTCACATGATATGTTTTGCAGACAGTACAGTGAAAATGGGACAGGAATGTGGTTGGTGTCCCTCAATCGTCCTTTATACAGCAGCATTTAAAAAGCACATTTCATATGTCTCACAAAAAAGTGTTTGTAATGTCTAGTGTCGACTCGCTGGCTAGAAGGTATGAGGTCTTGTCTTTTTTTGTACCATTTTGGAGAAGACGGATGTGAAGGATGATACAGGGTCTCTCTGGATCATCTGGAATTCTTAGTAATATGAGCTTGAATTTAAAAACATGGAGCATCGGCCAGAAATATGGCAGATATTTTCCTTGCAAATCAACCCCATCATTTCTGTTTATTGAAGTTCTGGCTGAATTTATTGTGCTTGGCTGCAGTCACAGTAATGACAGCCATCTGCTGAGAGGAGCGGGTCCGCTGTTACACTAACTCACGGGGAGAATCAGGGCTTTGTATTTAAAAATGATTCTCAGTGAAACCAGCCCTCTAACACACTTAATGTGTACATGCACATATGTGCTCTCTCTCTCTCTCTCTCTCTCACACACACACACCCTTGGAATTATTGCCTTAGCCAACTGTATCCGTTTTCTGAGGGGAGTGGAGTTTCCTGACGCATCTGAAAAGCTAACAATTATCTTCATTACACAGGGGAGCTCGGATAAAAGTTACTGACATGTTCACAATCACTCACTTAAAGGCAGGATCAGCGCTGCCCAGTAGTGAAATTAAAAACCGTTGTTTTGAAACTGTGAGCTCATGAAGCTGTTTGCGTGCGTGTGTCATTCTGCTTTAGTTACAACATGCAAAGCCGAAGTGGTGCGATTCTGCAAGCTTGCGTTCGACTCCATGTCAGGAAAGCAGAAGGGATTCTGAGGGCGTAGATCTGTTATTCTGCAGTGAGTCAGGCCACGTGGGCCTTTCGATCGAGCTACAGCTGCTGAGGGTGGGGGGGGGGGGGGGTGGGGGTGGTATTTGTTAGTCCCGATCAGAGCGACACCGTCCACGGCCTGGTCCCGTCAGTTCATTATCTGCCCAGCTTCCCTCCCCCCCTCAGTTTCAAGCCCAAATCCTGAACCTGATTAAACTAAAAACCTCAGCGGCAGCCCTCAGCCAGTCACCTCTGACGGAGTGTAGCACTCATTTCAGTTCACTGGGCTGAGATCCTAAACCAGTATTTCTTCCATCTGCAGAGAGCGAGGGAGTGAGAGAGGGAGAGAGAGAGTCAGGAAGAGTGAGTCTCCACAACCCACAGTAGACATATTCTGATCGCATTTCAATGCTAAGGGAACCAGGAGTTCTGTCCAGCTGCTAATCCACTTTGCGTTCCGCAGAATCTCTTTCCCAGCTGTTGAACACATTGATTTACAAACCTTTGAATCGGGTTTTTGCGACTGTTTGTCCTATAGAATATTCTGACTGACTTTGTTTTCTCTGGAAATTGTTTCCAAACATGAACCCCAGCCTTTAAAACAACCTTATAAACCTAACAGTGTTCCCTGAGCTCCACTGTCCCGCGGTATTCACTCCAACCCTAAAGAAATGGATGTTATTCAACAGCTAAAAATCTATACTCAGCAACAAAAGTTTCTGTGACACCATTTATGTGTATATTATAAATGACACGCAAAGATCTCAATGCAATCAATATGTTTATTTAACAGGAGAAACACTGACTTTTCAGTGCCAACGTCACTCAAAACGAAAAATGTCATTTTCATGCGTCATGAAGCACTTGTCTGGCGTCTAACCAATTGTGACCTTCACACTTCAATACCGGGTGTGACTTCCTCGTGCCATGATGCAAGCAACGCATCTCCGGCGCATGGACCGAATCAGATGTGCCAGAAATTGCTGTGGGACGTCATTCCAAATCTGACGTAGACGTTGTCGCAATTCCTGAAGTGAAGCTGGCGGGTTAACCAACCGCCGCAAACGTCGATCCATCTCGTCCCAAAGCTGCTCGATTGGGGACATGTCTGGGGATCTGGCTGGCCATGGCAGGACATTGACATGTTGTTGCATCAGATACTGCTGTACAATCCTTGCAACGTGTGGTCTGGCGTTATCATGTTGCAGCGTTATTCCGGGACCATGTTGCATCAAAAACGGTACCACCAATGGCCGTAGCACTTCATCGCGATATCTTTGACCTGTCAGATTTCCATCAATAACAAGCAAATCGGTTCTGTTTCTAGCCGTGATCCCTCCCCAAATCATGACACTACCACCTCCAAAACGATCAAATTCCTGAACACAGTTGTTGGCATAACGTTCTCCTCGTCGACGGTATACACGTAAACGACCATCACATCGGTTAAGCATGAATCTTGATTCATCAGTGAAGAGTACAAGATCCCACTCACGTTGGATCCACCGTCGATGTTGTTGTGCCCACTGTAGACGCAGTCGTCGGTGTTGTACTGTGAGTATTGGACGTCTTGCTGGCCGACGTGGGACAATGCCAAAATGACGGAGACGGCGACGGATTGTCTGTGCAGACAGTCGCCTCAAACCAGGTATCGTTCTTGCAGTTATGGTTGCAGGTTGGAATCGATTTCGGAGATGGGTTGTTCGAATCCAGTTGTCCTGTCTGGGAGTGGTTACTCGTGGACGGCCGCTGCGAGGACGGTCTCTGACATGTCTTGTCTGCTGATGACGCTGCCATAAGTTCCAAATGGTGTTTCGGTGGACATTCAGGCGATGAGCAACTTCCCTCTGCGAGGTTCCGGATTCAATCATCCCAATGGCCCTCCACCGATCATTTTCAGACAGTCTTGGCATTTAGAGGGTAGAGTTCCTGATCCGAAATGGCTGTGTTTTCGATAAGTGATGCTTCCGTCGTTCATCAGGCACAATGTGAACATTCCAAAAATTCTCCTCTTTTATTGCCATCCACAAGCATGATTTACGCACATTTTCACGTGCAAAGTCATTTTCTCGTATTTTCATGATTTCCATTTCAATGTTGTGTTTACGTGTACTGTTTCAGTCTGATATCACCATGTATGACAATTTCATAATTGCGTTATGAAAAATAATTAACAATATTGGTGTCACAGAAACTTTTGTTGCTGAGTATACATTGACTTGAGAATTTTGTGCCCAAATTGGGTTAACCCTTTGAGCGCTATAGGCAACTACGGTTGCCCAGTGGTGTAAGATATCAAAACCAGATGCTGCTGAAGACCCATCATGTGGCGACTTGTTTAAAAGTTGCCACATGATAGGTTTTCAACAGCTCAGGATAATTACATTTTTAATTTCTTAAATTTATTCTGCGCTCAAAGTGAAAACCTACAGGGTAATGGATTCCCCTACAAGCCCTGCTTTAAAAAAATGGACGGGAACTATGGATCTACATTCAACATGCAAATTGTAGTCCTAAATTTTTAAATCATGGGTCACAAATTCATGATTAGATATTTTAAAGCTATTATTATGCTATACTTGTAATGGGAAGCGAC
>CM056586.1:190000-327500 GCA_029721435.1 Gymnothorax reevesii
CTCTACTTGTCTCACACTCACCCTTCCCAGCATGCCTTGCCACGATGGCCCAGTACTAAGCAGGCCAGACGGCACCTCAACTTTGCCCCGCAGAAAATGGAGGTGGACTTGAGCACTGTAAGTCCGTGTGCATGCAACACATGACTGTTCCCTGCACCCTGAATGCACCCTTTGCAGAACTGTGGCTTTGTTTAATTTTGCCGAAAAACTATTTTTCCTTCTTTGCTATTTTACATTAAAAAAAACATGGAACTCTAAAGCCTTGAAATGCAGAATATAATGTTGCTGAGCTGCTTGCAAACGTTGGTTGTGTGTCAGTGCTGAACTGTGGCTGCACCAATCTTTGTCTTTTATGCTGAGGTCTGTAGCTTTCTTGGCCTTATGATAATCATTTGAAGGAATGATTAGAGGTGTTTAGAAAGCAAAACTCAGTATCTGGATTTTTGAGGTTAACATCAATAAGGTATTGGGAGGGTTTTCTGGAACTTATTAAAGAGGAGCTATTATGCTTTTTTTATCTGAAGTTAAAATACTCTTGGATGATCGAAAGGGAAGTTTATTTACTTTTCGGCAAAAAAAAAAATTTTTTTTTTTTTTTTTTTTGGTAATTTTATTCCTGTCACCCCTAGCCCTCTGAAAAGCAAGCTGATCTGATTGGACGTTCCCTCCATAAAATGAGCTCTGTATTTGGCCTGGTGTCAATGGAGAACAACAATGTTAAAATCTTCTGGCTTCTGGCAGGTATCTAAATACAGACAACTGAATAAGCAGCTAGTAAGCAATTAAACTATACAATAAGTATGGGAAGGTTAAAGGTAATGTCTGCTGCCTTAGCAAGCATGGACTATATGTTCACAAATAAAAGTTACATGTTTTAATCAAAATTTTTTAACTACACTTGTGATTCAGTCTCTTAGAATGATCCTTAGCTAGGGTCTGTACAGTGGCAACAGTTAGCTAACCATTGATTTCTGTATTAGCTGCTCTATTAAATATGAACTGAATTTGATTAAAAACGGTCATCCTGTCTAATTGTTCCTATTGAAGTGTCTTGTGCTTTGGTACTGGCTGAACTGACTGTGGTTTTTAAATTCAAAGTCAACTTAGTAGCTAGCTTGCTAGCTAGCAAATAAACCTGACAATGATTATAGAAAGGTAATGCATGCATGGTAGCTAGTCAAATAAGGTAGTTCTGGGACTGGCAGTTGGGTAGCTTGTTAGCTTCATCAACAACCCAGCCATACAAATTTAACTAGGGTTACACTGTTGCACTTGGAAATCAATTTGAATATTAAAGAAAATTGGAGACACCTTTTCTCGAAAGCTTGCCACAGATTCTCCTTGAAAATAAATCAAAGCCACCACTTTGCATCTTCCAAAAAGCATAATGGGTCCCCTTTAATAAAAAATGTGTTGCTGGTCCTTTGTTGTATTGATCCAAGTTAGTACTTGTAGAAAGCAGTCTGAGAAGGTGAATATCACTCAGATATAGGCTTTTGCCAATGGAAGCTGGAGTGTTACCATAAAAAATATGGGTGGGTGGAGATATTCAGATGAGGAAGGAATAATTCTCACAAGCCTGCATGTGACATAGGAGGAGGAGCCAAATCTGAATGACACATCGAAAGCCATGTGTTACAAGAAAGGCAGCCCACAAAAAAATGTACTGGGTTGTCTTATTTCACAGTTTTTGGGTTGATTGGCAGTCTAGATACTGCAATGCGTGTGCACAAGAACTAAAAAAGTGTGTTTATCGTGTAATGTGAAAGAAGCCACTAGATGGCAGTATTGACCTTTTTTTTTTTTTTTTGTTTAGCCCAGGCTGGAGCTAGGTTTGGGCATGTCCTGGGCATGTCTGAGAGGGGAAGGTCCCAGAGGAAAAGTCTAAAATGTGGGAGGGGTCTGCAAAAGAGTATATAAGGAGAGAAATTGAGAGAGTAAAGTTGTCTGAGGAATTGCAAGGAGAAGGATACATTTGACCAGACCTGTCACTCTCTTCATGACCTGTGAAGCTTTTTGTGGATTTTTGCCTGTGTTGGAGCATTTTCCTCACCCAGGACATCACCAATCAACCCCACCAAAGGGACTGTACATACATTTTATCTTGTATTTATCAATCTTGGTCAGTAGAGTAGATAGTAGATTAGTTAAAAGTGTTTGTTTAATTAAATCTGTTTAAGTTTTGAAATTTTGTCTGTCATCCCTTGCTGTCATAGATGTTATAACGAATTGGGGCCATAACAATCATTATAAGTCCCCTTTAAACTTGTTGAAGTCAGGTAGTGTCCATCAAGCACTTCTGTGACTGAAATTTAACTGAGACAGAGGAGTGATGTGAGGAGATGGCCTACATTCACCATGTGCCGTACTTACGGTGTATGTGCCATCATTCACGGTTGGTTAATTTCCCTCCCCTTGGTTGGGAAGGGCTCAAATGCTTCAGCCTGTAGACCTGAGTTCAGAGTTATGCTCCTTGAAGATGTATTGATTCCTGTATGAATAATTTACAGGCTGCTCTCCAGTGTCGCTTCAGTGTGTGAGACTGTGTCTGCCTGCCGGCCTGTGCAGGGGATGCAGCTCCGTGTGTCTGTCTGTGTGCGGGGCTGTTAGGGTGCTGGAAGCTTCCACAGCCAGGTCTGTGTGTTCGAGGCTCTTTCCTGCGGTTCCTCTCGGGGGCACATTGGCAGTCGGCAGGAAAGAGACGCATAACAGAGCTGCGCTGCCCTCAGGACCAGTGCATCATAGGCCGGTTTTTGTGAAAACAAACTAATATTATTACGCTGCCACAAACGGCTCTTTCTGCCTGAGTGGATGCGCCATGTCAGTATAATGAGATTTGTGGGTGATGTGGATGTTGGGGTATAAAGACTGTGATTATATTGCTCTTTTTAATACTGTCACCTGGTTCAGTGCTGCTTCGGGTGTCAAGGGACAACTGCGATTTCAGGATAAAATAGTTTCCAGCTCAAAAGTACTGTGATTTTGCCGTATTATTCAATGAACTAATTTATTACATTTGGCACGTATAACCCATTATCCTTGTCTCAGATCCTTTAAACAAATTTTTGTCAGAAAAGGCAAAAAAAAGTTGTTTATATAATCTTCAAAGGATTAATTTTATTTGCCCTCGTAGAATATGGACCTCAGAGTAGAGGCAGGCAATGAGTACTGGGCAAGATATTGATATATCAATATTGCAATATAATATATTGGAGATCAACTGGGGATTTGTATGACATAATATTATGATATTGAGGGTTTGGAGCACAATGGTTATATGTCCAAATTTTGTGGTTTTGAGATTTTTACCCCGTCACAGCTTTCCATCAGCTAATCCTTGGAGCACAATAACTATATGTCCACCTGCATTCATTTTTAATCAGAATTCACATTTTCATTTTGTGATATGTCCAACAAAATCTGCTTAAATGAATTGACATTTTGATGAATAAACATGAATTTTATTACAGAATAGTCTGTCTTTCATTGCAAACAAACTTACCTTTAACCAATCACCATAGTGTTATGTCACATAATGTGCTAGAATTGTTGGAGCGCTGAGGTGACCTCCATTTTTGGTTATTTTGACCATGATGTTGCAGTAACACTCCTATGAAAATGTAGGTGTTCAATATACTTCTGAACCATGCAAAAGAGTAACTGGTTAAAAAAAGGATATAAAATAGCTGATTTTATGAAACACTTGGAAACCTAAAAATAATTTTTTCTCAAAACCTCTAAAATGGACATATAACCATTGTGCTCTGACCCCTCAATATGTCACAGGTGTTGCCATTTCTGATTTTAAGGGCTGCATTACAATGAAGGGATGCTGTATTCCGCTCCTGTTTGACTGTTCTAGCTGTTGCCTGTACCTGCTTGGTCATCATATCCAAATTAATCATGACTTTATATCAAATATCGCGTTGTGTAAATATTTCGACAAAGCACCAATAGTTATCCCTATAATATCACCTCAATGTCACAATAGAGGCATTTGATCAAACATTGTGATGTTTGATTTTGTCAAATGGGAAACCCTGGCCCTGGAGTACCAGCGCCATTCCTGGCTTTTGTTCCGTCCAGAACCCATTGTGGAGTCACTTATTGATTTTAATTTGTTTGGTTTCTCTGAACACGTCCAACATGCCCTAAAGAGCTCACGTTGCCTCACTCGGAGAGTTTAGAAATTCAGGGTCATATTTGTGAAACTCTGGAGGTCAGGCTTGAATGGAACAAAGACCAGGAATGGAGCCCCTGCTCCAGGACCAGGAGTGTAATACCTTCACAGGGATTGATGATTCTCTGCATGTGTCTGCGGTTTCAATTATGAACCGGCCTGTTGCCTTAAGCATTGCTGCTGTGCCCAGGGGGATGAGAAACGAGGCCAGTCTCCTGAATTATAGTGGTTTCTGCCCACAGTCGGAGCCCAAAAAGCTTTTTACTTCTTTGCTTCCACCCTTTTGAGTGATCAGAAAACATTTTTTTCATCCATTGATAATCATTGCACTGACATCTTATGTCTCTCTCTCTCCTGATTTCTGCACCAAAGCACTCCTATCTGGACAGGGAAACTTCGCTCATTCTGAAAAACATTGCCGGAAAACCCTCTCACCTGCTGACCAAGGTGACGCATCCTTCGCTTGTTTTTTTTTTTCTTTCCTGCTTTCTGTCTTTGATCATGCCTCTCTTCCCTATTGGCTGATTGCGACCCTGCCTCCCTCCCGCCCACCTCCCCTGCTGCTCCCACCATCTCCAGCACTCTTGCTCTGGTGTTTCTGAGCAAGAGGGAGCGTTTCGCAGGCGGCAGAGATGGTGACGCGATAGGGGGCGGCGTCTCCGGTTCCGTCTCTCTCTCGCTCTCGGTCTTGTTCCCTCCCTTCTCTGCCCTCCTGCTGTTTGCGATGCATCCTGCCCTCCGCACCCATCGCCTGCCATCCGCACCCATCGCCTGCCCTCCGCACCCATCGCCTGCCCTCCGCCTGCCCTCCTCACCCATCACCTGCCCTCCGCCTGCCCTCCGCACCCATCACCTGCCCTCCTCACCCATCGCCTGCCCTCCTCACCCATCGCCTGCTCTCCTCACCCATCGCCTCCCCTCCGCACCCATCGCCTGCCCTCCGCATGCCCTCCTCACCCATCGCCTGCCCTCCGCCTGCCCTCCTCACCCATCGCCTGCCCTCCTCACCCATCGCCTGCCCTCCTCACCCATCGCCTGCCCTCCGCCTGCCCTCCTCACCCATCGCCTGCCATCCTCACCCATCGCCTGCCCTCCGCACCCATCGCCTGCCCTCCTCACCCATCACCTGCCCTCCGCCTGCTCTCCTCACCCATCACCTGCCCTCCGCACCCATCGCCTGCCCTCCTCACCCATCGCCTGCCCTCCTCACCCATCGCCTGCCCTCCTCACCCATCGCCTGCCCTCCGCACCCATCGCCTGCCCTCCGCCTGCCCTCCTCACCCATCGCCTGCCCTCCGCCTGCCCTCCTCACCCATCGCCTGCTCTCCTCACCCATCGCCTCCCCTCCGCACCCATCGCCTGCCCTCCGCATGCCCTCCGCACCCATCGCCTGCCCTCCTCACCCATCGCCTGCCCTCCTCACCCATCGCCTGCCCTCCGCCTGCCCTCCTCACCCATCGCCTGCCCTCCTCACCCATCGCCTGCCCTCCGCCTGCCCTCCTCACCCATCGCCTGCCCTCCTCACCCATCGCCTGCCCTCCGCACCCATCGCCTGCCCTCCGCCTGCCCTCCTCACCCATCGCCTGCCCTCCGCCTGCCCTCCTCACCCATCACCTGCCCTCCGCCTGCCCTCCGCACCCATCGCCTGCTCTCCTCACCCATCGCCTGCTCTCCTCACCCATCGCCTGCCCTCCGCCTGCCCTCCTCACCCATCGCCTGCCCTCCGCACCCATCGCCTGCCCTCCGCACCTGCCCTCCGCACCCATCGCCTGCCCTCCGCACCCATCGCCTGCCCTCCTCACCCATCGCCTGCCCTCCGCCTGCCCTCCTCACCCATCGCCTGCTCTCCTCACCCATCGCCTGCCCTCCTCACCCATCGCCTGCCCTCCTCACCCATCGCCTGCCCTCCGCACCCATCGCCTGCCCTCCTCACCCATCGCCTGCCCTCCGCCTGCCCTCCTCACCCATCGCCTGCTCTCCTCACCCATCGCCTGCCCTCCTCACCCATCGCCTGCCCTCCTCACCCATCGCCTGCTCTGTGCTCATTAGCCGTGAGATGTAATCCTGTCCCCCCTGCCCCCAAATATCCTCTTGGTTTTAGGATTTCCTACTTTCTTTTGGACAGAAAATATGTGCAGATTAATACTCCATTCTCGCATCACTGTGTGTATATTTTACCCCGACTTTGATAACAAAGGGCTGTTAATTAAACGGTGCATTCATGCGTTTGGTATTAATCGAAGCATGTGAATGCTGCTGACGCGCCCAGGTTTCGAAGCATGGAAAGCATGCCAGTGGTCGCTACGGCAACATGCGCTTGTACTCAGGCTGTCTTATCTGTGTTGTGTTTAGAAATGAGGGGGTCAGGTTTATTACTGGTTTATGGGTGCAGTTGAATTTTCTGGGTAAACCTGGTCTTGGGAGGGGGTGGTGGTGGTGATTGGCATTTTGGGTTCGCATGGTTTTTGTGGGTTTTACAAAAACCTTCAAACTGGTTGTTTGGGGGCGGGGGAGGGGGGAGATGATGTATGTGGATTTGGCGAACATCATTGTTAGTGTGCAGGACTACTATGTGTGATGTGTGGTATTGCTGATTGATGTGGAAGTTTAGTGTGCGATATATTCAAGTTTACTTGATTATATGGAAGTGCAGTATGCATATGTATTGTGTGACGAGTGCTTTTGCGGAGCTGTCTGTGGAGTGGAAGCATGTGATATGTGGAAGTGTTTTGTGCGTGATATATAAATGTGCAATTTTCAGATGCAGAATGTGCATTATGTGGGTGTGCGATGTAATAAATGTGGAAGTGCAGTGTATGATGTATGGAAGTCCAATTTTTGCATGTAGAATGAGTGATATGTGGATGCGTGGCATATTATATTTGCGAGTGCTGCTCACAAGAGCAGTGTGTGATGTACGGAAGTGCTGAATGTGGGAGTGCCGTGTGCGGATGTGGAATGTGCGATACGTGGGCGTGTTTATATTTGTGATATATCACGCTCTGCACGCCTGCATATTAACTCCTTTTTGATCTTACCCTGCCCTGTTAGAGACGGGTTGGATGAGTTTTCAGTGCCTTATTGGCAGAAGACAGGTGGTGTAAAGGACCCAACAGCAGTGTCTCTGTGTGGCGATAATGGAATGGATGGGGATTCAGGGCCGACTGCATTACGTTGCCCTGGGAAATATAGAAGCCTTCAGAAAAGAGGACAACCTTTGACGAGAAAGCCACTCGCTCTTGTAAAGAACAGGTAGTGGTGATAGACTCCTCCGGGGTGGGGGTCTTCTCTTTGGGAAAAGGGTATAAACTTACATGCAGTAGCTCAGGAATTAGGATGCTGCTGTGTTATATATAGACTGTGAATGACTCTTTTATCGGAGAGGTTAGCGAGTACTAAGTCCAAGTCATGTTCTCTGTTGGCTGGTATGAATGATTAGCCAAATTCTTTTCCACCATTTACCTCTCCCAGCAAGGGTTTAGCTGGCCTTTGCGTGCTGTCCACTGCACCGACCTGCTTTCGCTCTCTCAGACGGCAGGATGACAGTAGTGCAATTCCAGAATGTTCCATGCTGTGAACTTAACTCCCCAAACTCTAAATTCTCATTTAGGTTTTCCCTTGAGTAGGTTGTAGGTCCATCATGCTGACAGACAATGTCACGTCTATATTCTGTATCTGCTAAAGCTACAGTGCCGTGAAAAAGTATTTTCTCCCTTCCTGATTTTTCCTGATTTCTTAGTTTTTCGCATATTTTTCATACTTCAATGTTTCAGATCAGCAAATAAATTTTAATATTTGACAAAGACAACCAAAGTAAATACAAAATGCAGTTTTTAAATGATGATTTCATTTATTATGGGGAAAAAGCTATCCAAACCTACGTGGCCTGGTGTGAAAAAGTAATTGCCCCCTAAACCCTAATAACTGGTTGTGCCACCCTCTGTGACAACAACTGCAATCAAGTGTTTGCGATTACTGGCAATGAGTCTCCACATCGCTGTGGAGGCATTGTGGTCCACTCTTCTTTGCAGAATGTTTCAACTTAAGCCACATTGGAGGATTTTTGAGCCTGAACGGCCTGTTTAAGGTCATGCCGCAGCATCACAATCGGATTTAAGTCCGGACATTGCTTAGGCCGCTCCAAAACCTTCAGGTTGTTTTTTTAAGCCATTCAGAGGTGGACTTGCTTGAGTGTTTCAGATCATTGTCCTGCTGGATGACCCAAGTGCGCTTGAGCTCAAGATCACAATCTGAGGGTTGGACATTCTCCTTCAGAATTTTCTGGTAGAGAACAGAATTCATAGTTCCATCAATTACGACAAGTCGTCCAGGTCCTGAAGGGGCAAAACGGCCCCAAACCATCACACTACCACCACCATGTTTCACTTTTGGTGTGATGTTGTTCTTATGAAATGACATGTTAGTTTTACGCCTGATGTAAGGGGATGCACACCTTCCAAAAAGTTCAACTCTTGTCTCGTCAGTCCACAGAATTTTTTCCCAAAAGTCTTGGGGATCATCAAGATGTATTTTGGCAAATTTGAGACGAGCCCTTGTGTTCTTTTTGGTCAGCAGTAGTTAGATGTTGTTCTGGGTTCTTTTGTAACCTCCTGGATGAGTCATCGATGCGCTATTGGAGTAATTCTTGTAGGCTGGCCACTCCTGGGAAGGATCCCCACTGTTCCAAGTTTTCTCCATTTGTGGATAATGGCTCTCACTGTGGTTCACTGGTGTCCCAAAGCCTTAGAAATGGCTTTGCAACCCTTTCCAGACTGATAAATGTCAATTTCTTTGTTTCTCATCTGTTCTTGAATTTCTATTGTTTGCAGCATGACATGTTGCTTTTTGAGATCTTCTAACCTACTTCACTTCACAAACAGGGTCTATTTAAGTTTGGATAGCTTTTTGCCCTTAATATATGAAAACTGCATTTTGTATTTGCTTGGGATATCTTTGTCTTATGTTAAAGTTGTTTGATGATCTGAGAGATTTAGGTGTGAAAAATGTGCAAAAGTAAGAAATCAGGAAGGGGCCAAAGACTTTTTCACGGCACTGTGCATTTCATTTGTATTAAGACAAATATTCAAACCCCGGATGCCATGTTTTTATGGCCAGAACATCGCATCAGATAGAAAATATCTGGGTCTTGAACATCGTTGGGCATTTCCCTGTAATTCTGTAGGATGTATTTGAGATTGTTAGAAACCTCGGGATCTCTGTCAAATTTAGGATGGGCCTGAAGTTCCACAGGTTTGAATACAACAGCTGCATTTGACATGGGTCTGTGGGTTGAATGGCGCTACAGAAGCGCTTCCATAATGGGTTCTTTCCTGAAGTGGCTTGATGCCGTCTAAAAGTGTGTTGCTAATAGAGCACCAACCACATTTCAGGTACGGAGTTCTGTACAGTGCTGGGAATAGCTGAATTTACTGAATGTAAATGAGCCTGTGTTAGTAGATCTAGGGGCCATTTGAGTTTATGAAAAATGAATGAACTGTTCTGAATGCTTAATTATCCAAGGTCCCATTTTACAAGCAATGCCCATGACCTTTCTCATCAGCACAGGAAAGCCAGTGGCGCTTTTATTAAATCTGCTTCATAAGCGCATTTGTTAATCTCATGGCATTTTCAAATTATCATCAATCCGATTGGATTTTCGTCGAAGCTGGAGGCCATTCGCCATCGGAATAGGATTTTCGTACGAGGCGTATGTATATTAAATGATTAATGGTCCAAATCCACGTTGACCCAGCCCTGTTTTCCGCGGCCTCGCCGAGGTGCGTCTCGCTCCTTTCAGCTGATGTAGATGTGCGGCGTGTGTGTACAGGCGAGTTCAGTGTGTCAGTGTTACGCTGCTGAGGGCCGGCGGGAGAGCTTTAGTGTGTCAGTGCTTCGCGTTGATGCTTGGCGGGAGCGCTCACACTCGCAATAGCCTTGTCCCACTTCTGCAGTCCAGCGAGATTCTGAATATCCGGCTGTCCACGAAACAGCCAACCAGAGAGCGGTTTCCTTTAAAATGCGCTTTTCGTTTTTCTGTGCGCCGTGCAGAGCTGATGTTTTCCCCGCCGTGGTGTTGAGTGCAGATGGCAGGCAGAACGTCTCCCTCACCGGAGACTCTGGTTTAATGACACAAGTGCGTTCAGAGGATGTCTTGTGGGCCTGTGACCTCTCCTCTTGGTCAGAGCGGTAAACAGTTTTGTATGTCGTATACAGTCCCCCTCTTTTGCCATATTACACACCACCCCAAACGGCTGCCCAGTGTCGGCTTGCTAGTGCAAGTAGTTCTCATTTTCCTGTTGCTAAGGGGGAAAAGCATTTATTTGCTTTAATAGCTGGGGGGGCTGATGGGGTTGGGCCAGATAAGAGGCTTGGACCTCGTTTCGTTAACACGCCCCACCCAGATCTTTCTCACCCTTCCATCTGTCCAGCTGGAATCCGGGAATGAAGGGGGGTCATGTATCGCACCTCCTGATTGGCTGGGGGGGGGGGTACAGTGTATCTTCTCTGCTCCCCCTTTTCTCCCTGCCAGCCGATGCAGCCTGTTTGTGAGGGGATTACGCTGCGGCTCCCAGGGCCCTGCCGCTGTTCACAGGACATGAGAGAGAGGTGGAGAGAGAGGGAGGGGGAGGGAGGAGGAGGGGTCAACCATTCTGTCTCTGGTAATGTGGAGTAGAGTGGGAGCTTGACACAGTTTCTCTCTCTCTCTCCCTCCTTTAGTGGAGGGATGCTCTGATCTCCGGTCGTCATTCGTCGCTCCCTGGAGAGCGTGTGTTTATGATGTCTGTTGCTCTCTCAGGTCTTTTCACCTGTGAGGTCCGTGTCAGTCCAGAGGGGCGAGGAGCGATGTGTGGCAGCTCATTGCCTCCTCATCTGTTCTCTCTGAGGAGTGAGATGCAGTTTTCTCCTCTGTGTATCGGATGGCAGCGCTGATCGTCTCTGGGGTGAATCCATTGAGTTCGGTGGCATCTGTAGTCACTTGGACTGGTTGCTTATTGAGACTTACTTCTGGATCTGAGGGAGGCCGAACACAGGAATAAATAGTCTTGGTTAACCACTGTTTTGGTTAAGTTTTTACTTTTTGTATCTTTAGAGAAGAGCTTCCTGATTGACGGTGTCATTGTGTGTCTTTGCTCTATGCTCTGTCGAGCAGTATTGAGAAGTCCTCACACTCTCCTGTGTGGGAAAAGCTCCTCTCAATAATCTGCCGTGGAAAATTCGGAGACATTGGAAGCGTCCAAATTTGAACTTTCAGGGGGGATATGCCTTGGATAAACCTCTAACACAAACATCTCAAACGGATCATTTGGAAAATGTTACCCATAGAAATTGGGGGAGATAGAAGCACCCATCTCTGCTCTCGTTTCTAGTGTAGGAGAGATTTTTTATTTTTTTAGTCTTATGACTGAATCGACACACAGAAACACTGCTGACTGAGGGGGTGATGATGGCGTTGTGTTGGAGGAGCCAGGTAAGCGATGCTCTTTGTGCAACTCCAACAGGGTTCTGTGATTGGATTTAAATAGGCGTTGGCTTCGATTACTTGGGTTTGCGAGGTTAAGGGAGAATGTCACCGGTGTTGGATCTAAATCATGGCGCGGTCGCTCGTGTGTTATTTCTCGTGTAACTGCTTCTCTGTGTGCCTGCAGGAGGAGCAGGCTGCCAAGCTGAAGGCAGAAAAGATCCGAGTTGCTTTGGAGAAGATTAAAGAGGCTCAGGTGAAGAAGGTGAGTGCAGTGGGGGGCGCACGATGGCTGAGGTCTGTTCACAGCTGAAACACACAAGCGGTCGCCATTTATCCATTTCCCCAATCTCTCACATCTCTTTGATTGTAAAACAATCACATTTTAGTCTGTAACGCAGATGCGCAGTCTTTCGCACACATGCATGGATACATGCACACGTCGGCACATTCCCTCTCTTCCTGTATCAGACACACATGCAGACATAGACACACACATTCATGTGCACAAACATGCACATTCTCTTTCTTCCTGTGGCAGAAACACACACAGCCGCACGCACACACTTAAGCATGCACACACACGCAGGCGCGCACACACGCACACGCTTATATTTACACTGGCGCGTAAACACACACACACACACACACACACAGCCACACAGCTAGACACATGCACACGCACCGTTCCCTGCACAGGTAACCGATCCCTCTCTCACTCCTCTTTAGCCTGTGGCTCAGTCAGCACACAGTGACTCACAGCACAGCCGTTTTTCACGCAGTAATTCTGTGACAGTGATGCGGTATGAGTGCTGCTGCAAAAATAGGTCACTGCAGTCTGCATGTAGGTACCAGCGAAATATCGTTTTTTTTTTCCCCCTTTCCCCTTGGGTATATTACAAAAGCAACTGAACAGTGATGCGTGAGCTGTCGATTTGCCCAGCGCGTCTGTATATATATTTTCCCAGTTTTCTGCATTACATCCTCTCCGTTGCGACGCTCCATCATTCGCTCTTCACAGCTCTCCAATGCTTTTGTTCTCTTTCTGAGGCGCAACGCAAAACCATCGTTCACCACAACCGTTGCCATAATGAACCACCCTGCCTGTCATTTTAGGTGATGAAATGGGTCAAAATGCACATCTGCCATTTTATACAGCTTATTCAGTTCCACTGAAACAAGAATCATCTTAATATTCAGAGGGGTTTGAGTCCCACGTCTGTCGTCTCCTGTTTGGGGCAAAATAGGGTGAAATTGGGGATGAACAACCTCAAATTTGCAGGAATTGGAACCGTTTGTAAAATACGCATAAAAATAAAACTAAATGGAAGATTTCCATTTTGTACTGGTTAGCGACACACGTAAAACTAAACGATAAATCCAGATGTGTTTTTGGACCTCATTACCTGGACATCCGGACAGTGTCACCTGTATGATGTCAGCCACCTGGTACCTGGTTCGTGGCTCCATAGCAGTTGGAGTTGGTAGTTCTGTCACGAAAGTAAAAAATCAATGATGTCTTCAGTGATGGCAGCTAAAACACTTAATATACTCTGAATAAAAAAAATGTTGGCGTTCATACTGATTAATTGTCTAACATCAGGCCAGCTTATTCCGATCATTATTATATGTTGATGAACTTGATGGAAATATAAAGAACTTTGTAATGTTATGAGCAGCATTCCTGCAAGAAGTGCAGAATTGGAGAGACTGTATGCGAAGTTCTTTGCGTAATTAGCTTTTTTTTTCTTCCCTAATTCTTAACGGCTAACTGACATCAAATTATACTGGTGACATTGGCTGGAAATCTGGCGTAACATTAGCCCAGCTTTTGTTGAAGAAATTTTTTGATTGGCAGTGTTATAGTTCTGATTACTATTAAGCCACATATAACAAGTTAAAAGATTTTATAATTATGCTCCTTTTAACATATGCATTCAATATGAAATTAGGCCTGTCTTCTCTTCTCAAAGAAGACATCCAGTCTGTAAGACGTGTGTTTTTCTTGAATTCAGAGAGAAGCCACGAACACTCTGCTCTGGTAGCACCAAGTGTTCAGTCAAAACTTATTTCTAAGCCAAAACTGTAACATGGTAAGCTTTCCATTGGCGAGGATTTTTCTCATGTGGAAAAAAATCAGTTCTATTAATTTCTTTTGTATCCTTTCCATAAGCACGGGATGCATATGCCACTGTTGCCACACAAAAAACAAAAAAACATGCATTCTTCTTGTCCCTGACAAGTGACATCATCCGGGCGTTTTCTTCACACATGGCGTTGTTGTCTTGAGGTATCATCGCTCATCTCTGTTCAGCCACCGCCTGCACGCTGCAGTATTGATATGGTTTTTTTGTAGGAAAGTGTTTCGATGTTAAGTTTTTTTTTTTAAAGAGATTTCTGTCTTCAAAAGAAGGCGATGCATGAAACAGGATTTCGCTCTTTACCAAATTCAAGATCATTATGTTGACATTAACTGTAGCAGTAGCAAGGTAGGGAGTTAGTAGACATTTACTTACATTAAAATTTTTGAGATTATTACTTTAAGTGATTTGAAAATTTTATTTTACTTATGTTAAGTGGAAAACGGCCTGACGAAAAATATTCAGTGTTTCACCTGATCAACTGTATTAATTTTTTTCAATGTTTCTGAATTCCAAATCTGATGCTTGCTACCCATTCTAAAACTGGTGAGACATGGAAATAAATAGTGTAAAATCTTCAGGGAGAAACACTGACCTGGAGCATTTCACTGGTAAACGGGTGCATAGGTAAGGGATGAATGAATTTGATCAGTATGAAATGAGCAGTCGCAAAAAGCGCAGTTGTTTACCAAATTTCATCTTTTTGCCAAAGGCTGCATCAACTAATTGTCAAACTGTTCAAGAATGACGTGTCTCAATGAACTATTGCATGGATTTTAGAGATTTCACCATCTTCAGTTATTAATTTAGTGAAAAGTTCCAGAGAGTCCAGAGAAACTGGAGCAATCTTCAACAAGGCTGAAAGCCTTTACTAGATGCATGTGACCTTTGAGCTCTCAGACAACATTGCTATACGACATGCTTCTGTAATGGACATAATCATATAGTCTTGCAAGTATTTCACAAGACGTGTGTCAGTGGACAGAGTTTATTGAGGTGTCATCAAATGCAAGTTAAAACTCTAACACAAGGAGGAAGCCATCTATCCGCAACAGAAACACCGCTGTCTTCTCTGGGCTGAATCTCATCTGTAATGGATTAACCTGAACTGGAAAGGGGTGCTGTTGCCCGAAGAGTTAATCTCTCAAGTTTTTAGAAATAATGGATGGTCGTGTGTGTTGCCAAAGAACAGACTGTTATTGGCAGCATGTTCAAAAGCCAGTGTCTGACGAGGTCTGGGGCTTTATTAGAGCTCTTGGCTTTGGCAACTCGCACATCTGTGAAGATACAATTCAGGCAGAAGGGAACAATAAGTGCTGACCTCCGGTTGTCATCTTTTCCCAGGACAGGCCTGTTTATTCCAGTTAGATGATGCCAAGCTACACTCAGAGTGTATTACAACAGTGTGGTTTTTTTATTCTCACAGTGCTGGTCCAAGACAGGCCTCCTGCAGCCTGGACCTACAGCCTACAGAGACCCTGGACTGTTGATGGTGGTGAACATGTTCCTAGTAGTGAACATGCATTTCTAAATTGCAATTATAATTAAAAAAAAAATCAATAAAGCTGTGGAGTTAAAATTTTCAGTTGAATACAAGTTAAAATTTATTGGCAAATTAATGATTCCTGCATTTATGTACTGTGCTTAACAAATGTATAAGACCACCACCCTATGTAAGGTTTATGCCACAGCTCTCCTCTCAGTGTTGGTAACTACCAAAATAATTTTTATGTTTCTGTGATGGTTAATCCCCCAGTATGCGCAAGCTCTTTAATGCTAAAATATAATTATTGTTGTTATCCATGAATTTTTGAATTTACCGTTTTACAAAAAAGCAGAAAAAAGTAGTTCAGCACATTATTATTTTTTTGATTATGATGCCAAATAAGTTATTTTCTTGCATTCCTGAACATAAAAATTAGTTTTAGTGGTTGTTATCAAGGCAAAAGGAGGCCATACAAAAAAAAAAATATATATATATATATATTTTTTTTTTTTTGTTTTAATGTGTGAATAAGGACTATATGGTGGTTTGTTCATTATTTGCCAAAGAAATAACAACATAATTTTTAGTTTTAAGTAGGTTTTTGGGACATTCTTCAATATTAGTATTTTCTCGTTTGTTTATGACAGGTGGACTAATAAATTAATCAAAAACTGTACATTTTACGTATTGTCCCAATTCCCCTGGAGTTGAGGTTGTCGAAATTTGGAAAAACTGGAATGTGTTTCAGATAGCGCTAGTGCATGAATATTTAAAATGGCTGTATTTCATGAATAAAGCGGATTCCTATCATCTGAAAAAATATATATATATTTAGGCCGTCGTGGCTCTCATTCCCCAACATAGTGTCGTTATTCGCACTGTTTATTTTATTCGGCTAGAGCTGCTTTCAAGAGTAAACTTTGAGCAGTTGATCGTAATCGGAGTGCGCACAGTCATTAAGGAGAAACTGGTGTTATTACTCCACTGGCTCTGGTCATTTGACTGGAATGTGGGTTGGACGTGAGCACGTGCCGGTTGACCTGGGAATTACTGTAATAACCCCTGCATGGGCATCTGGTAATCTGCCTGCTGCAGAGGTCTGTGACATTAGAGAAAATAAGTGCATGGAGAGCGAGGACCGGAGGGCGATCTGATTATCACTGTAATCGCGCAGATTCTCTGCTCGACTGGCCTGGACACGCCGCCTCTTTTCTGAATTTCCATTTATCATTTTTTATCCTGCTGTCCTCAACTCTCTCCTGCCCTCTGTCTTTTTCCTCACATCCTTCCTTCCCTGCCTCCCTTCCTCCATCTCTCCCTCCCACGACCCATCAGTATCCCCTCAGCGCGAATGCGTTCCCTCTACACCCCGGAGAGACTGCAGACACGTCCCACCTGTTTTCCTGCTCTGCGTATCTGAACCAAATGCATTAATAGGAAATTTCAGCCAGACTATGACTAATGGTGCTTCCCTGCAAAATTTCAGTCTGTCTTTACTGCAGATTCACATCTTTGAGCCATGAACTCTGTGCTCGTCAGTTTGCGTCGTCCACAGTAACAGTCCTCACTTATTTTACACTATTGGAATGTGGTGTTTTAAACTCCTGGTCAGGGGAATGGAATATGGTTGCTGCATTGAATGCTGGATATTGTTTTTGACTAATATAGGTCAGTGGATGGATAGACTCATTTCTGATTGCTTTAAGGATTTTTTTTTTTAATATCCATGCATTGATTTGTTGCTCTAATACTCTGTTCAGGGTGGGAGCGGATTTCAGGGTGGATATGTAGGGTATTTCAATTCATCTCTCCCTCCAGTGAATTGCAAGCACCAGATCTATTAGTGCAGCCATTCGCTGTGGAAAATGCATGGGGCTGCATAGAGTGGTCAATAAGCCAAACTCCAGCTCACTGAAATAACAGTCACAGAACTCAAAATAAGCCTGGGGGGGAACTGGGCCACAGTTTATGAGGTTTGTACAAGCTCTGCGGAGGTTCACTGATGGAATATTGGTTTCTCGTCGTCAGGTCAGGAAAATATCCTGCTACTGGTAACATTGTAACCCAGTAAACCGGCTCCCCCACCAGTAATATGCTGGTGAGGTGGGTGGCATGTCACCCCGCAGGACTAAAAACAAGACCTGTCAAAGGGCGGACGAGTTCTTCTGAGCTAACGGCCAACATGCAACCTTGGGTAGTAGTGGCGACACACCAGGGTTCCAGTTCCTGCCATTTCAGGTTCCACTTTGAATCAGTCTCCACGTGAAACGAATGACCGAGATCCCCCAAACCCTTCCGGGCGGAGCTTTCGCGAAAGAGGAGAAATGGGACCCAAACGTTTGCTGAAATGCAAAACTCCAGCAATCTACAGCACATTTAATGTCCGGACATTGACTCAACTGGTAGGTATGAAGAACTAATCCACAGTGCTAAAAAACAGCAGATTGATGTCATTAGTATTCAAAAACATAGATTTTACCGTCCAGACACAGAAATCCAGTACAAAACATCCAGCGGATATCAACTAATAACAATCTCCGCATGGAAGAACGACTAAGGCTCTACAATTGGAGGTGTAGGCCTGCTCCTGTCGCCACGAGCATCGGGCAACTTACTGAGAGTGAAAAAGATATCTCCACGCATTATGAGAGTAGATTTTGGTGGAAATCCAAAATCTACCGTAATTTCCTGCTACAGTCCAACAAACGTCTCTACCGAAGCAGATGCCACTCAATTCTACCATGAGCTGAAGGATACGACTGACGCGGTTCCAGCATATAATGTTCTCACTGTTGCAGAGGACTTCAATGCCCAAGTAGGCCTAGACAACTCTGCCTTTACTTATAACCATGCAACCAATCTTAATGGGGAAATGCTGGTCGACTACGCTGAAGAGTTCCAGATGATGCTTGCAAATACTAATTTCATGAAGCCAGCAGCCAAGTTATGGACTTTCCAACACCCGTCCGGAAGCCGCTCACAAATGGACTACATTCTTATCAGAAAGAAGTGGAGAAACAGCATCAAGAACTGCCAGGCATACTCATCGTTTAGTAGCATTGGCTCTGACCATCGTATCGTTTCCTGCACCATTTGCTCATGTCTTAGATCATCCAAAAGGTCAGACACTCACCCAATGAAAACCATCGACTGGGAGCTGAATCAACCATCCGTCAACAATTCGCCGTTGATGTGAGAAATTGTTACGATGCACTTTCAAAGCCAGACGATGATATTGAGACAATCTATAATAATATCACCGTCTGTACAAAAGAGGTCGCTCTATCAACTCTGCCCAAAAGAAAGAAGCAGAAACCATCACCTATGAGTGTTCACTTCCTGGTTAAGGAAGCACGAAAGGCTGTCATTGCCACCAGAAAACATCAGGATAAACAGTCAAAGGCCTCGCTTCGGAAGATCAACCAAGCTTATCAACTTATTGCTGCGCATTTGTAACCACACATTTCTCCATTGTAACTCTCCATCAGCATGGAGGAAGACCGGTATTACTCCCCTTCCTAAAAAAGGAGACTTGACCCTTCCATCAAACTATCGTGGCATTTTCTTGTCTGCGATAGCCTCCAAGATCTACAATAAGCTCCTATTAATGCGCGTGGCCCCTGAAGTGGACCCTTTGCTGCGTAAGAACCAAAACGGGTTCAGAAGAGGACGTTGTACGATCTCACAAATGCTATCTCTGCGGCGTATTATTGAAGAAATGCGGCAGCACAACAAGGAACTGACTTTGTTTCGTGGATTTCCGCAAGGCATTCTACTCGATAAGTAGACGAGCTATATTTGACATTCTTCAGCTATATGGGATACCCGAGCCCATTGTCAAGGCAATAAAGTCATTGTATACTAACACTGTGGCTACTGTTATCGCGCCAGATGGAGAGACAGAGTTCTTCGAGATTACAGCTGGTGTACTCCAGGGCGATACTCTCGCTCCCTTCATCTTCATCATCGTCCTTGACTACATACTTCACCTATCCCTTGACAATTTGAATGAAGGGGGCTTACAGATCCAGCCCAGGCGTAGTCGAAGACACCAGGCACAGCACCTCACAGACCTTGACTTTGCAGTTGACTTGGCGCTTATCACAGAACTAGTCGAAGACGCTGAAGTACTACTCCAGTCTCTAGAAAGGTCAGCCGCGCTAATTGGGCTTTATTGCAACAAGAGCAATACACAGTACATTAACACTACCGAAAGCTCCCATAATTTGAAATCTCTTTTGGGAGGAACCATCAAAAGGGTACAAGACATTAAGTATCTTGGAGCGTGAATAATGGACTCTAATAAAGGACTTTAAAGGTTGTAAATTGCTAGCCTGTGTGGCTTGTAAGAAGCTTCAAAAGCTCTGGCATTTAAACCTGCCGAATGAATATAAAATTTTCCTGTTCCAGTATTTAGTTGAACTAAGTGCTTCTTTACGGTGTAGAGACCTGGACCCTAACACGAACAACTCAAAAAAGGCTGGACAGGACATATGCGAACCTTCTTCGCCGAGTACAGAACATTCATTGGTCATACAATGCAACAAAGGAGAGGATTTACGGAAACCTAGACCCTATCTCAGACACTCTAATGCGTCATCACCTCCAGTTTGCTGGTCACTGCCTAAGAGCGGAGAGCGAAATTATATCATCCTTGCTGCTTTGGAACCAAAGGTTCCCTATTCGCAACCGAAAGACGATGTACCCGCAAACATTATCGAGGGACTCGGGCATTGAGGTCAGCGAATTGGGCCAGGCAATGAGGGACCGAACACCGTGGCACGCTGTTGTTGCTGGCATCCTGGCCTCGGATGCCGAAGGATGATGCTGATTCTCGTCGCAAATTGCTCCCCTCCAAAAACTTGAATACAGTATTATGAGATTTTGAATATTGATATATTATGTGTTTTTTTTTTTTTTTTTTTTTCACCGTCCAGAACCATTCCTGAAATTACCTTTTTCTTTACTTCTTGTGTTCACTCTTTGTACAAATACTTGGCTGGTCTGTTTGTGCTGCACCAGTCTCTTATAGTTTCCTGTCTTGTTATCTACATACTCAGAAGTTGTAATGAAACTATATGGCTGATGAATGGCACTAACTGCGCTCTGTAAGCTGCATCACGTTATGTGGCTCGCTGTTGTCCAAGATTCTGAGACTGGAAGTCTGTTTTCTGTGTAAGCTTTGTATTTTTCTGTCGGGGAATGAATTGTCTTGGTAACTTAGAGAAGGCTCTGGGAATCCAATAACTATTTTCCTCTGGGTTATTTGCTGTGGGGATGTGACCTTTGCCAGGTTTGATATGTGAAATCAGATGTGTTCTCCGCCCCTCCCCCTCAGCTGGTGATTCGGGTGCATATGTCGGATGAGAGTTCCAAGACCATGATGGTGGACGAGCGACAGACGGTGAGACAGGTGCTGGACAGCCTCCTGGACAAATCTCACTGCGGCTACAGTCCCGACTGGTCACTTGTGGAGACCATTTGCGAGCTTCAAATGGGTGAGTAACCATTCGGCTACATTTTGGCGCACTCTTGTGCCTGTCCTGTCATGGTTTGGAAATGGCTGGAAAAACTATGCCAGGCTTCCGAACTTGCAGTGTTTACGGATGAATCGCCGTCGTCTGCAAGCCCAGCTCAGTGATGGTGATTGGCATGGTGACAGTATGCCCTGCCATTGATGCCTTCGATGGCCCAGCCAAGCCAATGCACACAGTGTCCTATGCAGTAAGATTATTTAAAATTCTCATGCTGACCAGCATCTAACTGAAGAAAAAAGGATGAATCGATCTGATACATAAACAGCAAAAAATGCAGAGAACTTATTGAGTTTGAGCATAAGTTGTGCTCGTTTTAAGAAAAAGCTGCCTTTTATCAATTAAACAGACATTAACATTCAATGGGTGCTTTATGATACTTTTCTAAATGAAACATTGCATGGCCTTCTTAAACTTATGTTATTTGTAGAATGTCATAAAAATGGAGGGAAATCGTCCCTTTAAATACCAGAGGATTAATAATTTGGTCTTGTGCTCTGCTTCGAGCGGAGGCAGGGATAACACTGGCATGCGGAATGAGCAGAGCAACATTGGGAACCAACTGCACCTGCTTCCTCCTCATTTCTCGTTTTCCTGTGTTGTTTGTGTTTTTCGTTGCTCCCTCCACCTGGCAGTGAGGCGTCTGTGGCGTTTCCCTCTGCCTGCTGTATTTGTGGATCCAAAGCACTCGTGCATGTGATTTAGCTTACATCTGCAGGCCTGTATCCCTCTGGAATACTAGGCTGTCTGAGTTTATAGGCTCAGGACTGCATTTTCACCTAGAGAAACCCCTTTGCAGTGCAATTCTTGGATCGTGACTCCATCAAAAAGGCTGAAATCCCAGCAAGATCCAACACGGTTCACGATATGGTTTATATTCTCTGCAAATTGAAGTAGACAATACAGTACACAGCCCTAAAGTACAAATTGTGTCATCGTCCAAATACTCTCTGAGAAATCTCTAAAGTCACTATGAAATGGATTTAGGTCCTGCTGTGGAGCTATGGCATCACTCTGAAGTGTTCAGAGCCAACATGTCAGTATTGGATACCAGTGGTGCTGACATCAGCCTATTGCAGGTGAGATGCTAACATTTGTATTGGTCAGCTGGCAGTGCTTTGACATGTAGCACAGCTGCAGAAGCTGCGATCAAAGCCCCAAACCCACTGGAACGGACCGTGCTGCACAGAGGACACAGCTGGTAGTGAGCAGACTCCACTTTAGCTCACCGGCCCTATGGGCCAATAAGCTGTTGTCGTGGTGTGGCTTCCGTCGTCCGGAACATTTTTTGATCTTTTTTTTGGCCAGATGAATTTTTGTGTAAATTTGCAATAACATACTACTAGACCATATCTCCAGACGTTTTTCTCGGATTTTTGATTGAATTCACTTTCAACTCAAGTGAATTTTAAGGGAAAAAAAAAATCCTTGACTAAGAAATAATTATTTTTCATAAAATCACCTATTCCACAATTATTGACACCCCTAACAATTCCTAGGAAATAAATGTAATTGAAGTATTTCTGTCATTTCTTGCTTATGGTTGTCCATCGATTCGATGATGACCATCTTCTTTTATTTATGAGTCTGCTGGTGTTTGAATAGTCCAATCCTGGATCCACAGATGCGGTTACAGACAGAGCATGTGAAGGAGGTGCTGATGGGAGCAGGGGTGGCCTGGCGAGCATGCCTCTTTGCACGCTTTGAAGCACGATGTTGCGTGCGCTGTTCCTCCATATAATCTACTCCCTGTGAGCAGTGGGAGCGCCAGAGGTCTCGGCAGGAGGCAAGTTCCTCCAGTGAAGAGGGGTTCATCCGGCATTTCTTCAGGGTGTTCTTCATTTGGTCTTTAAACCGCTTCTTCTGCCCACCAGCACTGCGGCCATGATGTAACTGACCATAGAGGATTTTGCGTGGCAATCTGTGGCTGGGCATTCGAATTACGTGCCCCAGCCACCTGAGTTGGTGTTGGGTCAGGATGGACTCCACGCTGCAGCTGCCAGCCCTCTCCAACACCTCTGTGTGCGGCACTCTGTCCCTCCATGTGATGCCAAGGATCTTCTGAAGACATCTTACATGGAAGGTCTCCAGGCTTCTCAGATGGCGGCTGTAGATAGTCCATGCCTCACATCCATACAGTAATGTAGTGATGCATACAGCTCTGTAGACCAGCATTTTGGTGGGGAGTCTGAGGTTGCTGTTCTGAAAAACCCTTCTCCTTAGCCGACCAAAAGATGCTGATGCTTGCTTGAGGCGGTTCTGGATCTCGTCATCCAATGAGCAGGTGTGAGACACTATACTCCCTAGATATTTGAAGGTGGGCACCGTGAGCAGCTGTTGCCCTGCTGCTGTGAGGGTTATTGGTTTTGGTGGGAGGTCAGCATTGGACTGACAGAGTACCTCTGTCTTCTGGGTGTTGACCGTCAGTCCCATTGTTGTGTAAGCAGTTACAGCTGCCGAGAGGATGTTTTGCAGAGCCTCTGGTGTATGAGCAACCAGGGCACAGTCATCGGCATATTGTAGCTCAATGATGGTCTCCGAGGTCAGCTTAGTAGTTGCCTGTAGTCTCCTGATGTTAAACAGGTTACCATCAAACCTAAAGTCGATGGTAACTCCAGCCTGCTTCTCCATCCTTCTGCGCAGCAGTGTTGTAACACAGACGAGGAAGATGTTGAAGAGAACTGGAGCCAGCACACAGCCTTGCCTCACTCCAGTTTCCACACCAAAGGGCTCTGAGCTGTGTCTTCCAACTACTACTCGGGCATGTCATTAACAATATATATACGATTGTAAAGTTAATCCCTATATGTTCAGTCTCTGTAATCCTTCAGAGTTTGGTATTCACAATTTCATTTCAACCTCTGTTGGTTTACGTAGATCTGTCTCAACAATAATATAATTTTGGTGTGCATTTGATTCAGATCTTCAGAATGAAGGAATGAACTGGTGGGAAGGGTTATTGTTTAGGGGCTTAGGAAGCTTTTCCTACTCCGAGGCACGACATTTTTTCGAAGATCAGCTTAATCTGTTGTTGAGGGGCTGATTTTTTTCTTGAGCGGAGTGGATTTTACTGCACACACTCGTGATCACAACGGAAGTTCAGAAATGAATTGTGAGACATAATCCAGATCTTTGGCCTGAGGCCCTACACCATTCCTCTGGGAACCCAAAACCCAACTTATTTTTTGTGAAAGGTAATCTGCTATTATTTATGATAATTCTACATGTCGATCCTTCATTTAGGCAGAAACTGCCAGAACCCTGTCTTTAAAATGTCCTCGTGAGAGCAGTGTCCCCGACTGCTTGACCTGTGAAATGGCTGCCTCTGAGATTCCTCTGGTGCCTGCATGAGTTAATGGTGCTGAAGGCTGTCCCTAGCAAAAAAACTAGGATGATTAAATACCTCGACTGTTTATTGTAAATCCTGTAAAAAATTGGACCCCTTCTATGGCCTGTGCGCAGATGAAGAAAACACACTTTTCTATGTAGCTAGCCAATTTCCCTGACAAAAGTTTCTATCGGTGGTTTGTTGGGACTCCGAGGCAGTGCTCTGAACTGACAAAATGGCAAATGGGTCTGTTCAGGAACTTTACTGAGGTCTTCGGCTGAGACAGCCTTGCTAATTCTGATGTCACCAATGAAGCGCTGTGACCCTTGTCAAGCGTTCGGTTTGACCATTTAGCTGCATACAGTGATGGAATATTGCCGGGACTGTAAACTTATTGTAAATAAGTTCTGGTATTGATTACATTTTCTATTTGCTGCAAGCAGAGAGTCATAAAACCACCCTGTGTCTGTGTGACCTGACGGGTGGCCTTCTGGTCTCTACTTATCCCCCTCTTAGAGCGGATCTTCGAGGATCATGAGAATCTTGTTGAGAATTTGTTGAACTGGACGAGAGACAGCCAGAACAAGCTGATGTTCATCGAGCGCATTGAGAAATATGCCCTCTTCAAAAACCCCCAGGTAAAGCCCTGTGGCCCCGTCACACAGTACTCCACACACTTTCACAGGCAGACATGTGCTCCCTTATATGCAGTATTGCCAAGATTACTTATGATAACTGATCATCGTCTCCAGCTGGCTTGAGTGGCTTTTGTCATCATCCTGGGACTCCTACAGATTTAGTTGGCAGTGATATTGCTGTAACTGTTCTTCAACCATTGTTCAAAATGTCTGGTTCTGTTTATGTGCGTCCATAACTGATTCACACACACAAATGTGGGCTCACGTTTTGGAGGTGACAGTTCAACTCAAATGGACAACAGAACTACCCTCACATACACCCCTCACGCGTGAGTAGATTAGCATTAGCCAGCTTTCCTAGAGTACATACGTTTGTATGAACCAACTCTGCTGGTTTTTCACACCGATTGCATTGTGTGGGCTGCATGAAGTGGGTTATGGAGAGATGTTTAGGATGATGAGGGCTGAATAATTCATCGGCTGCGAAACAAAGATGTGAGATGTGTTTGCTGCATTTCGGCGTGGGCTTTGGGATGTAGCTGCGTCCAGATGGACGGCGTGTTGCTTTCCTCAAAAACGAACCATGATCAGGGCTTAGTTTTCTGGAACGGTCGATGTTTATCTTCTTCTGGTTAGCATGAACCATGAAATTAATACATCCCAGATCTGCCCTGCATTATTTTAGTGTGTTTCTTCTCTCTGGTGCATTATTGCTCTCTCTGACTGTCGTCTGTCAGTGTTTTCCTGAAAAACAAGAGAAAGAAAAGTTTTTTTTTTTTTGTTTTTTTTTTCGTTGACTCTCCCTAGTTATGCTGAAGTAATGTATACCTACCATGACTGTGCTCATATAGTGAATCACCTTACTTGTCAGGATTGTGAATTCACCGTATAATCAACCAGGTTTGTGAAGCATGTTCAGCTTCATGGTGGTGCTTCTGGTTGTCTAGAAAAACAAACAAAAAAGCAAGGATCATCTCCAACTCATGCTGGAGATGCTTTGACCTGTGAAAAATGGTGGAAATGCTGCTGTGATCAAATCACATGGCAACTTGCCGAAATTTTCTTCCAAACTCTTTTTTGAGGAAATGGTGAAATTGAGGGCGGGGTCTTGATCTGTTCAACCATGACCTCGAACTTAAGCGGGGAGATGTTGTCTTTGGTGCACGTTAACTCTTTCATCTGTCCCACTCTCCGATGCATGACTGCAGAACTACCTGCTGGGTAGGAAGGAAACGTCTGAGATGGCCGACAGGAACAAGGAAGCTCTTCTGGAGGTAAGGACAGGCAGATGCACCACACAGAAATGTACAGGCTGGTGTGCACAGCGGTGCAGAAATGTGCATTGACCTTCCAGTATATGTAAAACTAATTCCTTGCTATAGCGATGACTGTATTGGTTAGAGTAATGACAATTTTGGTGAAGTTGTTGGTGTTGGTGGTAGATTCCTTGTTATAGGAATGATTGCCTTTGTGTTGGTAGATTCTTTATTGCCTTGATGATGCTGGTTTCTGGACTAGCGGTGATGATTTCTTTAATGGTAAAGAGTGGTAGTGCTAAAGATTGTTTTCCCCCCGGCAGGAGTGTTTCTGTGGAAGTTCAGTGACTGTGCCGGAGATCGAGGGCGTTTTGTGGCTGAAGGAGGACGGAAAGAAGTCATGGAAGAAACGTTACTTCCTCCTGCGGGCTTCTGGGATATACTTTGTGCCCAAGGGCAAGGCAAAGGTGAGTCCTTCACACACACGCACACGCACACACACATTCGCGCACGCACACGCACACACACATGCACACGCACACACGCGCGCACTCACGCACGCACGCACACATGCGCGCGCGCACACACACATGCACAATTACGCACAAATTGATTCTTACTCTCTGCAACCACTTGGGAGGTCAATAGCGGTATGGGAATCACCAGAATTTTTTTACAGATGTGCAATCCATTGAACAGTTTGGTCCTCTATAAATACGTAATGACCTCCGCCAAGGAGGTTACGTTTTTGTGGAGTTGGTTTGTCTGTCCGTCTCTGTCTGTGTACAAGATGACTCAAAAAGTAATGAATGGATATCTCTGAAATTTTGTAGGTGACTTGCCATTACATCAGGGATGGACCCTGTTGATTCTGACTGCAATTCGTCACACAATATGGCCGCCATGGCTGCCATCTCAAAATCCTATGACGCGATAAATGAACTTCGCTTCCAGTGATATCACTCAAATTTTGTGGGTTGATTGGTGTCGCATCAGGGATGGAACCCATCTGTTTGGAACGCGCTGCATTAAACAGTATGACTGCCGTGGGAGCCATCTTGAAATCCTACGTTGCAGATGCCTTCGATTTCGTATGAGCCATGTTCACTCCGCAAGATTTTGACTGTGCTGCTTTGGCTGGGGTTTGCACTCTCGTAGTGCCTCTAGTAAATACTTACTTTACTTCTTAACTCAGAAACGGTGGCAACTTCACTGTCAGATTTTTGGAAAGGCATCCAGAATGTATGTGTGTATTGTATTTGGACCGTGTGGACTGAGATTAGGCCCCCTGATCCTCACACCCATAAGCCATGCGCACAAGATGCTGATCAGTGCAATAATCCAACCCTCAGCCCCTTCATCTCCGTGCACCAGCCGCCTAACTGGGCAACGTGGTGCTAATGTTCTTGTTATTCGGCCAGACATGGCCAGGATTTACACCCCTGTCCCACCCCTCCCGAGCCACTCACCCATCCACCCCACAATGCTTAGAATACTCCTTTATTCTTCTATTCATTCATTCATCTTCTATACCCGCTTATTCCTCACTAGGGTCTTGCTGGAGCCTATCCCAGCTGACTACGGGCAAAGGCAGGGACTCACCCTGGACAGGTTGCCAATCCATCGCAGGGCACACACACCATTCACAGACCATTCACTCTCACACTCATACCTATGGGCAATTTAGTGTCTCCAATTAACCTGATATGCATGTCTTTGGCCTGTGGGGGAGACCGGAGTTCCTGGAGAAAACCCACGCGAACACGGGGAGAACATGCAAACTCCTATTCTTCTATTGTGATTTTCAGTTAATAAGACAACTGTCTTCTCTTCTTGCTGCATTTTAATTCTAATAGTCTAAAAAATATCTTTTTGTGGTCGTAATTGTTAGTTGATAGAGGTGCTTTTACATGTTACAGCCTATTTTGACTTTGATGGAGATTCTTATTATTTCCCCGTCATGTAATACAGGGGGTGAGGGGATGTAATGTGATTAGTTAACTCTTCACTCCCTAGTAACCATCTTACACTGCTGCCCTAGCAGCCACTGACCCCTGGTGCCCTAAGACAATATGGCTGGTGTAGCTGTCTTAATACTTAATATTCATTTACCAAATTTTCAGAACGTGTTCCAATTAGTTTAATCCTTATTAAATTAAATTGTCTTCTGTCCAGTTCATCTCACAAACTATTTTCAAGTTTGTTTCTATTCAGTGTTTTACATAACATTGTGCTATCTGTTTGTTTCGTCGGTTAATGTTTGATATAACGAATCGTCAACGATCAAATGGAAAAATCCCATTTCCGTCTTAGTTTCGTCAAGAATTATTACTGGTCTGGGATTCCGAACAAAATCATCAATATCTTCGGCAGTGAGGTGATGTGTCTACATATCTGCGTCTGGTTCCTGAGCTTCATCAATGCCGCCCTTATCGGCACTGTTTTGTCGAACTCTGAACAGTCTCATTAGGGGTACATCATCGTCACTCTCGTCTAGATCGTCTTCGAAATCACTCAGATCGATGTCTGAAACTTCCTCTAATAACCTATCTAGTCTATCCTGAGCTAACTCTAAATCGTTTGCAGTAAAACCATGAAATTCTGACCCACTACCATCGCTAGAATCCATGTTCGTTTGTAAGAAAATCTCTTTCATAAATTGCGTGAGAATTCGACTTTTATATTGTAAAATGACCAATGAAAGAACGGCATATCGTTTTTGGAAGTTGTATAAAGCTTTATTTGACCCTTTCTAATTGGCTGGTATTCGAGGTTTTCCTCTGGAATGTCACATCTCAGCCAATCATGCATCGTTTCACAACAGTTCAATACCACGACTGTAGTCGGGATTCGCTGGCAGAAGCGATGTGTTTATCACGCCTGTAGTCGGGACTCGCCTGCACAGCAACCTAAATTATCACGACTGTAGGCGGTACCAGGGAGTAAAGGGTTAAATTAAGAGATTGCGAGGGCCGAGCAGATGCGTCTTGATTATTATTTTTTTTTTTTTTTAATGGATTGTTCTCTTTTTCTTTTCTTTTTTTTGTATTGTAGTTTATATTTTATTTTATATTCCATTCATATTCCGCTGTCTGCAGTGTTTGTATTTCCTGTACATCTTGAAAGTATTTCAGGTTTATAAATATAGTACTGAGAAAAAAAAAAAGAATTCACCAATATTTTTGTATCGGAAATCCTCAACCCCCCCAGCTCTTTTTAGTGTGTGTGTGTGTTTGCATGTTTGTGTGTGTGCGTGCGCATGCTTGTTTGCAGTGTGTAGGTGGTCCAAGGGGGCACAGGGCTGTGTGGGAGTGCTGAGGCATGAGTTTGGGCTCTGGCATTTCCTGTTTATGTATGTAATGACCAGAACCTTACTAACCAGCTCTGTGCTCCCAATGCATCATGGGTCAATAACTCCAAAATGGAGCTGTGCACTCCCAGAGGTCTCCCATCTCAGTGCTTTACACCAAGTACTAGAATGTCAGCCAGTACTCTCCTCAAGGGGTTCAGGGTAACGTAGCGTCTGTCATCCCATTTTTAAACCCGCCTTCCATAGTCACCTGCCTGCCAGTTTATTGGGAAATTGGAGGCAGTCAATGTGTTATTTTAGGGCTTGAAGTGTGTGGTCACTTTGTTATTTTTGAGTACTGAGTAAACGACTGATTTAACTTCTGTCACTGCTGTTCTTGCCTGTACTCTCAAAAGCAGTGACTGTTGCTTTTAGATTTTGGTGAGAAAAAACATTCCCAAAATCCTTCCTGTCAAAAGGTTAAAAATGTTGGTTCCAGCACCGTGCCTTTCTGGAGGAGGGTTGTTTTTTGTGAAATGATCCAATCGAAGGATTGCAATGGAAATTGTTCCACTCTGGTGTCCAGTGCTTTTTTTGCCTGGGTCTCATCTCAGCTGCTTAATTTCTGGCTCCTGCAGTCTCTGCTCTCAGAGCATCAGTTCCTTTCATTGCTTACAGCACGACTTGGTGGACAAAGTAGTGAACAGCCATCTTTTGCTGTAATCGACTGAGTTGGTGGAACCCAGTGTTAATTAAAAAAGGAAAAATGATAAATAACCTGGGGAAAATCCTGTGTCGTCTGCACAGACTGTGCCTAAACAGCCCTGCCTGCTGTCTGGCCGCAGCTACAGACGCTCACTCACCCACAAACTTGTGCTCATATATGCATTCACAGACTGGCACATGCATGCAAACACATCGCACATGTGGTAGAGTCAGAGATGCGCGCATGCGCATGCAAATGAACACACAGGTGCAAACAGACACACAGCACAGCACAGACATGCACAAATACACACACAGACATATGCTCGAGCACACACATTTATGACCTGCGCTCTCCCTTCCTCTGTAGGCCTCCAGGGATCTTGTGTGCTTCCTGCAGCTGGACCATGTGAATGTGTACTACGGTCAGGACTACCGCAGCAAGTACAAGGCCCCCACTGACTACTGCCTGGCCCTGAAGGTAAGTGCACAGCCCCTCTCTAGCACTGTCCTGCTTATTTTGGAGCTTCCAGACTCTCCCAGAGTCCTGCCTTGCTACAGGACTTTTTTTTCCACTGGATTGGCCATGTAGGGTTGTTTCCTCCTGCAAAGTAACCCTTAGTCGCTATTTGGGAACATTCTGCATCTACATTGCAGGGCTCTCAAACTAACTACAGTTTGCAGTGCATTGCCTAGACCAAGTGCAATGCCAGGAGTACCTTACCTGTCATACATATCTTCTCCAGCTGCGCAATCGTTTATGAAGGCCATGATACAAATGTTATAAGGTAATGACTGATTCGATGAGCAAAGCATGTAGTTATGTTTTATTTTCATATCTGCAGTCCAATACTCAAAAGTATTCATTTATTTCAAATGCCAGGGTGAGGTGAATATTTGATTTATTTGAAAGCAGCCGAGCTCTGAAACTTCTCTGAAGTAAATTGTTCCGCTGATGACGGATAACTGATGGATACAGACGTGTGGCACTGGCTCTGTGGAATCAAGCATTGTGTCATTGCAGATATATGCATCTAAAATCTTGAAGCTTTTTAAGTGAAGATAAATTTTAAAAGCATTGCCGAATTGAAGTTGCGAAACATGTTTAATTGTGCTTTAGTAATTCATTGAAATTGCCCGGAAAAAAAGTAAGCCAAGCAATTCAATAGAGCACCATTTCGATTACAATCTTTTTTGTCCCATGTAGAAATTCTAAAGTATTCGATGGTCTTTGGCTATGAATTGAAGCACTTAGGTGACGGCATTGAGGTTTTCTTGCATGGATTTGTTTTCAAAAAGGACAGGGACCCCCTGGAACTTTGCGGCAGGATGTTTACTAAGGCAGTATGCATGCCTCGCTGTGTCTGTACGACAGTTGCCCCTTATGTGAGTGGGTATAGTTCTCGATGTTCCTGCTATATTAACAGGTACAGTCATCTCTTGGTCAGGCCTGTGTAAGTGGCAAAAAGAAATAAATAAATGACCAGACAGCCTTCAAAAAACAGGCTGCTTGTATTTGCTCAAAATACTACATGTTTGTATTTTTCAAAGCAATATCCTTGCATTTTTTATGCTGAATAGTATTTGAAATGGAGATATTAATATGATGAGATTACTCAGCATTCATTCCATTGGAATGGAGTCAGAGGTGGTGTCTAGGCCTTTTAATGTCTGGATATCGCAGACATGACCCTTTGAACATGATCGTGACATTCTGTTAAAAATGGCCTCTGGAGAGAAAGCCTGTCGCGCATGTTCTCATAATGTTCACAATCACAGGTCAGCAGATCGAGTTTTAAAAAAGAATGCTGAAAATTTTCAGGTTGTTGCGTTCTGACAAATCTTTCAGAAATGCTACTTGCAGTACGGAGCACTTGAGTGTTATGATTATTTCTTCACTGTCTGGGACAACCAGCTTCTCTTGGAGGACATAACCGCTGATTTATGCTGGTGCCACTGAAACCATTTACTGTAAATAGCTGCGGAACTGAAGTCAGATTTTCTCATGCTGTAGATGTGACAAACCACCCTGCTCATGTGCTGCCACCCTATGGATATGTAATGCATTGCAGTCTCCTGTTTTCACTGAAACACTGGATAAAGCGCAGGGGGTAGTAATAGCAGTCGGAGGCTCCTTGAAGTTTCTCGCCATGCTTTGTCTGGTTTCTAAAGGCAGTGTGTTGTTTTCCCAGCATCCCCAGATCCAGAAGAAGTCCCAGTACATAAAGTACTTGTGCTGTGAGGATGTGAGGACTCTCCACCAATGGGTCAATGGAATTCGTATCGCCAAGGTATCTATTGATTGTATTTGTGTGTGTGTGTGTGTGTGTGTCTGTGTGTGTATTCGAATGCATGTGTGTGAGTGTGTGCATTCCTGTGCCCATCCGTGCGTGCATGTTTGTGTGTTGGTGGTTGGTCCGGATGCTGGGATATGATGTCTGCGGCTGCTCTTTTTTGCAGGCTTGATTTTTTTTTTGTGTTCTTGTTTATTCTCACAAGGATTCCAGAGAGGTAGTATCCCACAGTAGTCAAAAGTGCAAATCATACCCCAAATTTGGAACAAACCTGTCATAGTTACTACATCACAAATGCATACGACCCTGCTACCTTTCAAAAAGAAAAATTGGGGTAAAATGTGAGTTTTGCGGTGCTGTAATGAAATAAAGTAAGGAGGTTAGGATTTATTAGGGCCCGAGTCGACTGCAAGTCGCCTGCGAAGGCCCTACTGAAATCGCGCTGTTTATAATTATTTATTTATTTATTATTATTATTATTATTATTCCAGCATTTCAAAGGCCAATTTCGCCCCTTTCCCAATTGTGAAAACGCGTCTAACTTTCCACATTCATCCGGGCGGATCCAAAATTTGATATTTTTGGGGGCTCGCACACATTCGACCCCAAATGCTGATCAGCGCCCCCTAAACACATTTCAAAATTCCCATAGGGAAATTCAGTGACTTTCTCGTGGGCAGACGAAATTCGATACACATATGTATCATACCCAGACATACAAAAAATTTAATTGGAGCCATGCCCTAAACCCAACAGGAAGTCGGCCATTTTGATTTGAATTGTGAGTGCACACCTCCACCCGTAAGGGTCTCACCACTACCCCCAATGTGCACAAGGGTGCGAGGGCCCATTCAATGCTGCTTGCAGCTTTACTTTGAATAGAAATTATAACATGGCAAGTCACTTAACCATAATCTATCATAGATGTGCCAACTGTTCATTTGCTGGGACAGCAAACAAACTCTGAAGCTGTTTTTTCGCCGCTTAAATTATTTTTGTAGTTACTGCACTTAGTCTTTGTAGGTTGCATGGGTGATTGAAAAAGAAGCAAACTGGACAACATGTGGCCTTGTATGTGCCCATGTCATCAAAGGCAGTCTTAAAAACCATCTGAGGACTGCTGTCTACATATGTCATTGTATTTACTATTAAAAATTGTAAAAGTATTTCATTTTTTAAAGTGAATGGGTCCTGGTTCTTTCCATGCTTTGCTTGAGCTGTTGGCAACAAGCTGACCTTTAGTCCAGTGTCCTCAAGTCTGTTTATTTAACGGAAGGCAGTCGTCAGGTTTCTGCTGCTTGTTTTTATTGTTGTCATTCAAATTTTATAGTTCTGCCAATTTTTGCCAGTCATTTCTGGGTTGGCAATTTGATAGTTTCTGTATCTGGTTCGACTGAGAATGTAATGATTTTAAGGAACCAAAAGAATGTGCAAAAGTGTCATGGCTGCTCACTTGAAGTTCTGGCCCTACCTGTGGAGGAAATGTATGTTTATGGTTTTCAGCGTGCTTGTGCTATTTCCATAATTGTGATTTGCAATGCTGTCGTGACGAACACAATGTGGCAGCCATACGTCTGTGTATTTGCTGGTATGGAAATATGCATAACAGAGGACCACCCACTTTTCAGTGATTCAGTGCAGGTGCCCCCTTTCGCTCTCCCTCAAATTGACCTCTGACCCCGGTCTCTGTGCAGTATGGGAAACAGCTGTACATGAACTACCAGGAGGCCATGAAGCGCACCGAGGCGGCTTATGATTGGTCCTCCCTTTCCAGCTCCAGCATCAAGTCTGGGTCCAGTTCCTCAAGCCTGCCAGGTGAGTGAAGGTTTCTGGGACAGATTTAACCCCCCAAGGAGCCCTTAGTTTGGTAAGATAATAAAATGTAAACCCATATTTAGCTGAAGTATTTTACTGGGATGGGAGTCCTTACCTTGGCCTATTCAAAGTTTATGGGATGTGCTGGAGAAGCTTTCCGGATTGTTTTCTCTCTCCTGGTGTCAAAACAAGATCTTGGTCAAAAATTAATGCAACTGCGGTTCGAAATAAATATTTTAACATTGTATAAGATTATTGAAACAATACCATAATAAATGCGCGCTATGATGAAAGCTAAAGGCAGTTCAACGAAATACTACTGTAAGCAACTTTTTTCTGGCAGAAAGTGTATTTTCTTAGTAGTTACTGACCTGACAAACCTGCTCAAAACAAGTTTCCTCAAGAGACCTGTTCATACTTGGTAATAGTTGCTGAATTTTAATGTGAGTTATGTGTGTGGCTAACAGATATTTGTGCCCTTAAAAGGCCTTACGGACAACCTAGGGCAGCAGTAAATGGTTTCTTGGCCCTGACCCCCCCCCCCCACTTTTTTTTTTTCTTTTTTGTGACAGAGTCCCATTCTAATCACTCCACCCAATCAGATAGCGGCGTGTCAGACACCACCTCCTCAGGACATGCTCGCTCCCAGAGTGTGGTCAGCTCCATCTTCTCCGAGGCCTGGAAGAGAGGCACTCAGATGGAGGAGAACAATAAGGTGAGGCCCAGCCCTACGGTCCCATCGCCCTTCACAACATTCATGTGCGGTGGTTCTCCCTCTCCATTCACGTGATATTGCATCCATTCCCCATTCCTATGATGTGGCTTCATTTCCTGTCTGTAGTGTTGCTTCTTCCTGTTTATCTCCGCGATTTCATGGTGCCGAAATTATCAGTGTTCCCTTGGAAACCTTCCCACGGGATTGGGCCATGTGGATGATTGGGAAACCTGCGGTCTCTGGCTGTGGATAATCCTGCGCTTAGTACTTTGAAACCAAGATTTTATTATCTTGTAGACTGTGCCTCAGACGCAGTCTTGATTTCGTAAAGCTTGTCTTAAGCCGGAGTGAAAATCGGAGCTCTTGTTGACTGGCTGGGAGTATGACTGTTCTGAAGGCCCCTTGGAAGAGAGGGCTGGGTAATTAACTGTCTTTCTGTGTCCTTTGACTATGCCCATCTCTCTCCCCTTGTCTATCCAGGGGTCGAAGGTCAAGTCTCGCAAAGCCGTGCCCTTGTGCACTGGTGGGGATTGAGGTTAGGGATTTGCCAGTCCATCTTCTGTACTGTAACACTGGAGTCCTGTTACCTGCACCAACCTGAATAAGACTAACCTTTGATCACTGGCACATTTATTGTGTCACACCTGGACTTACTGGGTTATGGTGCGATATGACAGATTGATTTCCTCCGCCATTAACCCAAGTTCATTCGCACAGCACTGCTGTATTTGGTTTTGTTTGGTATTTTTGTTGGTCTGCTTGGGCACTGTTGGATTAACCTGGTAAAGTGTGTCCTGCTCTTCAGTTCGGTCCCCGGACTGCCTCCCCTCTTCTGTGTGTGGGCCCCCCGCAGAGGTAGTAATGGATTAGTGGTATTTGTGCATTGGGAGTGTGCGTGTGTATGTGTGTGTGCGTCGATGTATTTGTTTGTGTTTGCATGCACGAGAGCACTTGTTCCCTGAATGAGACTGAGCACTATAGGCTTTCTGGAGTAGTCAGTAGCGAATGCCTGAGAGCACTTTATCTGCATTGGCGTTGTGTTGCTGTGTTGCTCTAAACCTTCAGAGACTGCAAACATTTTGCACTGTTCTTATATACGGCGCAGCCTGGAATAAAATTTTCCATTATTTGCTTCATTCTTTAAAAAATGACTGGTTTGCATAAACAAGTTTATTTTGAGGCAGACTGTGGAGACATGGAAGCCATTTATAAATGACAGGACAAGGCCCATGCAAGAAAACTGACCAAGGCTATTTTAAAATGCCACCCAAGCCAGCAATTAACCCCTTTGTGCAGAAGCCAAATCTGGCTTTTTAGGTGCTACCTGATTTAGAGCTTTATAATTCAAGATTGCAGCTTCACAGACAGAAAAACTTTGGCTCAATTGAGTCTAGAGACTTGAAGCATTTAGATGATCATCATATTTCATATTTATTTCTAGCTGCGACCAAGCAGCTCTATGAACGCTTCTGTCTGTCTGTCCGTCCGTCTGTCTGTCCATCTGTGACACCTTTTTGACCATGTTCCTGTCGTCGTATCTTCATGAAATTTTCAGGAGTTATTGATCTTCACCAAAGTGATGTCCGTGCACAAGGTCGAGGTCAAAGGTCAAAGGTCAAGTTCACAGAGGTCACGACCTTGTTTGTGGGTTTTCGCGCTGTAACTCCAGTTAGAATTTATGGATCGCTATGAAATTTTGGAAATGGCTTTTAGGTATACAGGAGGTGTTAGCTATTGTTTTTCAAGGTCATCCGTCAAATTCCAAGGTCACAAAGGCAAAAAAAGTGTCAATTTTGCCCGATTTGACGGTTTTGCACCGTAACTCAAGTTTAATTCAATGAATGGCTATGAAATCTTAGAACAAGCTTCTTGGTGTAGAGGAGGGGTTCCCTATTGATTTTCAAGGTCATCTATCGAATCCCAAGGTCACACCGGTCAAAAAAGTGTTGTTTTTGCCCCGATTTCACAGTTTTCGCACCGTAACTCCACTTTAACTTGATGGATGGCTATTACATCTTAGAACAAGCTTCTTGGTACAGAGGAAGGGTCCCCTATTGATTTTCAAGGTCATTTGCCAATTTCAAGATCACACTTGTTCAAGAAACCACCAGTCATGGACACTAGGCCACGTGACGGATGCTAGGCGAGGTCGCAGCTATTATCTGATCTACTTGTTATGATTTTGGTGGAGAAAAGGGGCTGCAAACATAAAAAATCTTCATGAGAATTCACCATTGAAATAGAAAAAAAAATAATACTGACAAATAAAAAACTGCTGGGGCTTAAATCTAAACATTTCTGGGATCCTAAACTTGACCACAAGTACAATTCATCTTGAACATTACATTCTAGATTACCCGCTTGCTATTAGCCAAATTAGACAGCTATCCAGGTGTCTCCCCAAAATCTGAGATCCATCAAAATGGTTCATTGTCAAATCATACATTAATCATATATTTAACACAAATTAACTTTTGGGGCATGAAATTCAGCATGAACTAATGATTTTCTGGTTGAGTTTAGCATGAATTTATCAATATCAGTGCAGTTGAACATCATTGGTCACCAGTGACCTCTCCAAACACAAAACATGCCTTTTCTCCATAATAATAAATAAACAACATTGTCCATTTTTCTTTGAAGTCCCCCAAGCATTAAATAAAGTGCTGATTAAACAGCTATAACATTCACGCTGCAATGAAAAGCTAACCGCTCTCACATCCGAGCTCATAACCTTACACCTTATGAGGGTAAAAACTCACTACCTCTGTAATACCTGAATTCTGAAATGTACCTTATTTTAACAGAACAGAAATTTCACTTTCAGGAAAAATCAAACGACATGTTTCCATATTCAACAGAATGGTGTAATGAATGTACCAAGGGATCTACCGACGTGCGTGTGCTGCATGCATATGGAGAAACGAAAACCTTGGCATTTCGAGTGTCTTTGTTTCTTTGATATCGCATAATTTTCAACTGCGCAACCATGGCAAACATTCGAAGGACACAACCGACCTTACTTTTACGCTTAGCTTTGTATCCTATTCTTTTTGTCCGATCAATGTATTTCAGTTATTGAGGAAAGTTTAAACACTCGGGAATTAGATAAGAAACAAGTCTATCAATACATCGTTACTGGGGAAGCTTCACGAGGGCGTGAACTATAACTAGAGTTACGCAGATGAATCTGAGTATATAATTGAGTGACTGGCTATCGACACCAGTACTTGGGTGGATAGAAGGGAGCACTGAATTTGTCAATGGAGGAATATACGCGTTAATAAATGGGAGGGAACTACGCATGTTTTGTGTGTGATGACTGTAATTGACAGTAGAATGTGAGAGAATCAATACTATGTCGGATTTTTTGCTTCACAAAACAAATTTTTTTAACCACTAATTGGAATACTGTTGGCTCACTGTAGCTAAAATGGTTGCTACAGCGTACCAAGTTTTTTTTCTGTCGCAAGTGATAATTTTTTAAAAATACTGGATCGATACTATGTGGAAGGATATTGACCAGTTTGCGCATCAGGCTTAGCTGAGGAGTTTTCATGCTACTCTTGAAAAACAGGGATTGGAGGGAACTTCTTTATACTCTAAATCGCGTTTCACCTCTGCCTGCTTGTGAATATTCAATAACTGATCCGGGGGTGCCATCTCGTGGTCGAGTACTGTAACTAAGTGCTTAAATTTGCATATCTATAGACGCGAGCGTCTACATCTGCAGAAAGGGGTAAACCAAGTACAGTTGCAATCAAAATTATTCAACCCCCATTGCAAATTGGGTTAACTGGCAAAATTTCCAAACTTTCAGCTGTTTGTGATGAACAGATTAAACAAGAACATTTTAATTAGCTCAACATAACTAATATTACAAGTGGTTTCTCCAAATGTAAGTCAAAATGCCACTTTTAATGACTACTGCAGTCTCAAAAGTATTCAACCCCCCCGGAGTAGAATCTGTCATAAGAGCATATTTGCAAGTCAGGTATTGTCTCAAGCAAACCTAATGCAGCTAATCAAGAGTTTAACTAGTTTGAATCAGGTTTGTTTGAGATAGAAAACATCAAATACTTGCACTCGCTTGGGGATTGATGACAGTAACATTTGATTGCATATTAGAAATATGGCTGTCAAAAGTATTGTCCAAAAAGCTAATAGAGGAGATCATTGCCTGGCACAAACAAGGAAAAGGATACAAAAAGGTAGCACAGACACTGAATGTTCATAGAGATAAAGTTGGAAGCATAGTTCACAAGTTCAGAGTTAAAGGAAGAGTGGCTACAGTACCAGGATGTGGCAGAAAGAGGAAGCTATGAATGGCTGCCACCAGATTCCTGAAGAGGCAGGTGGTCAAAACCCTTGAGTGACTGTAGGAGACCTGCAGCAAGACTTGGAGGCAGGAGGCACTGAGGTTTCAGGTTGCACAGTAAGGCACATACTAAGCATTGAAGATCTCCAAGACACACACCACAACTGATCCAAAAGCACAAGCTCCAATATGCTCAAAACCATATAAATAAGCCACAGAAGTTTTAGGATACTGTTCTGTGGAGTGATGAAACAAAACTGGAATATTTTGGGCTAATGAATCAGTGGTATGTCTGCAGGAGGAATAAAGAAGCATATGCTGAAAAGTACACCCTGTCTACTGTGAAGAATTGTGGGGCCTTTTTGATGCCATGCGGCTGCCTTGCTTCCTCTGGCACTGGAAACCTGCAAAGTGTGGAGAGCAAGATGGATTCAGTCAAGTACCAGAATATCCAAGGAGAAAATGTCATGCCGTCTGTAGGGAAACTGACGCTTGGACATCACTGGACCTTCCAACAGGACAATGTTCCTAAGCATACCTCAACATCCACCAAGGCATGGTTCTAGAAGAAGTCTGGGAAGATTCTAGAGTGCCCATCACATTTGCCTCACTTGAACCCCATAAAAAATCTCTTCTGGGATTTGAAGAACACAGTTGTTGCATGCAAACCCTAGAATATTGGTGAACTGGAGGCCATTGTCCATGAGGACTCGGCAAAGATTCCTTGGGAATGCTGCCAGAAGCTGTTGTCTGCCTTTGCTTCACATTTCCTGCAGATCATAGTGGCAAAAGGGTGCTCTACTAAGCATTAAAGATGCTTGTCATGAAGGGGTTGAATAATTTTGAGCCTGCAGTAGTCATTAAAATTGGAATTTTGTGTTAAATTTGGAGAAGATACTTGTAATAGTTGTTGTGTTGAGCCATTTAAATTGTTCTTGTTTGATTTGTTCATTGCAAACAGTTGAAAGTTTGTAAATTATGCCAGTAAACCTAATTTGCAGCAGGGGTTGAATAATTTTGATTGCAACTGTAGGTAGCCACATGGTGATTAGTGATAAATCATGAATAGAAATAAAACATTTTAATGCGTCGATAGTCGTTTTCTAATCGAATCGTAAGCCTTGAAATCAAATCGAATTGTGAGGTGCCAAGAGATTCCCACCGCTACTGGACACTGTGATTTGCATGTCTCATGCACACTGCAAAATAAACCCACTATCTTGGTTAATTTCTGGCTTGGGTGGCATTTTAAAATGGCCTTGGCCACTTTCCTTGTGTAGGTATTGTCCTGTCCCTTTGGAATGGCCTCTGTGTCTCCACGGTTTGTCTTGTGTCCCCTGCCATCAGGTGTTCTTGTCCAGCATCTTGATATTCTTGGATGCTGTTCCCATTTCCATCATTATGCAAAAGTTGTACGGGAGAGTGTTTTAGTCATTCATTAAACGTACAAATTTATGTCATAATTACGGTATATTTTAAAGGAATAAAGCAAGGGTCCCCAGTCTTTCCAAGAAAGGGCCGGTGTGGCTGCAGCTTTCATCGCCACCAAGCAGCTACACACCTGATACTACTAATCAACCCCTTGACTCCTTACTAATATGGTTGATTAGTAGTATCAGGTGCGCAGCTGGTTGGTTGCAATGAAAGCTGCAGCCACACCGGCCCTTTCTGGGAAAGATTGGGGACCCCTGGAATAGAGAGAAATGGCGATGAACGTGAATACATTTTCAAAAAGCATGCAGTCTTGGGGTTCGGGCTAAAGATTTCACACTTTATTGTTCATCACTGTACATTTTGTGTACATTTTCTGTTCATAATAGACCTATGCTGAAAGCGGTTTGTAACCCAAAAGTATGGCCTTATTTTTCCATGAAGGGCTGCTTGTTCCTTGTTTGTTTTGATATTATTTGTAGTATCCTTAAAGAACTTTAAATTGACACATTTGTTTTTGAAATCAAAGGGTACCCACATGGTCAATTTTGGGGTCAAATAGGGCCACATCCACATGAATGGCCAGAAAGTGGTAAATTTATGCATGGCATTTAATACTCTCTTCACTTTTTGATAGCCCTTATTAACTTCAAATTCTAAAACTCTTTGAGATGTATGAGAGAAATCCGCCCATAAACAGAATCATTTTCGGTATGCTTTGTTCAAATTTCACTTTTTAGTTGTCGATTGCATGGCCCACAAAGGGTTAGTGTGAGTTTAAGTGCTATGGAGCAAGTGTTTGAGATAAAATAAAGATATCCTGAAGAAATGAGGTTGATATCATACTTAGTTTTAAATACAGAGGCAGTAGAAAATGCCTACAAACAGGTCACAAAGGGTTAATGCAGACACACCCTCTTTTTCAAACCCCTGTGAAAACTGAACGGAGCGAGAATTTGAGCTTAAACCAACTGCAATTTTCTTCTGCCACAGCAGGCTTCAAAATATCCAAAACAGCATCATTCTGAGACCATGGAGCCGGGAGGTCAGGTGATTTCACATGGAATGACCCTATTAGGATGATGAGCGACAGGCTTGCTTTACTGCGTTCTTCACACTCTCGTGTGACCTCTTCCTCTAAGTAATCTAGTGTCTACAGACTTACATGATGGGCTGATTAGGTGTGAGTTAATAGTTTGTGATTTGTGACTGTCCAAGGTGTTGTCCTGGCTCTCACCCGCTGGGTTCAACTTCACTTCCCTCCTTGCCTGCCCTGGAATATGTGCGTTAGAAGATAGATGGATTAATGAACTGATGTAGCGCCATCTGCAGGAAGAGAGTGGCTGACTCGTTCGTGGCTTGACCATGAGCAGCTTGCATGAGGAATAGCGGGGTTGAAGGACACCCATAAACCTTTACTTGAACGTGGCAAAATATAATCTCATTCACCGACCATCCTGTGTTTTGCATCTTCTCTAAATTCATGTAATAATATATCCTAATGCTATGCAAAGTGCGAACTAAAATGTACTGCGTACACACTGCTCGCCTTTGTGTTGTAATGTCCGGGGCATTTTGCGCATCTTGAAGAGTTTCTGACTCCTCTGGATGGAGTGTTTATTCGGTGTCTCTGCTCTCTGTTTCTGCTCAGGCAAAAGTGGAGCCCTCAAGAGGAAGCCACCCCCCGCAGCTCCGAGGCAGTTTTACTCACACATCTCCCCAGCCAACCCCATCCCCTCAGCCTCCACCTCCTCCTCCTCCTCCCCCACCTCCTCCCCTCCCCAACAACCAGCCCCACCAAGCCCCGCCCACCGTGTTCACCAAATACAGCACTATCGCCCGTCTGCAGAACGCCTCCCAGGGCCCTAATCACTACAAGCCCCCATCCCTGGCACCGCCCCAGGGGCCCCCTGCCCCTCCACCACAGTCAGTGAAACCTCACATAGTCTCGCCCCCAGGGGCTAACGTCCCACCCCCTCCTCCACCCCCGCCGCCTCCCCCAGTCCCCACCCCCGGATCAGCCATGGCCGTTTTGAAGCTGGGGCCCCTCAGCCCGGCCCTGCCTCAATTCACCCCCCCTCCACCCCCTCAGGCAGTGCCTCAGTTTATCCCCCCTCCACCGACCCAGGCTGTACCTCAATTTACCCCCCCTACACCCCCTCAGGCAGTGCCTCAATTTACCCCCCCTCCGCCACCCCAGGCCGTCCATCAATTTACCCCCCCTCCACCGACCCAGACTCTGCACAAGCAGCCGCTGCCCTCGCCCCCACCCCCGCCCCCCATCCATCTGCAGAGCAATGGCATGCCCCCTGCACCCCCACCCGCTCAGATGAAATACCCACCTCCCCTCACCAGTAACGGCCTCCAGCAGGTGCTGGCCAAAAAATTCCCCAGCTTGCCCCAGGACTTCTCTCCTCCTCATGGCCGGACCGAGTCTCCGCCCCCACCTCCCCCGCCCCCACCCCCTCCTCCTCCACCACCCCCCGCTCCGGGGCTCCCTACCCCTCCCCCACCCCCTCCCCTGCCACAACAACCCCCTGCCCCTCCACCCCCACCATCAGCCCCGGTCAAGCTCTTTTCTGGGGGCTTTCCCCCCCCAACCCCTCCCAAACCCTGTGGGCCTGGTGTCGTCACATCTCCCATGTCCCACTTCCCTCCTGCCCCACCTCCAGAACTAACTGCGCCCCCTCCTCCTCCGCCTCCCGCCCCACTAAAAAAGCAGCAGAGCTTATCGGCCGGAAGCTCCCACAGTCACCCTCCCCCTACCCTGCCGAAGCAGCACAGCTTCCCGTGCAAAGGCCTGCCCCTCACCAACCCCATCTCCTCCACTCCATCATTGGTCAAACAGATGGCCAATCAGTTTCCCGGGTCCTCCCCCACAGCCCCTAATGCCCCGCTGTCCCCTCCTGTGGTTAAAACCAAGCCCAAGTGGCAGCCGGGGGCACAGGTGCAACAGCACTCCCCCGAGTTCCCCCCTCCTCCTCCCGAGAGCACCCTCAACTTTCCTCCCCCTCCGCCCCCCTTACCCCCCGCCCCAACCCCCCCGCCACCCCCTCTACCTTCGACGAAGGGCTCCCCTTTAAAGAAGTCGCCCTCCTCTTCGTCCGCTGGGGGCAAAAAGCCTCCACCCACTCCCCAGCGTAACTCCAGCATTAAGTCCCCCGGAGAGCAGCTGGAATGCAAGAAGGTGGAGAGCCTGGTGAGCCGGTTTGGCCAGCCCTCCCTGCCCAGCGCCGGTCCCAGCTCCTCAGCAGGATCTCCCTCCAAGGAACCTGTGGGGCCTCCAGCTCCACGGAAGCCTGGCAAGCTCAACCTGTCCAGCCTTCCTCTGGCCCTCCAAGGCAAAGCAGGAAACCCCCGGCAGTCCAGCGCAGACTTCCCCTCCCCGCCCTCCGAGTGCGACTACTTCCCTCCTCCCCCGCCCGACTCGGAGCTCCTGCCTCCTCCCCCGCTCCCGCCTGACCCCCACGCCGGGGCCCCCAAAGTGGCTGTGGTCAATCCCCAACCACCGGCCTCAAACCCCTCAACCTGGAGCAAAAGCTCGCTGAAGAAGACTTCACCTCCGTCACTGAAGACTCCCCCTTCTACGCTTCACCGCCGCAATAATGCCACGCCCGATCCCCTGCCCCTTTCCCCGCCTCCCTTTGGGGCTCCGCAGATTCCCCCGACGTCCCCGAAGGCCAACCTGGCAGTTCAGCCCAACTTCCTGGAGGACCTTAACCGGACTCTGAAGAGGAAATCGATCACCCGCCATGGCTCGCTCACATCCTCTCGTATCTCCACCAGGTTTGAACCTGTGGCCACCATGGATGACATGGCGCTGCCCCCACCTCCACCAGAGCTGCTAATGGATTCGCAGAAGCAGGGCGGGTACATGTCCGGAAATATCTCAGGCTATGCAACACTACGGCGGGGTCCTCCCCCGGCACCCCCAAAACGGGACCAAAGTACCAAACTGACCGGAGAGTGGTAGTTTCGGACCAGGACCATTTTGGACCTCTTATCGCGTGATGAGTCCGTTGGCCGAGGGCTTCATTCCTCTCTTAAAAAACTGTCTGTCTAATTCTCAACATCAGTCCATGCAGGAGTTCATCAGAATCCTGTTCTTCTAAGTCCACAATAATCACTGCTTTTCTCTATAAAGAAATCTCACCACCAGCTTCTACGCGTGTCTGTGCCGCTTGGTATTAATTGTTGGTAACATACAAAACGTGACAATAAGGTTGATTTTGTTGCAATCTATTGGTACTGCATGGACTACTCTATGGACATGATGTAATATGAGACCCCATTTTGGGAGGCAGGAGTGGCATGTCATCTATACAATTTAAGATGTAATTTGACTTTGTTGGGGAATAGTTTTATCTCTGTTTTTATATAAAATTATTTAATACATGCTAAAGATTTTCTTATTTTAGAGTTGAGTTTTTGAAAACCTGGGAAGTAAAGCCGTCTTGACTGCAAGTGTGTATGCTGAGACAGGCGTTATGTGGAATAGTATTTGAGTAAGTCGTTTGGGAAGAGGAGAACAAATTGGAAATGAGACAGAGGCCTGGGAACACGAGTGGTTTGGGAATTGGAATGGGACTGTGGTTTAGCAGTAGCATAAGTGTTCAGGAAGCTGGTTTGGGAACCGGATAACAGGAAAGTGGCTAGGGAACTGGATGCAGGTCTGGGAGTGGTTCAGGAAAGGTCTGGCAGGTCTGACAGTGGTTCAGGAAAGGTCTGGCAGGTCTGACAGTGGTTCAGGAAAGGGACTGGACCTGGGGAATGGGACAGAAGCTTGGCAGTGGGAGGATGGTTTGTGAACAGGATGGTGGGTTGTGTACTGGTGAGTGGTTGGGGGACACGAATGTTGCAAGACTTGCTATGCAAGACTCACTGGCCATTTTTTTTTAACAGACCCCCGATATGGCAAGTAAGACAGTCGGCAGGCAATGGACAATGGACAATGCTGCAACTGACTTCCTTTTTTATGAAGGACTGTACAGATGTGTTTGATGTTTACTTGTTGCAGAGACTTTGCATATTGCACCAAACCCCTTGGAAACTGTAAAAGGAACACAATTACAACTGGAATGCGAGAGACAACATGATTCGGATGACCTTTTGTGTTCAGAGAGTTCTGTCCTTTTTATTTTTCACTTCCTTAAAGGCTTGGAGCTAAAAGCAAATGAAATGCCCTTGTCAATCAATCTTTGAAGACCTTTGGGTCGTGTAATGTAGGCTTGACCTGTGTCGCCTTGCTTCTTTCTGTAATTACCACTGCATTTGTTTTTAACTGATTCTTTTGGTCGCACCCTTTTCCTCAGGAGGGGCAGAGGGGTGAGGCTTATTGGTCATGCTGGGTTGAGGTCAGGCAGGAGTTCTCAGCACCAAGAGAAAGGCTGCCACTGAGCGCCCATGTTTTTTAGCATGCAGTCTTCTGGGAGTCAGAGAATTTGAGTCTTAGTCATTACATCTTTTCTCTACATTCAGGTGCTAGGGATTGGCCCTCTCTGTGGCAAAGCTGGAAACACAAAACTAGTGGCCTAATAAAGAGGACAGCAGGCCCCGTTAAAATTGCAGTGTGAGTGTTTTTTGGTGTAGTACTCTGGTGTAGACTCACCTATCTGAAAGCAGTCTTTCTTTCGACCCAGACGGGTTTACTCTTTGACTATGACACTTGAGGAAAATGGGCAGCAGTTTGAAGATGCCTAAAAGCTGAGCTGTAGCTTGCGGATCATATAAACATATTTACGTATTTCCTGCCTCCTGAACTGTTGCCATTGTGTCAATAGTTGTTTATTCCTGTACATTATTATTCTGTTAAGGTTTTCAGTTATCTGCAAGTGAATTATGTAAGCATTAAATTATTAAGAATATTGTATCTGATCACAAAGGCCAAAGGAGCTCTTCAAAGTCAGGAACATCTCTGGAATATATAAGTGCATTGAAAAATAAAAATAAAATGTCTCTTGCATTTAAACTGACGGTCACTAGATGTCTTAATCATTACAGTTTCAAACCTAATTTATTTATTTATTGCTGAATTCTTCATTAAATTTAATTTCTTTAAATTTTACTTTAAATGAATGGCACCATAATTTAGCCCTGCACCTCAAATGTCTCGCTGGCGGTGGTCTGATGGACACTGGTCAGTCCAGTCGGAGAGACGTGGGCTGTCTCCACCAATCAATGCGAAGGTCGGCTGGTCACTAAAGATCAGTGAATGTGAATGGAAGATGAGTCATGGACTTAAGAGTATCGGTGCTCTGTGGAAACTTCAATAGCACAAGAATCAGCAAGTAATTGGCTTCAAGAAAGGTGGGAATTCTATTTTTTTGAACAAACTGATTCAGACACCGTAATATTAATCATATGGGAAAGACCTGGCGCATTCAGTGAGTTTTATTTTGGATTGTGGGCTGATGTAGGTGTTTTCTTAATGAACATCGTAGTGTGTAAAATGCATTGGTAAAACTAAAGTAAACTCTGAACTCCTTATAGCGCTAGATAAACATGGGGGACCCAAGATGAAATTGGAGACCCGAAGCAGTACTTGTATGAGGTGTGGTTTGAGGATGGGAGTTTGAGGTTTTGCATGTAAATGCCAGGCCTGACCCCTCCCAGTCCGCCTTTTTATTATTTTTTTTCCTGTTATGGGAATTTTTACCCCCTTGTTTCCCCATCATGACCTCAGCCAAACAGTTCAGTCCTTCGCAGTTACTTACTTCCATGTGACTTTGGAGATGGCGGCCGTGACACGTGGTTCTTCCAGCTCATGTGACATTTTCTTACATTGCCCTCATTTCTTTACGCACTGCAGGCGTTACACCAGTTAAACTAAGCCAATGCCATTGGAGGATTCTGCAAAAGGTCATGTGGACCTTCAGCCTGTGGTCCCAGTGGCATGGATGGGATTGGAATGGTCAGTCATGGGAATGTTATTGCTGAGAGTCTCCCGGAGGCCTGTGTAAAAAAAAAAAAAAAAAAATATCGTATTTTTTTTTTTTAACCAATCATGCTTGGTAGATGGGATCTGCGGACATTGTTGTAGTGCTGTCTCTGTGACGCAGGGTAATACCTCACTGATTGCTACCTTGGTTAGCCAAGGTACGTTAATTCGGGCTGACAGCGATTGCATTCTATTTCTGCTTTGCATTAGTGAGTCAGGCAGCTGTGATGCAATGGCTCATGGAGTGCTGGACGAAGGGGTACACAGCTGTGGCGATATGTTTGTTCTGGGTCTGTGGGGACTGATATCTGGTGTTTTCCCTGAATCATGTCTCTCTGAAATTCAGTGCCCGCAGCTGATTGGCTGCAGAGCTTTGCAGGGAGCAAATCAGAGAACATTGGTTTGAGCATTGATTCATTTTTACCCCTCAGCCGACGAAAGTCGGTCGAGGGATATTGAAGTGGAGAGCTGCGTCCGTCTGTCTGCCCGTTAACCTTTCGTTTCTGGAGGATAGCTGAAAAATGCCTCAGCCAAATGTTCTCATTTTTTGGTGGCATGTTGGGGGTGGTTACAGGAAGCTCCCTATAAATTTGTGTCCTGCTGCGATAATCAATATGGCCACCACTAAAGCGCAAGCCTGAGGGGTCGCGCTCGCGACAGCGCGCTATTTTTCTGCAAATGTTGTGAGCATTGCTCTGTAGTGAGAAGGATGAATAAACTGAAGAGGGCAGGGTGTTCCAGGAAAAAAAAAAACACTCAAGTTTAATGACACAGTTTACAATCAAATGCTATGATTGTCATTGTTTTCAGGCATCATATTCTTAAAATCGAATTTATCCTGTAGTAATTGTAACTATTGTTGGTATTTTGTGTTAAAGCAAGACAGAATTTTTATTCCAAGAAGTTACTCAGGCCGTTCCCTCGAAGGTGGTTGTCCTTTCTTTTCTTGGTGGGAGTGTTCACTGTGCCTGCCGTGGTGGAGATTAATTAATGTTACAGTATGTCAATACAAGCATCGATATTCATTGAATTAATACATCCTTGGAAGACTTTTTTTTTTTATTTTCTCCATTGATAATTAAGTATGTTAAAATTCTACGAAGATAGAAAAATTATTTATATTTACCTCCTGGTCCAAAGAGGTCCGGTCCACTCATTCCACTGAACGTGCCGAGAGCCTGTTCACAAAAAGCAACAGTTTGGTGGCCTGTTTCCTCACTTGCATACATTTTTCTGAATGAAAAAGTATTTGTTGACTTGGAAAGAAATTTTGTTGAGTTATGTCCCTAGAAATGGGCTCTTATTTCCTTTGTTTTGTTTTTGCTTGTCTCTCTGTATCCTTCTTGTTTCCTCCCATGCGAAAATTTTTTTTGTTTGAACCAGCAAAAGTTGGTCTTGCTGGTCTCAGTTATACCTCCAGCTATTCTGTCATGTTCCCCCTACTCTGTCATATCCCTCCCAAAGCAATGGAGAGGAAGAATAGCGTCAACTACATGGGGAACAATCATATATATATTTAGAACACTAGATTGCTGATGATGTCATATTTAAATTCCAAACTTCTTCATATAAATGAATGGTTTCCTATGAGGCCAATTTCAAAAAAGTCGATATAAGCGTTAAAACGCTGAGATGTGTGGCTGTCTTTTGCAGCAATATTCATTTGAAGGGCTGTAATAAAACATTTAATGCGTAAGTTAACGTGGAGACGCAGTGATCCTGCAGTGCTGTGCAGTGATCATTTTTGACAGCGGTGTTTTAACGGGACAGGGGCAAAGATGAAGCTCAGTAAAGGAGTAGCCAGAGTTAACTAGCGCTTCTCTTTAATAACGCTGGTAATGGCCATATGAATCAATATAAACAATTCGGTTGATGGAAAATGTGCTCAATCAGGGTACAATAAAGTGAGGATACCAGAGAGTAATATAATAACGTATACAGACGTTTCTTATATAGGCGAATACTGCCAAGCGAATATCTTATCAGAGGGTCACTAAAAGCCCCGGTCACGTTAACTTTTCTATATATATATATATATATATATATATATATATATATATATATATATATATATATATATATATATATATGGGAACAATGGACTGGGACTTTGTATAAATGGTGGATCCTGAAGACCCTAAATATTTTGTTAACCCGTAGTGACCGTAGTGATAATTTCACTAACGCCGACTTTTACTCCAATTCTGGATTAATTTTAGATCCATCTGGGGTTGTATTTATAATTTTAACAAGCTTAGCATATTACAAGCATATCGGTATATGATGTCCTGCACATGAAGGAAATGGTGAAAATGGATGTGTGTTTTTTCGCAGTTAGTGTTGGCCACTGTAGCGTCAGTCTGTTGAGCAGCTATGATCGACCACTCCCCTTCACGTACACAACCTGATCAATCACCTGCCCCAGCTTGTAAATTAGCTGCTACCCACTGAAATGGCAGCAAATGAAAAATGCACATTTCAAACTACAAAACCCAAAACCAGTGAAGTTGGCACGTTATGTAAATAAAAACAGAATACAATGATTTGCAAATCCTTTTCAAATAATTCAATTGAATACACTGCAAAGACAAGATGTTTAATGTTCAAACTGAGAAACTTTTTTTTTTTTTTGCAAATAATCATTAACTTAGAATTTAAAGGCAGCAACACATTGCAAAAAAGTTGGCACAGGGGCCTTTCCTTTAAACGACACTCAGTAAACGTTTGGGAACTGAGGAGACCAATTTTTGAAGCTTTTCAGGTGGAACTCTTTCCCATTCTTGCTTGATGTACAGTTTAAGTTGTTCACTATAGGCAGTCCAGTCTAGTACCCGCACTCTTTTACTACGGGGCCATGCTAATGTGACACGTGCAGAATGTGGCTTGGCATTGTCTTGCTGAAATAAGCAGGGGCGTCCATGAAAAAGACGTTGCTTGGATGGCATCATATGTTAATCCAAAACCTGTATGTACCTTTCAGCATTAATAGTGCCTTCACATATGTGTAAGTTGCCCATGCCTTGGGCACTAATACACCCCCATACCATCACTCGGACTCTGAAGAGGAAATCGATCACCCGCCATGGCTCGCTCACATCCTCTCGTATCTCCACCAGGTTTGAACCTGTGGCCACCATGGATGACATGGCGCTGCCCCCACCTCCACCAGAGCTGCTAATGGATTCGCAGAAGCAGGGCGGGTACATGTCCGGAAATATCTCAGGCTATGCAACACTACGGCGGGGTCCTCCCCCGGCACCCCCAAAACGGGACCAAAGTACCAAACTGACCGGAGAGTGGTAGTTTCGGACCAGGACCATTTTGGACCTCTTATCGCGTGATGAGTCCGTTGGCCGAGGGCTTCATTCCTCTCTTAAAAAACTGTCTGTCTAATTCTCAACATCAGTCCATGCAGGAGTTCATCAGAATCCTGTTCTTCTAAGTCCACAATAATCACTGCTTTTCTCTATAAAGAAATCTCACCACCAGCTTCTACGCGTGTCTGTGCCGCTTGGTATTAATTGTTGGTAACATACAAAACGTGACAATAAGGTTGATTTAGTTGCAATCTATTGGTACTGCATGGACTACTCTATGGACATGATGTAATATGAGACCCCATTTTGGGAGGCAGGAGTGGCATGTCATCTATACAATTTAAGATGTAATTTGACTTTGTTGGGGAATAGTTTTATCTCTGTTTTTATATAAAATTATTTAATACATGCTAAAGATTTTCTTATTTTAGAGTTGAGTTTTTGAAAACCTGGGAAGTAAAGCTGTCTTGACTGCAAGTGTGTATGCTGAGACAGGCGTTATGTGGAATGGTATTTGAGTAAGTCGTTTGGGAAGAGGAGAACAAATTGGAAATGAGACAGAGGCCTGGGAACACGAGTGGTTTGGGAATTGGAATGGGACTGTGGTTTAGCAGTAGCATAAGTGTTCAGGAAGCTGGTTTGGGAACCGGATAACAGGAAAGTGGCTAGGGAACTGGATGCAGGTCTGGGAGTGGTTCAGGAAAGGTCTGGCAGGTCTGACAGTGGTTCAGGAAAGGTCTGGCAGGTCTGACAGTGGTTCAGGAAAGGGACTGGACCTGGGGAATGGGACAGAAGCTTGGCAGTGGGAGGATGGTTTGTGAACAGGATGGTGGGTTGTGTACTGGTGAGTGGTTGGGGGACACGAATGTTGCAAGACTTGCTATGCAAGACTCACTGGCCATTTTTTTTTAACAGACCCCCGATATGGCAAGTAAGACAGTCGGCAGGCAATGGACAATGGACAATGCTGCAACTGACTTCCTTTTTTATGAAGGACTGTACAGATGTGTTTGATGTTTACTTGTTGCAGAGACTTTGCATATTGCACCAAACCCCTTGGAAACTGTAAAAGGAACACAATTACAACTGGAATGCGAGAGACAACATGATTCGGATGACCTTTTGTGTTCAGAGAGTTCTGTCCTTTTTATTTTTCACTTCCTTAAAGGCTTGGAGCTAAAAGCAAATGAAATGCCCTTGTCAATCAATCTTTGAAGACCTTTGGGTCGTGTAATGTAGGCTTGACCTGTGTCGCCTTGCTTCTTTCTGTAATTACCACTGCATTTGTTTTTAACTGATTCTTTTGGTCGCACCCTTTTCCTCAGGAGGGGCAGAGGGGTGAGGCTTATTGGTCATGCTGGGTTGAGGTCAGGCAGGAGTTCTCAGCACCAAGAGAAAGGCTGCCACTGAGCGCCCATGTTTTTTAGCATGCAGTCTTCTGGGAGTCAGAGAATTTGAGTCTAAGTCATTACATCTTTTCTCTACATTCAGGTGCTAGGGATTGGCCCTCTCTGTGGCAAAGCTGGAAACACAAAACTAGTGGCCTAATAAAGAGGACAGCAGGCCCCGTTAAAATTGCAGTGTGAGTGTTTTTTGGTGTAGTACTCTGGTGTAGACTCACCTATCTGAAAGCAGTCTTTCTTTCGACCCAGACGGGTTTACTCTTTGACTATGACACTTGAGGAAAATGGGCAGCAGTTTGAAGATGCCTAAAAGCTGAGCTGTAGCTTGCGGATCATATAAACATATTTACGTATTTCCTGCCTCCTGAACTGTTGCCATTGTGTCAATAGTTGTTTATTCCTGTACATTATTATTCTGTTAAGGTTTTCAGTTATCTGCAAGTGAATTATGTAAGCATTAAATTATTAAGAATATTGTATCTGATCACAAAGGCCAAAGGAGCTCTTCAAAGTCAGGAACATCTCTGGAATATATAAGTGCATTGAAAAATAAAAATAAAATGTCTCTTGCATTTAAACTGACGGTCACTAGATGTCTTAATCATTACAGTTTCAAACCTAATTTATTTATTTATTGCTGAATTCTTCATTAAATTTAATTTCTTTAAATTTTACTTTAAATGAATGGCACCATAATTTAGCCCTGCACCTCAAATGTCTCGCTGGCGGTGGTCTGATGGACACTGGTCAGTCCAGTCGGAGAGACGTGGGCTGTCTCCACCAATCAATGCGAAGGTCGGCTGGTCACTAAAGATCAGTGAATGTGAATGGAAGATGAGTCATGGACTTAAGAGTATCGGTGCTCTGTGGAAACTTCAATAGCACAAGAATCAGCAAGTAATTGGCTTCAAGAAAGGTGGGAATTCTATTTTTTTGAACAAACTGATTCAGACACCGTAATATTAATCATATGGGAAAGACCTGGCGCATTCAGTGAGTTTTATTTTGGATTGTGGGCTGATGTAGGTGTTTTCTTAATGAACATCGTAGTGTGTAAAATGCATTGGTAAAACTAAAGTAAACTCTGAACTCCTTATAGCGCTAGATAAACATGGGGGACCCAAGATGAAATTGGAGACCCGAAGCAGTACTTGTATGAGGTGTGGTTTGAGGATGGGAGTTTGAGGTTTTGCATGTAAATGCCAGGCCTGACCCCTCCCAGTCCGCCTTTTTATTATTTTTTTTCCTGTTATGGGAATTTTTACCCCCTTGTTTCCCCATCATGACCTCAGCCAAACAGTTCAGTCCTTCGCAGTTACTTACTTCCATGTGACTTTGGAGATGGCGGCCGTGACACGTGGTTCTTCCAGCTCATGTGACATTTTCTTACATTGCCCTCATTTCTTTACGCACTGCAGGCGTTACACCAGTTAAACTAAGCCAATGCCATTGGAGGATTCTGCAAAAGGTCATGTGGACCTTCAGCCTGTGGTCCCAGTGGCATGGATGGGATTGGAATGGTCAGTCATGGGAATGTTATTGCTGAGAGTCTCCCGGAGGCCTGTGTAAAAAAAAAAAAAAAAAAATATCGTATTTTTTTTTTTTAACCAATCATGCTTGGTAGATGGGATCTGCGGACATTGTTGTAGTGCTGTCTCTGTGACGCAGGGTAATACCTCACTGATTGCTACCTTGGTTAGCCAAGGTACGTTAATTCGGGCTGACAGCGATTGCATTCTATTTCTGCTTTGCATTAGTGAGTCAGGCAGCTGTGATGCAATGGCTCATGGAGTGCTGGACGAAGGGGTACACAGCTGTGGCGATATGTTTGTTCTGGGTCTGTGGGGACTGATATCTGGTGTTTTCCCTGAATCATGTCTCTCTGAAATTCAGTGCCCGCAGCTGATTGGCTGCAGAGCTTTGCAGGGAGCAAATCAGAGAACATTGGTTTGAGCATTGATTCATTTTTACCCCTCAGCCGACGAAAGTCGGTCGAGGGATATTGAAGTGGAGAGCTGCGTCCGTCTGTCTGCCCGTTAACCTTTCGTTTCTGGAGGATAGCTGAAAAATGCCTCAGCCAAATGTTCTCATTTTTTGGTGGCATGTTGGGGGTGGTTACAGGAAGCTCCCTATAAATTTGTGTCCTGCTGCGATAATCAATATGGCCACCACTAAAGCGCAAGCCTGAGGGGTCGCGCTCGCGACAGCGCGCTATTTTTCTGCAAATGTTGTGAGCATTGCTCTGTAGTGAGAAGGATGAATAAACTGAAGAGGGCAGGGTGTTCCAGGAAAAAAAAAAACACTCAAGTTTAATGACACAGTTTACAATCAAATGCTATGATTGTCATTGTTTTCAGGCATCATATTCTTAAAATCGAATTTATCCTGTAGTAATTGTAACTATTGTTGGTATTTTGTGTTAAAGCAAGACAGAATTTTTATTCCAAGAAGTTACTCAGGCCGTTCCCTCGAAGGTGGTTGTCCTTTCTTTTCTTGGTGGGAGTGTTCACTGTGCCTGCCGTGGTGGAGATTAATTAATGTTACAGTATGTCAATACAAGCATCGATATTCATTGAATTAATACATCCTTGGAAGACTTTTTTTTTTATTTTCTCCATTGATAATTAAGTATGTTAAAATTCTACGAAGATAGAAAAATTATTTATATTTACCTCCTGGTCCAAAGAGGTTCGGTCCACTCATTCCACTGAACGTGCCGAGAGCCTGTTCACAAAAAGCAACAGTTTGGTGGCCTGTTTCCTCACTTGCATACATTTTTCTGAATGAAAAAGTATTTGTTGACTTGGAAAGAAATTTTGTTGAGTTATGTCCCTAGAAATGGGCTCTTATTTCCTTTGTTTTGTTTTTGCTTGTCTCTCTGTATCCTTCTTGTTTCCTCCCATGCGAAAATTTTTTTTGTTTGAACCAGCAAAAGTTGGTCTTGCTGGTCTCAGTTATACCTCCAGCTATTCTGTCATGTTCCCCCTACTCTGTCATATCCCTCCCAAAGCAATGGAGAGGAAGAATAGCGTCAACTACATGGGGAACAATCATATATATATTTAGAACACTAGATTGCTGATGATGTCATATTTAAATTCCAAACTTCTTCATATAAATGAATGGTTTCCTATGAGGCCAATTTCAAAAAAGTCGATATAAGCGTTAAAACGCTGAGATGTGTGGCTGTCTTTTGCAGCAATATTCATTTGAAGGGCTGTAATAAAACATTTAATGCGTAAGTTAACGTGGAGACGCAGTGATCCTGCAGTGCTGTGCAGTGATCATTTTTGACAGCGGTGTTTTAACGGGACAGGGGCAAAGATGAAGCTCAGTAAAGGAGTAGCCAGAGTTAACTAGCGCTTCTCTTTAATAACGCTGGTAATGGCCATATGAATCAATATAAACAATTCGGTTGATGGAAAATGTGCTCAATCAGGGTACAATAAAGTGAGGATACCAGAGAGTAATATAATAACGTATACAGACGTTTCTTATACTGCCAAGCGAATATCTTATCAGAGGGTCACTAAAAGCCCCGGTCATGTTAACTTTTCTATATATATATATATATATATATATATATATATATATGGGAACAATGGACTGGGACTTTGTATAAATGGTGGATCCTGAAGACCCTAAATATTTTGTTAACCCGTAGTGACCGTAGTGATAATTTCACTAACGCCGACTTTTACTCCAATTCTGGATTAATTTTAGATCCATCTGGGGTTGTATTTATAATTTTAACAAGCTTAGCATATTACAAGCATATCGGTATATGATGTCCTGCACATGAAGGAAATGGTGAAAATGGATGTGTGTTTTTTCGCAGTTAGTGTTGGCCACTGTAGCGTCAGTCTGTTGAGCAGCTATGATCGACCACTCCCCTTCACGTACACAACCTGATCAATCACCTGCCCCAGCTTGTAAATTAGCTGCTACCCACTGAAATGGCAGCAAATGAAAAATGCACATTTCAAACTACAAAACCCAAAACCAGTGAAGTTGGCACGTTATGTAAATAAAAACAGAATACAATGATTTGCAAATCCTTTTCAAATAATTCAATTGAATACACTGCAAAGACAAGATGTTTAATGTTCAAACTGAGAAACTTTTTTTTTTTTTTTGCAAATAATCATTAACTTAGAATTTAAAGGCAGCAACACATTGCAAAAAAGTTGGCACAGGGGCCTTTCCTTTAAACGACACTCAGTAAACGTTTGGGAACTGAGGAGACCAATTTTTGAAGCTTTTCAGGTGGAACTCTTTCCCATTCTTGCTTGATGTACAGTTTAAGTTGTTCACTATAGGCAGTCCAGTCTAGTACCCGCACTCTTTTACTACGGGGCCATGCTAATGTGACACGTGCAGAATGTGGCTTGGCATTGTCTTGCTGAAATAAGCAGGGGCGTCCATGAAAAAGACGTTGCTTGGATGGCATCATATGTTAATCCAAAACCTGTATGTACCTTTCAGCATTAATAGTGCCTTCACATATGTGTAAGTTGCCCATGCCTTGGGCACTAATACACCCCCATACCATCACAGATGCTGGCTTTTGAACTTTGAGCCTATAACAGTCCGAATGGTTCTTCTCCTCTTTGGTCCGGAGGACACGACGTCCACAGTTTCCCAAAACAATTTGAAATGTGGACTCGTCAGACCACAGAACACTTTTCCACTTTGCATCAGTCCATCTTAGATGAGCTTGGGCCCAGCGAAGCCGGCGGAATTTCAGGGTGCTCTTGATAAATGGCTTTCCCTTTGCATTGTAGAGTTTTAACTTGCACTTGCAGATGTAGCGATGAACTGTATGGTGATGTCCTTTACACACTGATGTCGGTTTTTGATGCAGTACCGCCTGAGGGATCGAAGGTCACGGGCATTCAATGTTGGTTTTCGGCCTTGTCGCTTACGTGCAGTGATTTCTCCAGATTTTCTGAACCTTTTGACGATATTACGGACCGTAGATGATGAAATCCCTAAATTTCTTGCAATAGCTTGTTGAGGAATGTTGTTTTTAAACTGTTCGACAATCAGCTCACGCATTTGTTCACTAAGTGGTGACCCTCGCCCCATCCTTGTTTGTGAATAACTGAGCATTTCAGGGAAGCTGCTTTTATACCCAATCATGGCACCCACCTCTTCCCAATTAGCCCGTTCACCTGTGGGATGTTCCAAATAAGTGTTTGATGAGCATTCCTCAACTCTGTCTTTTTTGCCACTTGTGCCAGCTTTTTTGAAACATGTTGCAGGCATCAAATTCCAAATGAGCTAATATTTGCAAAAAATTACAAAGTTTATCTGTTTGAACATTAAGTAACTTGTCTTTGCAGTGTATTCAATTGAATATAGGTTGAAAAGGATTTGCAAATCATTGTATTCTGTTTTTATTTACGATTTACACAACGTGCGAACTTCACTGGTTTTGGGTTTTGTATATAACTAACTGAAAAAAATCCTACTTCCTATGAGCATGTTCAGTTGGCTACAGCACCGTATCAATATTAAACTTGCACGTAGCTTATGCTTAGAATTCATTAATCGCCATGATTATTTTAACCACCTGAAGATGTATTATGATATTTTGCCAATTGTTTGTGATATTATCATGACAAATTATCTCTGTGTCTATGCTGAAATCTGATGGGAGGGTAGCTGCTTCTAAAATTTTTTTTTTTTTTTTGTAGAATTGACTGAGCGTAATTTAGGTCAAAGTGCGCACATTCAACTAGTTGAATTTGCATTTGTAGGTTCTGGATCGGAGTTGTTCAATCTTCTGAGGTAACTGTACGTTGTACCTATCGGGAAGACTCGTTTAATGTAGCCAACAGTCTGTCAACCTTAGCGAGGTTAGCTGATAAGTTAGCCACTTCATTAGTGCAGTGAAGGGGGTTAGATGATGAACAAGCACATTGTCAAATGCGACTTTGTTTTTCATATTTGAAGTAGGTTAACATTACATTATTGAACCAATGGTATAATCACCTTATCTAGCAACAGCAGAAGTCATCTAAGCCAATTTGGAAAATGAAACCGTAATGTGAATGGGACTGTTGACGACCGTTGTCCCAGCTGGAGAAAAAAAAAAAAAAAAAAACGCCAACTGGGTTGCTGGTTTTTGCCATTCGTTCAATGGGCCGCTTTGGTTTGTTTTGAACCATTTGAATCGATATGAACCTTTTGGCCCTCTAGCGCCTTGACCCCTCATTGATGCAACACTCTCTATTGCTCTGGTCCCCCCTACTCTACCCCGCCCCCCCGACTCTGTCATGTTTTCCCTCCTCTGCGCTTTACCTCCCACTTACTGTGATATCCCACCTACCCTATAGTTTACCTCCCATCGACTCTGTCATGTCCCTCCCCTTACCTCTCCACTGTTGGACTCTGAGCTGGAGCTGGAACTGTCCGAGCGGCTGCATGTGAGGGCTATGAGCTCTGAGAGTCCCGAGGAGACCCGCACTCGACTGGAGCAGAATGCTGATGACTGGGGACAGAAGTGAACAGGCATTCCTATTAATACTTTTTTATTTTATTTTAATTATTTCTTTTGCTTTCAGTCTCTAGTTCTGAATGTCGCATCAACATTAGAATGATCAGTAACCGTCATCATGTATACTGCCAGGCTCAAAACACGTTGCTCGCTGTAAATATTTTGTTGGACCGCCTTTAGCTTTGATCACGGCGCTAATTTGCAGCTATTACAGTATTACACTTTTTTAATCAGCTGGAAGAAACTGATATATGCTGACAGACATGTTTAGATTTGATACGCGCGCATACGATGTGTCACTGAACAGAAAACGATTCCATAATCAGGTACACTATTCGATATAATCTACATCGGCACGAAGTTCAGTGTACGCATTACCATTTTCATTTCAGACTCACTCTTCTTAACAAACCTAATGAACATGAGGGTCGAACTGAGCCATTGATTCTGCAAACTGAATTTCCTACTTACAGTATTGCCAAGATTTGAATCGAATTAGGACTTTGCTGCCAACTTCAACATTGCACTGCTAAGGCTCTGACCTGCCAAACACTTTATTCAAGCGATGAACCCAGTGACATTGCAGTCACATCCATGGTCACATCTGTCTGTCCTTGCAAGTGCTGATACCAGAATGCAATTGTTGTGGAGGTAGATAAAAAATTTATTTGACAAAACTTAAAAAAATGTTCATGGCAGGCTGATCGAATGACATGACCGCATATAAGTTTTTAAAAGATCAGTGAGGATAAACGCACAATCAAGCCTTATGCCTTATTTATATTGTGGTCCCCTTACCACTGTCCAAGATAGCAGAGCTGTATGGGCATTCGTCAGGCAAGAATCACAAATATAGACAGTAAAAACATTAGTACTGTGACAAATTACCTAACAGCCATTTCTTGACATTGGGTTTAAATCGCCTCTCAGTTGGATTTACCTTAAGTGAGATGGGCAGCTTGTTCCAACATACAGCTGTATATGTAAAAGTATTTTTCCTAGATTTAAATCTCATTGGAGTAATATTTGTCGGACTGCCTCTGGTGTCGTAGGAGTGGTTGTCTCTTACCAAATTAACCCTCTATTAACCACTGTAGCATATCTGCTACATGAAGTAAAAGGGTTAACAGCCTGGACACCCAATATTTCTTAATGCCAAATAAACATTTGAGAATAACTTGAATGGTCGCTTAATTTTTCTATTCACATGATTACCCAATGCAGCAGATCTGCTACATTTTGGAAAGGTGGTCCAAAGGGTCAAATTATCTTTTAAATCTATTTTTCTAAATACTGGCCCAAAATCAACATATTTGCCTAGGGAAATTATTTTTACACAGTTGGAAAGGTACTTGGCTAACAGAGGGTTAAATGGTTGTGTAGGTCGGGAGGTGCAGATTTGTGCACAGCCTTATGGGAGAAGCCCATCTTCATCTGCACCGCCCTTTTATCCACAGGGAGAATGTTTAGCTTTTTGAAATGAACAACATCGAGATGTGCACGGGGCGACAGCTTTAAAACAACTCTAATTTACACAATCTGTAATTTGTTTTTAATACACTGCCCGTCCAAAAAAAAGGTTGCACACTCAAATATTTATTTGGAACCCCTGTAGCTTTGATTACAGTGCAAATTCATCTTGTCATTGTTTTAATTACCATATGCAATTCCAGAACATTTATTTTTAATCAGAAATTCCATAATTTTTGGCCAATATCTTGTCTTCTCGACAAAATGGTTGAACCACAAGGTGGTCTTTCTTGAGCACACCCCAATAACTTTTAATGTGCTTAAGGTCAGGACGTTGTGGTGGCAAATTTGTCTGTGAAAATGATTCCTCATATTTGTTTTTCTCATTCATGGTTTTTTTTGCTAGATACAGGCCAATAACTTGCCCGTTCTGAAATACTGGAACATCATTTCCACCATCAAGGGATGTGTCTTCCGACATGATTTTTTTAAAGAAATTGGTACCAACACACTTCATCAGTCAGGGTTAAAATGATTATTGCCAGCTGAAACACATTAATATGTTTAAACATATTAAACCGCAATAATGATCCAATCAAAGAATTTGTTCATTTATTTCCAAACGGTGACTTTTTTTTTGGACGGGCAGTGTAGACTGCGAGGAGCTGCTGTACCTGACTGTAGCAGCATAATCAAAATGGCATAACACCACCGCTCCAGCTGAAGTCTTTAATGTAGTTGTATCCAAAAATTCAGATTTTTCAGCCAGAAATTTTGTTTTGTTGGTAATTTTGTTCAGAGCTTTTAAAACCATGTCCTCCCCTGATGGAAGATTATCCGGAGCACATCCAAGGAGGTTTACTGCGGAGTAAGAAGCTATTGAAGTCTGACCAATCTTACCCATGAAAAGTGAGTTAGGTCATCTGATACAGGTTCAGTGCTGTGAGGAAGTGTTCTCCCCTTTCTGATCTCTTCTATTTTAACTTAATAGTCATATGTAAATGTTTCCAATCATCAAACTAATTTTCAAATCAAACAAAGACAACATGGGTTAATACAAAATTCAGCTTTAAAATGATCATTTCATTTATTGATGGAGTTATTCAAAACCCATATCACCCTTGTGAAAAAATAATTGTCCCCCCAAACCTAATAACTGGTTGGGACACCAACTGCAATCTTACATTCCTGATGAAAGATTCCTTGCCAGTTATGCATTGCTTTGGTGGAATTCTGGTCCATTTTTTTTTGCAGAACTTTTTATTTGGCCACATTGAAAGGTTTGCGAGCATGAACTGCCTATTTAAGGTCATGCCACAACATATCAATCAGATTCAAATCAGGATTTTGACAAGGCCACTGCAAAACCCTCATCTTTGTTTGTTTTGAGCCATTCACTGGTGGAATTGCTTGTGTGCAATGGATCATAGCCCAACTGCACTTAAGCTTTCGGTCAAGAACCGCCAAACTTTCTCTTCGGGATTCTCAGGAAGAGCGTAGAATACATGTTTCCATCAATTATGGCAAGTCGCCCAGATCCTGAAGCAGTGCCAGTCTATCACACTTTCACTGTCATATTTGACTGTAAGTTTGATGTTAGCTTCATGCAAGATGTAACCGGACCCATATCCTCCCAAAAGTTCCACTTTTCACTCCTCAGTCTGCAGAATATCATCCCAAAAGGAGTATTGCCCAGTCTCTCTTTTAGTGGAATTATGAAAACCGATCTGAACTGGGGCAAGTGAGCCCCACAGTTCTTTCGATATTAGTCTGGGTTTTTTCTGATGTCCTGGATGAATTGTCAATGTGCTCTTAGCGGAATATCAGTAAGCTCGCCAGTTCTGGGAGGGTTCACTGTTCACCGTTTCAAGTTTTCTTTGTCAGTAGTTAATGGCTTCACCACGGTTTGATGAAATGCAAGAGCCTTAGAAATGACTTTGTAACCCTTTCCAGACTGGTCGATGTCAAAAACTTTGTTTATCTGTTATCAAATTTATTTTGATCAAGGCATCATGTGCAGTTTTTTTTTTTTTTTTGCCTAATTCACATGGCTAGACAGGTTCTTTTAAAGGGGTGTTTAGATTCAGCAGAGCTGACTGTAATCATATCTGGGTGTGTTTCATGAAATTGAACCCAATTGTCATTTAAATTTGATTTACTGTTTGATTTCATCACAAAGGGGGTAATTACTTTTACACATTGGGCCAGATAGGTTTTGATAGCTTTTTTTCCATCAATAAATGAAATTATAATTCAAATTTTGTATTTTATGTTTACTTGGGTTAACTTTGTTTGAAGAGCTGAAACATTTAAGTGTGACAGATATTGTAAAATAAGAGAAACTGGGAAGGGGGAAAATATATCACCTCAGCTGTGTGTGTGTGTGTGTGTGTGTGTGTGTGTGTGTGTGTGTCCTCGCACACACTTTCTTGAGTGAAAGCCCTAATGATATACAGTACGCAAGTTTTCAAGAATGACCAGAAATTAATTCATTTCGATGATCATGCACACTCCTGTGTGTGGTAATTACTGAGAAAAGGAGATGAATTTTCCCTCCTTTCCTCCATATCTGCTTGACACACCACAAGGAATAAGGTCGTCTTCATGAAATCTGATCAGATTCTTACCACATAGAAACCTTGTTTGAAATCGCAATTCTCTTGGTTTGTTTCTGAGGCTTTGAGACAGACCGTTTCTCTGATTCTGAAGTTGAGCAGGAGGTCATGTGCATTCGTTCCCAAGAGAATAACCTGGGGGGGAAGGACATGAGAATTTAATCAGATGTGTGCGATTGAGCAAATTACTCTGCTGCGCTACGGCACCATGTTTGTTGCTTTGGGTCTGAACTCCAGCTAATTGCCTCCACCAACGAAGTTGGGGCGGACGTTATGTTTTCACCGCTGTGCGTTTGTTTGTTTGTTTGTCTGTCTGTCTGTCTGTCTGCCTGTATGTTTGTGAACAACATAACTCAAAAAGTAATGCACAGATTTGTCTGAAATTTTGTGGGTGCATTGCTATTACATGAAGGAAGGACTCTATTGATTTTCACCACAATCACTGAAACAATACGGCAGCCATCTTGACATCGTATGACACGCCATAGCTCAACTTTGCTCCCACTCATGAAGATTTGGACTGTGCTGCCTGGGTGGAGGTTTGCACTCTACGAATGTCTCTAGTTTGGATTTGAAATGTGATGCGATCATCTGCATGTTGAATGTTTCTAATCTTCACAGGGGAATTTATATTGGAAATTCAATTGTTTGATGCTCAGTTCCCAAAAGGGCGTTGAGCCATCTGGAGAATGTTTGGAATCTTAATTCCTCTGGGCCCTTTTACACGACCACATCCTTCTACAGGTTGACATTTTTACATGTTTTGTAAGCTGTGCCATTTCCCAATTCCTCCCCTTTATTTTAAGGCACTGAATCAAATTCTCAGTTTCTCCATTACTGCTTACTTCATTAAATTAGTACTGATTCACTTCATATGAAAGATGGAGGGCTGTTGGACATGACAACGAATGTGATGAACCAAGGGAGACTAATTGGGAAGTGATATTTGTAATAATATAGTTTTCCTGTATGTGTTTATTTAATGTGGGTTGTGAAATTATGCATTTTTCATCCATCCTTCATCTTCCCTGCTTATTTTTGGCAGGCGGCTGTAGCCTGTTCCTGCAAACACTGGGCGAGAGGCAGGAACCCAGCACAGTCAGTCTGCCAATCTCTTCCCAGAGACCACACATCATTCACTCGTACCCTCTCACCTATTGGCAGTTTGCAGTGCCCAGTTAGCCTGGCATGTATGTCTTAGGATTGTGTGAGGAACCTGGGGTTTTTGGAGGAAACAAACGTGGCCGCATCCAAACCCCACTGCAGAGAGGCCCCAGGCCAGCTATGAACCCAGAGTCTCCTTGCAGTGAGGCAATAATGAAATCACACTGCAGATAGAAATTGATAAAAGACTATAGGTAGCCTTAATCATCCAGTTTTTTTTTTTTTTAAACCATTGCTTATATTTAGACAGCTGCATGATATATGACTCACCTTCTTTATGGAGCTGTGGGTTATTCCGTACAGGTTGGCACTGCTAGACTGTGTGTTGATCCTGTCGAGGGACATGTGCAAAGCCTTCGGTGCAATGAGAGCCAGGTCGAGTTTGAATGAGGGAAGCCCTGCATAGTTGCAGAAAAGCATAAGGTAAGCAGAATTGTTCATGCCTCTATTTATTCATGGATTTGTAAGGTATTTTTGCTTCAGAAAATAAGAAATGGGACTTGATCATATGACAGGACTAAGACATTTGATAAGCAGACTTCCTTTTTTTTACATTGCCAGTTCAAATCTATCCAAGATGAAATATGAGACCGTATTGAAATAATCCAGAACGATGCTATAAATATCAGATTTGTGAAGCTTACAATCAACATACTGTTTTCCTGAGACTGGTTCATATATGGATCGATTCAATATTCTGGAAATTTCCAAATCATTCCTTTATGGGTGGTGTCAGGCAGTCCCTGCCTGAAAGTTCTGGATGGTGGAAACCATTTTTTTTTTTTTTTTTCGCTGTTGGCGGGATTTTGGTATTTGGCATGTGTTCTAATCATTTTTATGCTGTTCCACTTGCCAGTTTAAATCATTTTTACCATTTTTATGACCAACACACTTGCATTTTGGACACCAACCATTTTGCCTTCTGGTAACTGTTAGTACCCTTATTTAACTTTGTAGTTTTCTGATGCAAAGCGCTGCTGGTTTGGCCTTTAAATCAGACACATGCTGCTACTTAGGAATGGCGCTGCACTGAAGTTTTTGCAAATATGGTTTAGAAACTTCAAAGTTAAACTCATTTGTCAATGGTGCTTCCAATATTGTGTTCACCCCTTTATGTCACCGGATAACCGCTTTTAAAATCTGTGTTGCCAAATCTGTGTGATAACTTTCATTTACAAATAAGGCCTCACCACGGAATCCTGCTGAGGTACTGCATTTAGCCATTGCTTAGGTGTAGCGTAGTAGAGTGAAATATTGCCCTTGAGTCCAAAGTGAACTTCGTTCTCTGCATTTTGCATTTGTTCAGCATTTTATTTCATCAGTTTTCAAATGATCATCTTGATGGCAATAAACCTGACTTCAGGTCCTCCTGAGTGATAGGAAAGGGGTCAAACAGGAGCTGTACTCACCAAAGCAGCACAGGCACTGCACCAGAACGAGGCAAAGAATGGCTACCTTCATCTTTCTTGATCCCCAAGAGAAAATAATTCTGACCTCTCTTTTCTCCTCTTTAAATAAATGTCCCTTTGCCCTTGCAACTGTGCCCTGTCACTCCCATATCCTGCCTGATAAAACATAACCTTCTCTTCTGTTTGTCCCTCTTAGATTCACATTCAGTACAAACAGTAGTTATCTACTGGCAAACAGTCAAACACTACTTTGGTACAAAGATCCCTCGTCGAGGGTTTCCTGAAAATCTGCGTGAATATAGCCATTAATTTGGATAGAAGATTATTATTTTGTTGCATTTGCTTGGACAGAGAAAAAGATGCATCATCTGTCTCTGATTCGTCTTCTATACATATATATATATATATAATTTTTTTTTAAAGCATTAGAAGGAAATACATCTTCTGTGTATATAGTTATTTCAATGTGAATGAATGAATGAATGAGTTTATTGTCATTGTTACAGAATAACAACGAGATTGGTTTGGAGAGAAAGTGCTCCGGGCCGCTGCGACGTGTGTCGCGCCGCCGACTCTACTTTCTTCTTTGAAATGTGAATAAAGCAACAGCAAAAGAACTTAACAAATGTCAGTCTGCATCTTTAATAGCATCCTTGAAGTACCCAATTTGTTTCTTTTCCCCATAATCAGATAGATGAAGATTCATAATACGACTGATCCTCCCACACGTTGGTTCCACTGTGGGAATGCTGGACTGCCGCCATTTCTTGCTTCCCATGTCAATGTATAACAGTAAACCTTGTTTCCCAGCGGTCTATATACAAAATGGAGTGTCAAATCAGGCCTCAGGATTCTTCCTTCCCAGTGATTGACTGTGTTCCCACCTGACTACTATTTAACGAATGCTTGGAAAGACCTGGAGTTCTTTGCCCTTGAGAGCTGTGATTTTTGGGAACTTTGCTTGCAACTTGAACTTGGGTTTACACAAAGTGTCTGTATACAGAGAGGATATCCCCACACGCTGGTCTCTCTGATTGTGCCCTCTGTGATTCTTAAGGACAACTCTAGAATTTTTGGACTTAATTCCGAATTACATAAGACTGTTTCCAAAAGAACTGAATTGTAAATAGCCATGGTTAATTTATTGGCTGATTTCACAGACACGGATTAATTCAAGCTAAATTGAGCTTTACATGGAGAAACGGTTTTCAAAATATATGTTAGTCTCAGACTAGGCTTTGTCTATTGGTCTCGTGACCAACAACAATTGAAACACTTTTAGGAGCAATTATAGTTTTTATTTTCCGTAATAATGTGTTTGTCTCCATGCAGTGGTGAGTTTTTCCAATTGCCTGCCCCTCAATGGAACAGCGGTTGTTGGTCCCTTATTCTTGGCTCTGCCTGCAACCACTGGGGCTGGCCTCCTTTTCTCTCGTCCTTTAAAAAAAAAATTAAAAAATCCTGCCTTGAGCAGAGGTTTACGATCCTGACATCAGACTGCACCCCGCAGATTTCCCTGATTAATTTTACTTTCTGGCAGAAAAAAAAATTGTGCTTGAAAACCAAATCCATGTAATTGCAGCAAAGTACTGAGGAGCAGTTTCCTGCATAGAACACCACAGGGGAGGCAATGAGATAATAGTCTCAAGGTTAAAAATGGCTGATTTCCACAAACCCCCCCCATTTTCTAATGTGTAAATGCTTGCAAAGTCTTTCTTTACCTGGGGCCAGTACCATAGAGCTAGTTTCCCAAATAAAGCCGCTTTCTCACCGGACGCAAAACAAATTTTTTGCACGACAGATTACATTCAAAGTCAATGCAAAGACTCGAATACACGATGTGAAAAGCAGTTTAAGCCAGGCTTATTGTGGTTAGTCTGACTTCAGATGACACGGTTCCTTTAACATGGGCGTACACGCCGGACAACAGTTACAAGAAGCCTTTTCTCCTTTGGGCTGGAGTGCTGCTAAAAATGTCTTTATTCTTCAACAAATTCATCTGTTGCACTGACATCCAGTTTTACCTGTTGAACGCTATTTCACTGTAGGCCAGTGACGGCCAGTTGGCTGAGATTTGTGGGGCACAAAAAATTATCTTTCAGCAAATGAGCTGTCTTGATCCGTTTTCAATCATTTTACCCGAGTTAACACTTTTCCAGTGATTAGAAATGGCAATTAAAAACAGCATCCTTCTTCATGGGATGTTGCAGTAGTTGAATGGGGTGGTAAGTCAAATTCAGAGGTTTTATTGTAAAGTGAATAAAGAAGCTATTTTGATTACTCCTGTGTTTGCTTTAAGCAAATCTTGCATTGCGCATATCAACTGCGCTTTATGACGATTTGAATTATGAAAACAAAGATTAGAAACAATCATCCATAACTAAATAATTGAAATTAAAATGAAAAACTTAATTTAATAGAATTTAATAAATTGATGTCACTTCAGAATGACATGTTATAGTTCACTCTAACAAGGAGAACTGGCCCCACCTGATAGGGCTGAGTGTTTCTGAGTTCATCTCATGTTATTATTATTTTTTTTAAATAATGGAAAACAGGTCAAGACCATAACTAATTAAAAGCAGAAATGGATGTTCTGTTCCACCGTAATTTTCCGCTCACTAGCCACCACTGTTGTGGAAGTATAAGTACAAAAGTTTTCCCTCTCTCCACTGCCTTCTAGGTCATGTATGTATGTGTGAATTTACAAGTACTCTTTTGAAATGATTATCCTTTTTCGGGCAGCAGTGAGTTCAAATTTATCATCCTGAAATCAATTATTAATTTAGATTTGTATAAAGACTTAAAAATCTGTCAGTTTTTGAACACAAAATATATTACAAAATACGAAGTGTATATGGAGTGCCCTACGGAGTGTATTGTATATCTAATAGGCCTGACATCCCCTGTTGGGGTCATGAATTCCTGGTCTTATATTCTGCAATCATTTTCTTCAAGAATGAAAACTAACTGCAGCTAAAACAAGGCAATCAGAGATAGCAGACCTGGCCCCAGCCACGGGCTGACAGACAGAGTGACGGAAACACACACACACACACACACACACACACACACACATGCGTGCACACACACACACACACAGACACACACACACACGCGTGCACACAAACACACACACACACCCGCACACACTCTCACACCCGCACACACTCTCACACACACACACACACACACACCCGCACACACGCGCGCGCACACACACACACACAGACACACACACACACGCGTGCACACAAACACACACACACACCCGCACACACTCTCACACCCGCACACACTCTCACACCCGCACACACACACACACACACACACACACACACGCGCGCACACACACACACACACACACACACACACATGCGTGCACACACACACACACACACACGCGTGCACACACACACACGATCATTGCTTAACCTGGCTCCCCCTAGAGGGGGGCCAGGTAATAAGAGGGGAAAAAGCACTTCCATGTTTTTGTCATAGATGGCGCTATCGGCGCAGAGGTTTTAAAACATGAACCTTAAAGGTAGAGTTATCTTGGACTTTTTAAGTTTGTCCTTCAGCTGCAGCAGTTTTCTCCAACAGTCTAAAGGGATCATCAGTCAGGCAACTGGTGTCTAAATTGTCCAAAGTCTCGAGTGTGTTGGGCTGAATTGTGTGTGAATGTGTGAAGAACCATCCAGGGATTCTCGCTTCTTGCGAAGTACCTGCTGCGACAGGCCCCAGCCCCCCGCCATCCTCCATCCAAGATGCTTGTGTTATAACTTCATGTCTGCAGGGTCATGGGAGGGAATAAAGATGTAAAAATATATGTACTCCAGTACTTGTTTACATGGTTCTTGGTAGAAAATTTTGTACTGCAGCTTAATAGAAATGTGGACCTAAACAGACATCATTTATTACTGCATATGCATCCACTCACTAGAAGTAAGAAGTGTGAGACCCTGTACATCTATGTTTAAAAGAGATGTGGCGTGTTGGTGATATTACACAAGGGTTGCACTCAATGCATTTGTTTGGGTTCGGGTTTTTGTGACTTGCACCCTCTGCTGGTGGTGTGACAGCAACAGATGGCCAACAATAAGTGATTAATTTGGCTTAAGCAATGTTTAAATATTTGCGATTTGGAAAAAAATGTTCATGTGTAGGCTGAAATGCCAGTACAGTTTAAAATATGGGCCTTTCATAAAATGCTTTCTACACGTACAGTGCAAATTGTGAAGATGTCAACTGTTCAATCCCCAGGTTCCGTGGTGGTGAATAAAATAAATCCAATAAGAGCATTTTGAAATGAACGAACTCATTTCAACATGTGAATTTAAATATAGCAGAGAATCTCACGTCTGCTCAGTATGCAAACTGGCACATATCAGAAAACGTGTTTAATCAATGCATGTACAGTGGGGTTTAAAAATTTGGGTATCCGTGGTTAAAATGTCGATTACAATTAATCTTCAAGTGATCGTGGCATTTAGTGTTCAGGTTTGCTTTCAATCACTTGTAGATTAATTGTAACAGACATTTAAACCAGGGGTGCCCTAATTTGGAATTAATTTGTGCATTATATTTGGCTAAATCATTAATCTAAAAAAAAAAAAAAAACTATTATTAATCATAATTTTTTGTGTCCAATAAATAAAATGCTCGTTACAGGACTGTTTTGTCACAGATGCCATTTATTAGGCGTGTTTGGCACCCACTGTCTGCAACAGTGAAGCATGTCAGTTAAAGAGGCCATTTTCATCAAAGCCCACCTACTTTCTTTGATATACATTGTACATTTACAGTAGTTGCCCCAGGGGTGGAAAAAAAACACAGATGCAAAAATATCTACAAAAAGGATGGTCATAATTTGGTTTCTGTGGCACTGCTCTCATGAGCTAATACTCCTCTCCCTCCTCATCCTCTTCAAAGGAGTCAATTCCCACCTCTTCGTAGTCCTTCTCCAGGGCGGCCATGTCTTCTCGGGCTTCAGAGAACTCTCCCTCCTCCATGCCCTCCCCTACATACCAGTGAACGAAGGCACGCTTGGCGTACATCAGGTCAAACTTGTGGTCCAGACGGGCCCAGGCCTCGGCGATGGCGGTGGTGTTGCTCAGCATGCACACAGCTCTCTGCACCTTCGCCAGGTCTCCCCCGGGCACCACGGTGGGCGGCTGGTAGTTGATGCCAACTTTGAAGCCAGTGGGACACCAGTCCACAAACTGGATGGTGCGTTTGGTCTTTATGCTTGCGATAGCTACGTTCACATCTTTGGGCACCACATCACCACGGTACAGCAGGCAGCAGGCCATGTACTTGCCATGGCGGGGGTCACATTTCACCATCTGGTTTGACGGCTCGAAACAGGAGTTGGTGATTTCAGCCACCGAGAGCTGCTCATGGTAGGCCTTCTCGGCAGAGATTACCGGGGCGTAGGTGGCCAGTGGGAAGTGGATGCGGGGGTAGGGCACCAAGTTGGTCTGGAACTCAGTCAGGTCCACATTCAGAGCTCCATCGAAGCGCAGGGAGGCAGTGATGGAGGACACAATCTGGCTGATGAGCCTGTTGAGGTTGGTGTAGGACGGGCGCTCGATGTCGAGGTTCCTGCGGCAGATGTCATAAATGGCCTCATTGTCCACCATGAAGGCGCAGTCGGAGTGCTCCAGCGTGGTGTGGGTGGTCAGGATGGAGTTATATGGCTCCACCACTGCTGTGGATACCTGAGGAGCTGGGTAAATGGCAAATTCAAGCTTGGACTTTTTGCCAAAATCAACAGAAAGGCGTTCCATCAGCAGGGAGGTGAATCCAGACCCAGTCCCTCCTCCAAAGCTGTGGAAAACGAGGAAACCTTGGAGCCCAGTGCACTGATCCGCCTTGGAGGGAGAAAAAGAAAACGAGATCTTATTTGTGCCCCTTCAGTTAAGGAACAATATTTCAATATTCAAAGTCAGTGAGCTAGAACTCAATTGCTGTCAATTAGAAGTGGACTTTTCCCATTGCCGATGGAATGTGCCCAAACCCTCCTCAGGGGGCATGTAAGAACCGATCTAGCAGGAATGAAAATTTACAGGATGGAACAATGATGTCTTTCCTGTGGGAGGAGACCAGAGTCCCCAGTACTAACCCACACAGGCATGGCAAGAGCATGGAAACTCCACACAGTCAGGCCCAGTTGATTGAAACCCTGCACCTTCTTGCTATGAGGTGACAGTCGTATTGACTGCAATACAGCGCTGCCAATTAAGGGCAGTGTAATAAACATAAGAGGGGGGATGGTGTGGTGGGGGGGTTTTAGATCCGCTGCATACAGCAGCATTTATCGCAGGAGGAGGCAGCCAAGTGTATGGGAGGAGGCCATTAAAAACCCTTCAAATATGTGTGGACTACTTGGCAACATACCTCAGCTGAGAATTAGCCTGGGCAGCCAGAACTATTGACTTTCATGCCCCAGACAAACTATGCAAGGCTTCATTTCTTCACTTTGCTCGTTGGCACTGCTCTATTTACAAAGTGCGCAACATGTTTTGAAAGGCATGCCACCTGAGAGAGTGTACATATCCCCCATGCCATTCTCTTATTAGTCATTTCAAACTTACAGTGAAAATAATTTAATGGTATGTACCAGTTTACGTATCCGGTCCAAAACTGAATCAATGATCTCCTTGCCAATGGTGTAGTGCCCTCGGGCATAGTTGTTAGCAGCATCCTCCTTGCCCGAAATGAGCTGCTCGGGGTGGAACAGCTGGCGGTATGTACCTGTGCGTACCTCATCTGTAGAAGAAACATCTGATTCAGGTTTCCAAATTTATTGTGATAATTATTTCACAGCAAAACAGCAGCTGATCTGCTGGCACAGTGTAAGAATCATATTTGAAATTGAAAAGAAATAACATTTTTCTTGCTTACAGTTGTAAACTAGCATCTCGGGGGGCGAAGGATGAAATTTAAAAGATTAAATTCTTACATTTTTTGTAACAAATTCTTTAAAAAAAATTAAGATATCATTTTCTGCAGTCATTACTCCTGTGTAACAACTCATTGTTACTCCATCTTGATGTAATCTTGTAATACCGATTTGCTGTTCACACAGACTGACCGATGACAGTGGGCTCCAGGTCCACAAAGATGGCGCGGGGCACATATTTGCCAGCGCCAGTCTCGCTGAAAAAGGTAGTGAAGGAGTCGTCGTGACCTCCCACTGGCTTCTGGCTGGGCATCTGTCCGTCTGGCTGGATTCCGTGCTCCAGGCAGTATAACTCCCAGCAGGTGTTACCCATCTGGACACCTGCTTGCCCAACATGGACTGAGATGCACTCACGCTGTTGGGAGAACAATACTATATATTAAATTACACAACATAATGTCAAAAACAGTCCAGCAATGACCACCATTTTTACCAGTATTGAGAATTACATACATTGGAATAATTATTTGGTTATTTTTCCATCTCACTTCAATTACAAATTTTCTTTTTTTAAATGGCCTCCGTGGTGCCTCCTTGTATACAACCACATCACAATCGCTACGAATATTGGGTAAGTCTGCACCCCATGTGGACACTCAGGAAGTCTGCAGAAAGTCTGCTTGAGATTTCTTGTGAACTGGACGAACTGCAGATTTGGACGGCCCTCAGCACCTGCTAAGTGTGTGAGTATACAGAAGCGGTGCTGTCCAAACATTTGGATTCAGCAAGATTGTCGTCGTTGTTCAGAATTTCAGGCTTTTCAACATGGGGTCGGAGGACCCCAGGAGTTCCTAGCAAGACTTCATAGGCATGGAACTATTTTCAGATTTGGGCTTTTTCTCCAAATTGGTCTCTCAAATGACAAAACCAAACAAGACTGCTCTGCCCAAGTTAATATATATTATATATCAGATATGCTCAAAGTTTTAGTTAAATTCTGAGCTAAACATAGCATTTCATGTTATGAAATATAAAATTGAATGTTGCTTATACATTTCAGCACAAGTTGGATGCATTTATTTGCAGCAAAATGGAGCAGGTTTTACATATTAAGTTACATCATCAGTTTGAATTTGAATCTTTGCTGGAGACCTTGATTAGTAGAATCCTGCGTGCAGGTGCTTTGTAGAAATTAAAGCCTGCACTTACACCGGCCCTTTCGGGATAAGATTCAAAATGCAGGATGGAATTGTGAAAATGTGATGCATACTTCGAGCGAAGTAGTCATGGAATGACATTTCTATCTCAAAACATGGACGAGAGTATGGACTCGTACTTTATATGAAGTGTAACCATGGAAAGACTTAGGCTACGTTATGCTAAAAACCTGATTATGTTTTTCAGTGATAAACTCAATATTAACTCATTTTAGCAAATTTCCAAAATTCACACCATTTCAGTTTTTGCCAATAAGATGGTTTGAAACCAACTTTCTGTTGATATACACTTCTACTATATATGTCCATGCACTGTGGATGACATCTAGATTGCTTGTTAGGTCCATCCTTGTCAAAGAAAAGTACATTTTTACTCCAGCTGTATTAACTTGATCTCATTGTTGTGTCTGAGGTGGCACCACCTCTCAGTGAAATACACATCAATTGGCTCATGACGGTGGGAGTTAGTGTGTGACATAACCACTCTGAGCTCCTCTAGAAATTTTCTAGAGTGACAGTATTCTGAGAAGCCAGCATATATAAAGGAAATAATCTCAAAATAAAGCGTAAGGACGGCAAAGTGATAATATAAGGGATATGGAACTGCTAGCTACCCAAACATTGCAGGTTTGATTCCCTGATTGTGTCCTTGTTGTTCCACCTTTGGTTTAGGTTGAATTTCTTCTATGTATATCCGGATCAACAACCTGAAACTGCATCTTTAGCAATGTTAAGGGTCCTCCAATTGCATGTCTCTGGGGGAGAGTGCAGGCTAAATACCAGAAATGTCAAAAAATCTCACTGAAGGTCAGCCACTCAAAGCAGTCTATCCAGTTTGGAAACTGGTTCTTAACTAGTAGAACGGTGAAATCCAGAGAGGAGTAGTCTGCTGAAATAGTCTGTTCAAATTACCCCAAAAATGATACCTCAGTGTTACAAAATGCCAAGAAATACAGCATTGAACTGAAACGACTTCTTCCCTTGACTGTCAACCTCATTAAGTTCTGTGAGCAAACTGATTTCAAAATGTAGTGCTGTAAGATCCTATGTTATGTATCAGTTGAAAAAACAATTGCAGTATATTGAACCCCAATTCCAAAATAGTTGGGACAAAGTGTAAATTGTGAATTAAATCAAAACGCAATGACTTTCAAATCACACCAGCCAGTATTTTATTCACAATAGAACAGAGATAACATTGCAAATATTGAAACTGAGAAATTTTACAATTTTGTCCGCAAAATGAACTCATTTCAAATTTGATTGGCTGCTACAGGTTTCATAAAAGTTGGGACAGGAGCCTGTTTACCAAGGTGTAGCATCCCCTCTTCTTTTTAACACGGAGTGGAGGCGTCTTGAGGCAACAAGTTTCTTGAGTTTCGCCATTGGAATTTGATCCCACTCTTGTTTAATACAGGCTTCCAGCTGCTGGAGAGTTTTGGGTCTCTTTTGACAGACTTTTCATTTAATTATGCACCAAATGTTCTCAATTGGTGAAAGATCAGGACTGCAGGCAGGCCAGTTCAGCACTAGGATTCTTCTACTATGAAGCCATGCCATCGTAATAGCAGCAGTATGTGATTTTGCATTGTCCTGCTGAAATACACAAGGCCTTCCCTGGAAAAGAATCATCAGGAGAGGAGCACATGTTGCTGTAAAACCTCTCTTTCAGCATTCATGGTGCTTATTACCCCTCAGCCCTCAAGGCTGACGCGGTGTTGCTATCCTTCGTGCGGTTGGGCGGGCGGTTGGGCGTCTCCAAAAACTTCGGCATCGGGCTGAGGGATATTCCGTGCATTGCAAGCCTATTTTTAAAACATGCAAGTGTCCCACACCATATGCACTAATGCATCCCCATTCCATCAGAGATGCTGGCTTTTGAACTGAACGCTGATAACAGGAGGGGTGGTCTCTCTCCTCTTTAGACCGGAGGACACGACGCCCATGATTTCCAACAAGACTCTTCTGACCACAGGACACTTTGCCACAGTCCAGTTTTAAATGACCCTGGGCCCTAAGAACACAGCGGCGCTTCTGGATTATGCTGAATAATGGCTTCCTTTTAGCATGATAGAGTTTTAGGTGGCATCTGTGGATGGCACAGTGGACTGTGTTTACAGACAGTGGTTTCTTGAAGTATTCCTGGGCCCATTTAGTAATGTCAATGACAGAATCATGCTGGTGTGTGATGTAGTGGCATCTGAGGGCCCGAAGATCACGGGCATCCAGTAAAGGTCTTTGGCCTCGTCCCTTAAGCGCAGAGATTTTTCCAGTTTCTCTGAATCTTTTGATGATGTTATGCACTGTCAATGATGAGACCTTCAAAGCCTTTGCAATTTGATGTTGAGGAACATTGTTTTTAAAGTATTCCGCAATTTTTTTACGCAAGCCTTCACAGGTTGGAGAGCCTCTAGCTATATTTACTTCGGAGAGACTTGACCTCTCTAAGACATCCCTTTTATAGCCAATCATGTTACACACGTGATGCCAGTTAACTTAATTACTTGCTAAATGTTCTTTCAGTTGATTTTCTTATATATTAATTGCTTTTTCAGCCCTTTTTTTGCCTGTGTCCTAACTTTTTAGTGACCTGTTGCAGTCAGAAAATTTGAAATAAGTTCATTTTGTGGATAAAAATGTAAAATGTCACAGTTTCAACATTTGAAATGTTATCTATGCTCTACTGCAAATAACATTGGTTCATGCGATCTGAAAGTCGTTGCATTTTGATTTTATTCACCATTTACACTTTGTCCCAACTATTTTGGAATCGGGGTTGTCGAACTAAGCAGCTGTTTTGGGTAAGGGTGGGACATGGGAAGAACTTGGGACTGGAAACTGCGTCACCACCCATTTGGAACGGCCCCCCTGTTTTAGACAGTTATGACCCAAAATTGTGCCCATTTTCCCTCAGTCAAATACCTTTTATTTCTGCCCACTTCATTAAGACCAAGGGTCTATTTTTACAAGCTCAGCCACAGCTGTTACTGTCCCTCACAGCCTGACAGCAAAGGCACATTACGTGACAACACGTGATTTCCTAGTTAGGGCAGGAGTCAATTGCTATTTCAAGGAGACACCCCACCTCCTCTCCTTGGTGCGCATGCTGTATGAACTAGCCAGGCCTCATACAATGCAGCGGTCCTACCACCAGTCTAAACAAATATAAATCTGCAATGTCAGGTTGTGGAACAGATGCTTTTGTTTGCATACTGCTGTATATCAAGTGCCCTCTGTCAATGATTATCAGAAACATACGCAGTTTGCTAAGGCCATTCCCTGCTTTCATTTCCCCAGATTCCAGTTACTGTGGCTGTGCGAAAGCTAAACTGGGCCAAGCCAGTCCAAATTCCAAATGGGACAGGCAGGGTACGTATGAATGATGACCAAATTTTTCCAAAGAACATAAAAGAGCCTGCAATATTGTGCTCTAGATTACCCAACCGACAAACTTGTAAACTCCTCCTGTGTCTGAACAGAAATGGCAGCAGTTACTACAGGGTTTTGTCAATGAAATAAAAGTGTATCAAGCTAAAGCATTCACCAACATGCATAATTATTCAAATAGAATTTATATTATTATATGCCATATCATCTTTAATTTCAGTCTTTAGCTATGATCAATGGAACAAAATTTATTCTCCATTACCGTAAAAAAAAACAATTATCATCGACAAACAAGGTAAAATTTCTGAATTGAGTAGATCTATATGTACAACATAGTGGAATAAACCCTGAACCCTTTTTCTACCAGCCATACAATTACTATGAACGATTATACGGCCATCAAAACCTGTCTCTGCGGTCTAGTTCTTGATCGCGATATTTCATGGACATTAAACCGTACTTCATCAATAATCAGTTATTTCTATCCACTGTATAGAATGATTTTCCATTTTCGATGAAAAGACAACTTGACATTTTTACCTTGCTATGCATTTCCCTGAGTGGCGGACGAAATGTATAAACGCAATAATGCTGCCTCCCATCTTTCGAAATACCCCGAACCACCACACCAAAAAGCACATTCATATATGTATAGTTTTATTGTCTCCAGCTTCTGTTCATGCAGGCTTAAAAAATGCACGAATAAATCTGTCACGGAAATATAATGGTATTCGAGAAACTTTGGGAAACCACGCCCTTCCTGGTAAATTATTGCAACTGCATTAGAGCAGCCTGCGATGCGTCAGCGCTGACATTAGGACACGGATTCCAGAAACTCCTGCGACAACTGCTGCACTGCATCGAGTGTCCTGATGTTGCAATAAGTAGTAAGATCCACATAGAATATAGTGTCATCGGTTATAACCTCTGTAATGAGTTACAACTAAACTATTCAAATCGGCATGTTATCTATATTTGAAGGCTGTTTAGATAAAACCAATGTGTAGTCATTCGATGGGTTTATTTGGGGAACTGTCAACCGCGACTGGAGTCCAATATATTTTGGGCGCGCGCCTTGCATGATTATGAATGATAATAAGTTAAGAAAATTCAACAAACCAATATCGAAAATCTGAAAATGTAGTGATATATTTTAGAACAGCCCATAAGACTAGAGCTCTTTAACGTGGGGTATACATAATAAAGGTATTATTTTTTCAGAAATGAGAAACAGCTCACCATTTTGCTTCAGTGTCGGTCTTCGAGAGTAAAAAATGTTTGAAAACGAACAGTATCTTCCTGTTGAACTTCTCACAGCGCACCTTCAATGGGGTCTCCGTGAGCCAGTTGTACCAGGTTGTCTGTTCTGTCTGTAGGTTAAATACTGCACCGAGCAGAATTACGAAGGGGCGCTACCTCTACACGCACTAGCACGCACAACGTAATGACAATCGTTGACACCGAGCAGAACCGAAAAAAAAAAAAAAAAGTCGACTGAACTCTAAGCAAAGGAAACTAGCGGCAAAGCATGTTTCAGTCTGCTCGACAAGTTCCAAGTCATTGCCAAATGAGCTTGTGCTACTCCTGGGATTTGAAGTTGTTTAACTTTTTAAGTTTAATCAAATGTTCCATTATTTTTTACAGTGTTGACACTTTCTCTTAGCCCCCCCAAGAATATACAATATACAAAGTCTGAACTCTGAATAACCTGAATCAATAGTTCAATTAGGCCACCAGCTGTGATTGATACATGTTAAAAACATTGTCAAGAGAAAATGGTACCTTGACATATTGGACACCAATATTAATTTTACTATAAAAATCTTGTCAGTAAGGTTTCCACTTGACTAATTAAAACCAAGGGTATGTGAAAGGTGAGAGAACCTAAATATGTGCTTAGAAAAAGTCCAGTTAAGATTGACAGTAAAGTTAACCCCATCTACCACTTTTAATTTTGGTGTTCCATATTTGTAGCCTCTCGTAAAAGTGTCAAGGCAGAATTTTCCTTTTGGCGATGGTCAGTTCCGTGTAGTTTTCATATTATACCAATGCAGCATTACAGCTACCCTTGGATGAGGAGCATAAACTGAACCTGCCCAGACTGCATTAAATTCAAATTCAAATGTAAATGCTTTATTTTCATGACATATGCAAAAATACATAATGCCAAAGCGTAAGTGTACAACAATCATAACAACAATATACTAGCATGTGCTAACAATATTAAATATATTAATACTAAATATAATACCATTAAAATTGATCAATCAATCAATAATCATGGCATCAGCTCCAGGAAAAAGTAAAAGTTGTGCAAAGCTTAGTCAGTTCCTTTTCCCTTGAGCAATGAAAAGCAACTTTTTACATTTTTCAGTTCGCCTGGGGGCACTACATTGGGAATTCTGTATCTGCTGGCATGTAATCAGTCACATGGTGCTCATGAGCTACTGTTATGCCAGTTTATAGGTAGACCTTTATCATTTATGATTCCGCCAGCCTTTTTTCAGCATGAGCGCCCAGTTGAGGCGACATAGTGATTGATTGGAAAATATTGGCATTTCCAATCCATTCATTATTGTGATCAGTTCTTATTCGACATTTCGAGGGTTTGGAGCACAATGGTTATATGTCCAAATTTTGTGGTTTTGAGATTTTTACCCCCCTGTCACAGCTTTCCGTCAGCTAATCCTTGGAGCACAATAACTATATGTCCATCTGCATTAATTTTTAATCAGAATTCACATTTTCACTTTGTGATATGTCCAACAAAATCTGCTTAAATGAATTAAACATTGACATTTTGATGAATTAACATGAATTTTATTACAGAATAGTCTGTCTTCCATTGCAAACAAACTTACCTTCAACCAATCACCTTTGTGTTATGTCACATAATGTGCTAGAATTGTTAGAGCGCTGAGGTGACGTCCATTTTTGGTTATTTTGACCATGATGTTGCAGTTACACTCCGATGAAAATTTAGGGTGTTCAATATACTTCTGAACCATGCAAAAGAGTAACTGGTAAAAAAAATAATAATTAAAAAATGATATAAAATACTTTATTTAACAAAACACTTGGAAACCTAAAAATCATTTTTTTCTCAAAACCTCTAAAATGGACATATAACCATCGTGCTCTGACCCCTTGATATGTAACTCCAGGCAGGACAAATATAATTCTATGAAAATACGCTTTACATAAGTAGTTATCACTCTCTGTTCATGCATCCTCCCTTATATAGTACATATCAGTGGCGCAGATACAACTGGGAACTGGGGGGGGACACAGACATGTCCTTTATGACAACAATTAGTCCTGGCTAGTTCTCAATTGTTTTCCTTTATTGACGCGTTTTCCAATTATCGTAACTGGCAACTGAAGACACGGTATCTCTCCATATGCGACCTAAAGCGATGAAATCATGGGCTAAATTCAGTACAGAAATGGGCTACTTGCCTGAGGGTCGAAAGGTTTGCAATTTTGAATTACGTTGATTTAAATACAGCAAATGCGCGTCCAAATGAATGATTGCTGTCTTACTTAATTGGAGAGAACAAGCAGCACCTGTTAAGTGTGGAGTGCTCTCGGTGTGAATCTTCTCAGTTCTCAGTCATTTTCATAATTAACAAAATGTTCACTTAAAAGGTGCTGCTTGTTGTCTTGACCGATTAAGACGGCAATTATTCATCTGGACGCGAATTTGCTGTATTTAAATCAACGTTATTCAAAATTGAAACCTGTCGACCCTCACGCAAGTAGCCTATTTCTGTACTGAGTTTAGCCCAAGGACTGTATAAAACATGGACGACGAATCTTCATTCACTCCCATTCCATAAAAATGGAGCCAAAATATCCTCGATATGGCCGCTGCCATGTTGCACATCTGGAGCCTGAGTCGGCGCAGTAGTGATCGGGGGGTAGAGCCGCGCTATCTAATCCCTCCCACACACCATCCGACCAGCCCCCCTGAACTTTTCACCTGGTCTGGCAGCGCCGATATTATCTTAAGTGCCCATATGGCCAGCTCTCACACGGAGACGGTGCGGGAAAGTGAAAGGACCCAACGACTGCCGGCACATAAATATTCAGAGGCTCTTCAAAAGGTAAATGGACTCAATGGCTAAACAGACCCCACCTCACAGTCATCTGTTTTGAAATTAGTTGAAGTACCTAACTGGCTATCTATGATATTATAACTGAATCTTGTTTAACTAGCTAGGTATGTAGCTAATTATATTAAGTAACGCTACAGATTTTTGCCACATAGCAGCTCCAGTCAATGTTCTCCACTCTCACCCAATGGTGAGTGTAATGTGAATATAGGCCACTAGATGGCAGTATTTACCTTTTTTTTTGTTAAGCTCAGACTGGAGTCATGTTTGGACATGTTTCCAGACATGTCTGGGGCAAGTCTCAGAAAATTAAAAAAAAAGAGGTCTAAATGTGGGTGGGGTCTGCAAAAGAGTATATAAGGAAAAGAATTGAGACAGTAAAGTAGTAGGAGAAATTGCAAGAAGAAGGATACGTGTGACCAGACCTGTCATTTCTGTTCAAGACCTGTGTAGTTTCTTTTGTGGATTTCTTTGCCTGTGTTTGAGCATTTTCTTCATCCAGGACATCACCAAGCCACCCCACCAAGAAGGGACTGTAATTAGTTCTGTTTTTTTCTTATTTATCAATCTTGGTCTTTAGTTGTAGGTTGTTATTAGTCTTTGTCTTTGTTAAAAATTAAATGTGTTTTAGTTGTTGAAACTGTGTTTGTCGTCCCTTGCTGTTGCTGTTGTGTTATAAATGTAATAACAAATTGGGGCCATAACAAATTGGGGGCTCAAGGTCCAGGATAGACCATTGTGTGAGTAATTTATTGAAAATCTAACATTCCAAATTGTGAAATTGTTTTTGTGAATTTTCCTAGATATATATTGACAACAGCAATGGATGATTTCTTGGCATCACCAACCGTAGGGGTTTTGAAGTCTTTTAAAAAGACAGAACTGCTAGAAATTTGCAGACAGTTGGAGTTGACAGAGGTAAAACCAGCCATGCGAAAAGCAAGACTGGCTAGAGAGATAGTTGAATATTACATTGATGAAAATGTGTTTGCACCAGGAGATCTGGAACAGTTTCCAGTGGAAAATCCAAATATAGAAATGGAACTTAAATTAAAAATGCTAAAGATTGAAAGGGAGGAAAGAGAAAAAGAAAGGGAATTTGAGAGGGAAGAAAAAGAAAAACAAAGGCAGTTTGAGTTAGAAAAATTAGCAAGAGAAGAAAAACAAAGAGAATTTGAGTTAGAAAAATTTGCAAGACAGAGAGATTTTGAATTAGAGAAACTCGATAGAGAAGAAAGACTCCAAATGGAGCAACTAAAAATAAAAATTCAAACTGAAAATAAATTTCGGGCTAGCCAGGAGGTAAAACTGGTGCCTCCATTTTCGGAAAAGGATGTTGACAACTATTTCCAGTGTTTTGAAAAGGTAGCAAAGAGTTGCCAGTGGCCAAAGGAACACTGGCCTCTGATGTTGCAAACTGTCCTCAAGGGTAAAGCTCAACAAGCCTATTCGGCTTTGTCTGCAGATGATTCCTCTGATTATGAGGTTGTCAAAAAGGTTATTATGAGAGCTTATGAGTTGGTTCCAGAGGCTTACCGACAGAAATTCAGAGGTCTGAAGAAATCTGAAAATCAGACTTATGTTGAATTTGCTAATGAAAAGCAGGTTTGCTTTGAGCGCTGGTGTACTTCTATGGAGGTCAAGGATGATTTCAACTCACTAAAAGAGATGGTGTTAGTTGAAGAATTCAAGAACTGTGTTAAGGATGATGTTAAGACCTACCTTAATGAGAAGCAAGCACTGAACTTGCAATCAGCTGCCAAATTTGCAGATGAATATGTTCTCACTCATAAGTCCAAATTTCAGTCTAGCAGTAACAATAAATGGTCCCAATTTCAGAAAAAGGGTTACGGTGATACCCAAGATTCCTCACCCAAAGACAAAGACAAATCTGGTGATGGTGCTCAGAAATCCAGGAACAGGTCTGATCAAAGTGTGAAAGCTGACAGTGACAAAAGTGGTCTAGTTTGCAGTTATTGCAAGAAATCTGGTCATGTTACAACTAACTGTTGGTTCCTTAAAGCTAAGAAAGAAAAAGAAAAGGATACCAAACCAAATGCCTTTGTGAAAACAAGGTTAGAAACCCCTGTAGTGGATAACCAATCTGCTAAATTGCCTGCTTCTTGTGGGGCTAAAAAGCCTAATACAGCTGACTTTGTGAGGGAGGAATTTCTTCCATTTGTGTCAGAGGGATTTGTGGCTCTGAATGAGCATACTACTCCTGTCCCCATATATATCCTAAGGGATACCGGAGCTTCTCAGTCACTTTTGTTGATGGACTCTTTGGAGTTACGTGATGAGGCCGCTTCAGGGGATTTCATACTTGTACAAGGTATTGAAGGGAGGACTGTATCTGTACCCCTGCGCTCTATATTCTTGAAGTCAGATTTAGTTACAGGACAGGTAAAGGTGGGACTTATGTCAAGTCTACCTATAAAGGGTGTTTCTCTGTTGCTAGGCAATGACCTGGCTGGGGGCAAAGTAGTTCCCCCTGTACATCTTACTTCACAGCCGAGCACTGAAGATGGGGATGAGGACCCATCTCTGTATCCTTCTTGCGCAGTGACTCGTGCTATGGCCAAGAAGGCTAAAGAAGATGATGATGTGGTGCCGTCCAGTACATTGAATAGTCAGGACTCAGGTGGTTCGCCTCATGACTCTGATTGGCCTACTATGGTTTCTCCGTTTGAGGACTTATCAGATACTTTTATCAGTTCTCTATTCAGCCAGCCGGATGGGTCTGGTGATTCTGATGTGTCTGGAGACTTGTCTCTGTCCAGAAAGCGGTTGATTGAGGAGCAAACTAATGATCCTGAAATTTGTGTACTAAAGAGGAGAGCCCTTCCTGATAAAGAAATAGACGCAGTTCCAGTTGGGTATTATCTCAAGGATGGTGTGTTGATGCGGAAGTGGCGCCCTCCTGATATCCCTGCCAATGCAGATTGGGCAGTGGTCAGGCAAATTGTTGTTCCGAAGGTCTACAGGAATGAGATCTTAACAATGGCTCATAGTCTACCTTTAGGAGGTCATCTTGGTGTTAACAAGACTGTTGATAAGATCATGAAACACTTCTTTTGGCCTGGGCTTCGGAAAGACGTTTCCAACTTTTGCAAAACCTGTCACACTTGTCAGGTAGTTGGAAAACACCAGTTAGACCCACCTGTAGCTCCATTGCAGCCTATCCCAGCATTTGGGGAGCCATTCTCTAGGGTCATTGTTGATTGCGTTGGTCCATTACCCAAGACTAGATCTGGAAATCAGTACTTGTTGACAATCATGTGTGCATCTACCAGATTCCCCGAAGCCATACCTCTACGTAACATCAAGGCAACTGCAATCTCGAAGGCTTTGATAAAGTTCTTCACGTTGTTTGGTCTTCCCAGGGAAATTCAGTCAGACCAAGGTAGCAATTTCACTTCAGGATTGTTTCAGCAGGTTGTGTATGAACTAGGTGCAAAGCAGATTCTTTCTAGTGCCTATCATCCAGAAAGTCAGGGTGCCTTAGAGCGGTTTCATTCCACTCTCAAGACAATGATGAGGACTTATTGTTATGACCATGAGAAAGACTGGGATGAAGGGGTTCATTTGCTGTTGTTTGCAGCTAGAGAAGCAGTGCAGGAGTCTACTGGATTCAGTCCATTTGAGCTAGTGTTTGGTCATGAAGTGAGAGGACCTTTGCTATTATTGAGTGAACAATGGCAAGAGAAAGAGCCGCAAATCAGTCTGTTAGACTATGTTAGCAAGTTCAAGGAAAGATTGCGTGCAGCTTGTGACCTTGCCAAAGAGAACTTGAAATCAAGTCAGGGAAAAATGAAAACTTGGTATGATCATAAGGCTAGAAGCCGTGAGTTTAAACCAGGAGAAAAGGTCCTTGTGTTGTTTCCCTTGCAGTCCAATCCATTGCAGGCTAGATTTCATGGTCCTTATGAAATTCTGACAAAACTCAATGATCTCAATTACATTGTGAAGACTCCAGATAGGAGAAAACCAAAACAATTGTGTCATATTAACATGCTAAAGCCTTATCATGACAGAAATGCTAGGGTTGCAGCTGTCACTTCAGATTCTTCGATGGTCGAAACGTGTGAAGATGAGGGGGAGTTTCAAGATGATGAACCAAGAATTAAAGCTGAAGTTCTTTCATGTAAATTGTCAAACACTGAAGTGTTGCAAAATCTTGATGTAAAACTCCAGCACTTAGAATCCTCACAGAGAGATCAGTTTGAAAGGTTGATCAAGAAATATGAGGATTTGTTTCCTGATGTTCCAAAGAGAGTTACTATAGCCTCTCATGATGTAGATGTTGGTGATGCCAAACCAATAAAACAGCATCCATACCGGATGAATCCTGAAAAGAGAAAGATTGCTGAGAAAGAGGTTGAGTACATGTTAAAACATGATATCAGACCCTCCAACTCCGATTGGAGTTCACCCTGTGTGCTAGTTCCAAAACCTGATGGAAGTACTAGATTCTGTACAGATTATCGCAAAGTCAATGCTGTAACTAGAACGGATGTGTTTCCAATACCTAGGATTGATGATTGTATTGATAGTGTAGGGCAAGCAAAGTTTCTGACCAAGATTGATTTATTGAAGGGTTATTGGTGTGTGCCTTTAACTGAGAGGGCCAAGAGCATCTCTGCTTTTGCCACACCATCTGGATTGTACCAGTATGAAGTCCTACCCTTTGGCATGAAAAATGCCCCAGCCACGTTCCAAAGGATGATACAGTCTACAATCGCCGGATTGCCACATACGGGTGCGTACATCGATGACCTGATCACACGGAGTGACTCCTGGGAAGAACATCTAAAAGATGTAGAGACGTTGTTCCAGCGCCTGACCCAGGCTAACCTGACTGTTAACCTGAACAAGAGTGACTTTGGTTGTGCTACTGTCACCTATCTTGGCTACGTCATAGGCCAGGGTAAGGTGGCACCCATAAATGCTAAAGTCCAAGCCATCATGGACTTTCCAGTTCCTGACAACAAAAAAGCTTTGCGCCGCTTCCTTGGAATGATCGGGTACTACCGCAAGTTCTGCAAGAACTTTGCTGAGATTGCTCTCAGTCTAACTAACCAACTGAAGAAAGGCGTAAAGTTCACCTGGGATGATGCATGCCAGAGAGCCTTCGATCACCTGAAGTCTCTGCTGTGTCACTTCCCCGTGCTCAAATCTCCTGACTTCAACAAACCGTTCTCCATCGCGGTCGATGCTAGCGACCAAGCTTGTGGATCTGTGCTCCTACAGAGAAGTGACTCTGATGACATTGAGCATCCCGTGGCATACTTCTCCAGGAAGTTCAATCGCCACCAAACAAACTATTCCAAAATAGAGAAGGAACTGTTGGCTCTCGTCCTTTCTTTACAACACTTTGAGGTTTATGTTTGTACAGGGGAAAAGCCAATGATTGTGTACACTGACCACAATCCGTTAATGTTTTTGAGTAAGATGAAAAACAAGAATCGGAGATTGTTGAATTGGAGTTTGATTTTACAGGAGTTTGACTTGGAAATTAAGCATGTGAAGGGTACAGACAATGTAATTGCTGATTGCTTATCCCGTGTTTGAATGTGTATATATATATCATGTGTTTGAATATTGTATGATATGTATATATAGACAAGTGTTCACTTAACCATTTTGTATTGAAAAGAAAAATTTTGCCTTTATGAGTCAAAATTTTTCCCTTTTGGAATGGAGGTGTAATGTGAATATAGGCCACTAGATGGCAGTATTTACCTTTTTTTTGTTAAGCTCAGACTGGAGTCATGTTTGGACATGTTTCCAGACATGTCTGGGGCAAGTCTCAGAAAATTAAAAAAAAGAGGTCTAAATGTGGGTGGGGTCTGCAAAAGAGTATATAAGGAAAAGAATTGAGACAGTAAAGTAGTAGGAGAAATTGCAAGAAGAAGGATACGTGTGACCAGACCTGTCATTTCTGTTCAAGACCTGTGTAGTTTCTTTTGTGGATTTCTTTGCCTGTGTTTGAGCATTTTCTTCATCCAGGACATCACCAAGCCACCCCACCAAGAAGGGACTGTAATTAGTTCTGTTTTTTTCTTATTTATCAATCTTGGTCTTTAGTTGTAGGTTGTTATTAGTCTTTGTCTTTGTTAAAAATTAAATGTGTTTTAGTTGTTGAAACTGTGTTTGTCGTCCCTTGCTGTTGCTGTTGTGTTATAAATGTAATAACAAATTGGGGCCATAACATGAGTATATTAACGCCGACTTTCGTTGTATTTTCCAAATCACATTTCATCGGGAAAGTGTCATTTCGTATGCGCATGTACTTAGCTGAGTAATGGGTTGAACTTTTAATTTTTTAATTACCTTTAATTTTTCAACACGTTAGAACACTGGATCGAGTTTTGAATTAAAATACACTGTCCTTCTAACCAAAGTTAGCTTGCTGTGTTTAAGAAGTTGCATATCTTACCGCTAGCTAATGTTGTATTTCTTAAATGTTCATAAATGAGTGAGAAAACAGCCCGAGATTTTAGGTTTGCGCAAGCGCAGAACCGCGGGGTAGCATATTTTGATGGGTAGCAAAATTAGTCAGAACACCGGCAATTCATTCTCTCTGATACTTAACTTAGCAATGCAACACCCCTCCACGTTCTTTTATGTGAACCATGTATTTGAATGCATAGTAATTGTTCAATTTTTGTTATCCTCATTTTTAGACGACGAAATGGACTTGGCATCCTCCACAGTGGCCAAGAGTATGTATAAATCTCTTGGAAATATCTGAAAAGCGACGCCTGTGGTTATTTAAGCATAAGACTTTTCATGGGATAACTGATTTATAACATTAAATCATCCATTTCATGCATAAAAAGCACAATACCTCCAGATAAAATATGAAAAAAATTGAATATAAATATTAAATGTGCTGAATTGCGTTAAAAGCCAGCAGAAGTGTTTCATTTAAAGGTGACGTTTGCACTTCACAACCAACAGGGCCAAAAGTTAACATCATGGGGGACAGCTACATCCGCCGTGGGGAAAACCGTGCGGGAGACCATCGGGACCAACCTAGGTCTGGATGCCCAGGTCCAGTGGTTTGGCTGAGTTGGCGTGGTTTGAGGAAACCTTCTCCCCTTCATCTGCCTGTACCTGAGAGGAAGAGCTGTGCTGGAGGTCCTGCTGGTCCACTGTGGAGGGAATGACCTCGGAAAAATCGTGTGAAGCTTGTCGCAGGGATCAAGCAGGACTTGGAAGATCTCCATCGGCAGGTCCTTCGGATGAAGATTATCTTCTCTGCCATCACCCAGCGATGCCGGTGGAGGTCTTCCCATCCAAAAAAGATTGACAAAGCCCAGCAATATGTCAACAGTGTAATGGCTACTTTATTTTGTGTATTGGTGGAGAGATTTATCATCAAATAAAGCATAGAGATACTTGTCAATTTTTGAATTACGGAGTTCATTTCACCCCTATGGGAAATGAAATATTTTCAAATTACATTACCCTGTGTCTGAAAGACCAAATCCAGGAGGGTGATGCTGGATTTGGATTTTCAACATCAGTTATGGGCGCAAAAAAAGGTCAGTTTGTTTGCTTTGTGAGACGTTTGATGTACTTTTTATTCATTTATTTTATTTTATGCTAGCCATCATACCTATTGTTTTCCCACCTCTTCCTCTCAATCCACCTTCATTTCTCCTGAATCTTTTCTCCAAACCATTTGCTTTCCCCCAGCCTTCCCACCTGATGGGGCCTCCTTCACCTTCCCACACCAGCTCTAGGTGAAATTACTATTCACAAAACGAAGTCCGCAGGGGGCAGGGGCTATCGAGACTCAGTCCACGCGCATTGCGGTTGTCAATCACTGCTGTTTATTATGACTACACGCCCCTTTTGCATAATATCAAATAAAAGGTTGAAAGAAAACTTATCAGAAACATTGACGCTAGAACATATATCAGCATAGTAAGAACTTCCTAAAAATGAAGAAAACATCTTCAGAAATAAATTATTTTTCATGTGCACAATGTTTCCTGTCTCGCTTTTCTCCCCGTCACTAACATGGAGGGGGCGGGGCTTATAATTCGTACTGCAGCCTGCCAGTAGTTGGCGATCGAGACGCTATTGCTTCACTTTTCAGGAGACGTTTGGCCGTCCATGTTTTATACTGTCCTTGGTTTAGCCCATGATTTCATCGCTGTTAAATCGCATATGGAGAGAAACCGTGTCTTCAGTTGACAGTGACGATAATTGGAAAACGCGTCAGTAAATGAAAATCATTAAGGACTCGCCAGGACTAGTTGTTGTCATAAAGAACAAGTCTGTGTCCCCCCAGTTCCCAGTTCTATCTGCGCCACTGGTACATATAGAGTTATGTTTTCCAGCTGAAAACTTCGAGAGAGCGAGAGGGAGAGGGAGAGAATCAGCCACAAAAAAGCCATTTCGTGGTACCACTTTACAGCCACTAGATGGCAGTGTCACTGCCCTCACCAATTTGTGGCTTTGAGGAATGAAGCTCATGATATATATTGCATTATTTCAAAAATCTGAGTAGTTTTAGGCTGAGTAATACAATCAACCATCAAGCTTAAATGTAACCTTTTAGGATGAAGGCACACACAAAGTTATAATTGTATTCTTAACTGGACATTCTTATGCCAATGTGATATTCAGAATTGAAGTACTGGTTAGTAAAACCCCACAAGTCAAGTCAAGTCAAGTGTGACTTATGGGGTTTTAGTAATAGGTGCTTCAATTGGCAACAGAAAGCAGCCATTAAAAACATCTGATATACTCGTTTATGCGGTTAAGGTGTTTTGCCTGTATCTACAGCATTTTGAGGCCTAAGGTGTGTTTGAAGTGTGTTTAACTGTGAAATAATAAAAAATGAGACTTTAAGCCCCCCTTAATGGTTCTTGAAAAACATATAGTTCATCCTCCCTTTCACCCATCTGTTTTTCCTACCTAGAAGTAAGGGGGCTGAGGGTAAGCCCTGGAGAGGAGGACACATTTTTGAAGTATTGGAATGCACCTCTGATTTCCTGTCGTGCAATGGAGTGGAGTTTTTAATGATGCCTGACTTTGATACATTTCCAGGTCAGGCAAGGAAGAAATATCGTGAAAAATAAGCAAATGGTGTCAGCAGATTGAATCAATCCATCACCTCCTGTTTCACCATGATATAAATATGAAGTTTCATACATGCAAAAGCTATCTGTCATCCATCAGTAAGAAAAAAGCCTAAAAACTGTCAATCCAAAGAGACACAGTGCAACAGTCTCGTCTCTGTGTGCTGGTAAGAGAGCACAGTGCATCAGTCTCGTCTCTGTGTGCTGGTAGGAGAGCACAGTGCATCAATCTCATCTCTGTGTGCTGGTAAGGGAGCACCTGAGCATCAGTCTCATCTCTGTGTGCTGGTAAGAGAGCACAGTGCATCAGACTCGTCTCTGTGTGCTGGTAAGGGAGCACCTGAGCATCAGTCTCATCTCTGTGTGCTGGTAAGAGAGCACAGTGCATCAGACTCGTCTCTGTGTGCTGGTAAGAGAGCACCTGAGCATCAGTCTCGTCTCTGTGTGCTGGTAAGAGAGCACCTGAGCATCAGTCTCGTCTCTTTGTGCTGGTAAGAGAGCACCTGAGCATCAGTCTCGTCTCAGTGTGCTGGTAAGAGAGCACAGTGCATCAGTCTCATCTCTGTGTGCTGGTAAGAGAGCACAGTGCATCAGTCTAGTCTCTGTGTGCTGGTAAGAGAGCACAGTGCATCAGTCTCATCTCTGTGTGCTGGTAAGAGAGCACAGTACATCCCTGGCAGCAGCATCATAAGGAATTTTTCTGCTTGATTAACTTCAGGTCCCAGCACTTGCATAAACTTGTTCTCGAAAGAAGTTGGACTTAAGTTAGGCCTACTGACATGTACTTTGCTGTTGATTGCCTTCCTTTTTTCAGTACCATTTTTAATTAATCTTTGGTAATGTTCATATATGACCCATAATTGTGATAGAAGAACTTTGTCTTTGAATATGAAGTTTCATACATGCAAAAGCTATCTGTCATTCATCAGTAAGAAAAAAGCCTAAAAACTGTCAATCCAAAGAGACACAGTGCAACAGTCTCGTCTCTGTGTGCTGGTAAGAGAGCACAGTGCATCAGTCTCGTCTCTGTGTGCTGGTAGGAGAGCACAGTGCATCAGTCTCATCTCTGTGTGCTGGTAAGGGAGCACCTGAGCATCAGTCTCATCTCTGTGTGCTGGTAAGAGAGCACAGTGCATCAGACTCGTCTCTGTGTGCTGGTAAGAGAGCACCTGTGCATCAGTCTCGTCTCTGTGAGCTGGTAAGAGAGCATCTGAGCATCAGTCTCGTCTCTGTGTGCTGGTAAGAGAGCACCTGAGCATCAGTCTCGTCTCTTTGTGCTGGTAAGAGAGCACCTGAGCATCAGTCTCGTCTCTGTGTGCTGGTAAGAGAGCACAGTGCATCAGTCTCATCTCTGTGTGCTGGTAAGAGAGCACAGTGCATCAGTCTAGTCTCTGTGTACTGGTAAGAGAGCACAGTGCATCAGTCTCATCTCTGTGTGCTGGTAAGAGAGCACAGTACATCCCTGGCAGCAGCATCATAAGGAATTTTTCTGCTTGATTAACTTCAGGTCCCAGCACTTGCATAAACTTGTTCTCGAAAGAAGTTGGACTTAAGTTAGGCCTACTGACATGTACTTTGCTGTTGATTGCCTTCCTTTTTTCAGTACCATTTTTAATTAATCTTTGGTAATGTTCATATATGACCCATAATTGTGATAGAAGAACTTTGTCTAAAATAACACTGCGTAACAGGAGCACAACAGCTGTGCTTCTTTTTTTTGGGGGGGGGGCTCTCTTACCAGCACACAGAGACAAGACTGATGCACAGGTGCTCTCTTACCAGCACACAGAGAAGAGTCTGATGCACTGTGCTCTTACCAGCACACAGAGACGAGATTGATGCACTGTGCTCTCTTACCAGCACACAGAGACGAGTCTGATCCACTGTGCTCTCTTACCAGCTCACAGAGACGAGACTGATGCACTGTGCTCTCTTACCAGCACACAGAGACGAGTCTGATGCACTATGCTCTCTTTCCAGCACGCCGAGACGAGACTGATCCACTGTGCTCTCTTAACAGCACACAGAGACGAGTCTGATGCACTGTGCTCTCTTACCAGCTCACAGAGACGAGACTGATGCACTGTGCTCTCTTACCAGCACACAGAGACGAGACTGATGCACTTTGCTCTCTTACCAGCACACAGAGACGAGTCTGATGCACTGTGCTCTCTTACCAGCACACAGAGACGAGACTGATGCACAGGTGCTCTCTTTCCAGCACACCGAGACGAGACTGATCCACTGTGCTCTCTTAACAGCACACAGAGACGAGTCTGATGCACTGTGCTCTCTTAACAGCACACAGAGACGAGTCTGATGCACTGTGCTCTCTTACCAGCACACAGAGACTAGACTGATGCACTGTGCTCTCTTACCAGCACACAGAGACGAGACTGATGCACTGTGCTCTCTTACCAGCACACAGAGATGAGACTGATGCTCAGGTGCTCTCTTACCAGCACACAGAGACAAGACTGATGCACAGGTGCTCTCTTACCAGCTCACAGAGACGAGACTGATGCACTGTGCTCTCTTACCAGCACACAGTGATGAGACTGATGCACTGTGCTCTTTTTTCAGCACACAGAGACGAGTCTGATGCACTGTGCTCTCTTACCAGCTCACAGAGACGAGACTGATGCACTGGGCTCTCTTACCAGCACACAGAGACGAGACTGATGCAAGGGTGCTCTCTTACCAGCACACAGAGACGAGACTGGTGCACTGTGCTCTCTTAACAGCACACAGAGATGAGACTGATGCACTGTGCTCTATTACCAGCACACAGAGACGAGGCTGATGCACTGTGCTCTCTTACCAGCAAATAGAGACAAGACTGATGCACTGTGCTCTCTTACCAGCACACAGAGACAAGACTGATGCACAGGTGCTCTCTTACCAGCACACAGAGACGAGTCTGATGCACTGTGCTCTTACCAGCACACAGAGACGAGATTGATGCACTGTGCTCTCTTACCAGCACACAGAGACGAGTCTGATGCACTGTGCTCTCTTACCAGCACGCCGAGACGAGACTGATCCACTGTGCTCTCTTTCCAGCACACAGAGACAAGTCTGATGCACTGTGCTCTCTTACCAGCTCACAGAGACGGGACTGATGCACTGTGCTCTCTTACCAGCACACAGAGACGAGACCGATGCACTTTGCTCTCTTACCAGCACACAGAGACGAGTCTGATGCACTGTGCTCTCTTACCAGCACACAGAGACGAGACTGATGCACTGTGCTCTCTTTCCAGCACACCGAGACGAGACTGATCCACTGTGCTCTCTTAACAGCACACAGAGACGAGACTGATGCAAGGGTGCTCTCTTAACAGCACACAGAGACTAGACTGATGCACTGTGCTCTCTTACCAGCACACAGAGACGAGACTGATGCACTGTGCTCTCTTACCAGCACACAGAGATGAGACTGATGCTCAGGTGCTCTCTTACCAGCACACAGAGACAAGACTGATGCACAGGTGCTCTCTTACCAGCACACAGAGATGAGACTGATGCTCAGGTGCTCTCTTACCAGCACACAGAGACAAGACTGATGCACAGGTGCTCTCTTACCAGCACACAGAGACGAGACTGATGCACTGTGCTCTCTTACCAGCACACAGTGATGAGACTGATGCACTGTGCTCTCTTACCAGCACACAGAGACGAGACTGATGCACTGTGCTCTCTTTCCAGCACACCGAGACGAGACTGATCCACTGTGCTCTCTTAACAGCACACAGAGACGAGACTGATGCAAGGGTGCTCTCTTATCAGCACACAGAGACTAGACTGATGCACTGTGCTCTCTTACCAGCACACAGAGACGAGACTGATGCACTGTGCTCTCTTACCAGCACACAGAGATGAGACTGATGCTCAGGTGCTCTCTTACCAGCACACAGAGACAAGACTGATGCACAGGTGCTCTCTTACCAGCACACAGAGACGAGACTGATGCACTGTGCTCTCTTACCAGCACACAGTGATGAGACTGATGCACTGTGCTCTCTTTTCAGCACACAGAGACGAGACTGATGCACTGTGCTCTCTTACCAGCACACAGAGACGAGACTGATGCAAGGGTGCTCTCTTACCAGCACACAGAGACGAGACTGGTGCACTGTGCTCTCTTAACAGCACACAGAGATGAGACTGATGCACTGTGCTCTATTACCAGCACACAGAGACGAGACTGATGCACTGTGCTCTCTTACCAGCACATAGAGACAAGACTGATGCACTGTGCACTCTTACCAGCACACAGAGACAAGACTGATGCACAGGTGCTCTCTTACCAGCACACAGAGACGAGACTGATGCACTGTGCTCTCTTACCAGCACACAGAGACGAGACTGATGCACTGTGTTCTCTTAACAGCACACAGAGACGAGACTGATGCAAGGGTGCTCTCTTACCAGCACACAGAGACGAGTCTGATGCACTGTGCTCTCTTACCAGCTCACAGAGACGAGACTGATGCACTATGCTCTCTTACCAGCACACAGAGATGAGACTGATGCAAGAGTGCTTTCTCACCAGCACACGGAGACGAGACTGATGCACTGTGCTCTCTTACCAGCACACAGAGATGAGACTGATGCAAGAGTGCTCTCTTACCAGCACACAGAGACGAGACTGATGCATCGGTGCAGAGTCTACCTGTTTTTATAGGATAGCAGCTTTCTTTAACCGCAAGAAGAATGCATTGCACAGGGAACATAGGGGAATCAAAGTAATTGTAACTAATAAAAGCAAAAACTTTCCTGTCTGACTAAGAAATGATGACAGAGTTGAACATACAGTATGTGGACCAAAGCCAATGAGGTTTTTTGTATGTTTTTGTCTTTTATTTGGAAAAGTTACAGGTCCATCCATTAAAAATCTATTTTGTTCATCACCAATCAGGATCACAGGGTAGGAGGCTGGCGGTACCAGCATACAACAGGTGATGGAAAGCTGCGTTTCTTTGTATTTATTTTTAGTTTTCTGCTAATTTAACAAGGTCCCAGCAAATTATTTGCAGAGTGAGAACGAGGGCATTTCGCTCTTCACTGAGGCTTGATTTCATTATAATGGGGTCGCCAACTCACCATGATGAGTGATGGTGTGTGTATATTCAGTGAGAACAAGGCTGGGGCTGAATAATCTCATTATTTCAAAAGGTAAATTTTGTGGTCAAGGTGTCCACAAGCATCATGAATACAAAAGGACAACTGGTTGAATCAATGACAAACTTTGTGTCCTGAAGTACTAATATTAGTCAGCAGAATATGTGAAAATTGCAGCCCCTATTTGTTTTGTTTGCAGCCGAGAGCAAAACTGTATTATAAGCAATCATGGTCAAATGTTTTATCACACTTTACTAATGTATTTGTCCCATGTTTTACAGAGGCAGTTTTCTCAATTTGCAGGTTTCTCATGATAATAAACTCAAAAGACATACGGTATAAGACGTAACACATAAATAGTGAATAGTAAATAATTATTTCACTGAAAAAGTGACCCACATGTTGGATGTAGAAAAAAATGTATTTGGCAAAATAATCAGATGAAGAAATGACCTCCATTTTCCAACAGAAGACAAACCTTGACTGTGTAAATGACTGCAGTAATGTTGTAAAGCACCGGTTTTTGCACAATTGAAAGGCTTCATTTGCATCCACGCACTACAGTATTTCCCCTTTTCAAAATAATATTTTAAATAGTGTTAAGTTTTGAAATGCAATGCAAATTCTGTTTTAATTGGTATATTTACACACTTTTTTTTTGACCAGGCATAAAATTAATAACTTAATAATTAAATGAATAACTTGTATCAGCCACAAGTTTCATGTGAGGCCTGACGATTCTGATTGGATTTGCAGTTTCTATGGATATCTCAAAACACTGCTATATCCTGGAAGCCCCACCCCTTATTTGTATCAGGAGGAAATAATGAGCTTAATGAGCCATGAGGGGACCTGCATTGCCATTAGTGCTGCAAGCAACTTAACTAGTCATGACTTAAAGATGCAATTTTGTGAGAGGAACATACTGTATCTGACGATACGCGGTAGTACAGTTCAAGTAATAGACTAAAAAGGTTGGTTTTATTTAAAATCTCTCAGGAAGTGTTTCTGTTTCAAATACAGATTAACTAGCTGTTTAGTCAACACTCACATATCAAATACTTCTGGGTTTCTCTTGGGATGCATCTATCTCTCTAATTGAGTTGAAAGCGGCTCTCCCGGCTGAAGAAAGTGAGCTACGTCCTTGAAGATTTTCTACTATTCAGAATTCATTGCTGCCAGTGTACACAGTTTATATGACCTCATACACGGCACATTTAACACTTTGGGCAGTTACAGTATTTTCTGTTTGTTCTTGATGAGCTCTGGGCCAGAAGAACAACAGCAGTGCTATACTCACCTGTGGCTTCATTTATGTGAATATTCAAGCTGATGCCACATGACTAGTTCAGTATGTATATTCTGAAAGCCAAACATCTCCCAGGTGGGAGCAGGATTACCACTCCAGCAGAGTGTGTACAATGCTTGCATACCCTTCCCAAGTATCAATTCATAATAAATCTTAATAAATCAGGGTAGGATGCCTGAAATATTGGATTATATGTAAGTGAAGATACCAGATCAACAAGACCAGCTTTGCGATTGACCACTGTGAAAAGAATGGGGCAAACATGAATAGCCTCCTGAATGCTCATAGAGCAAACTCACTTGTATATAATGGATCTCTTCCATTTATGTGTGCATTTACTTGGAAGAAAGGCTCAACCTTGTGAAGCTATTTATTGTTTTCAGTGTTTATGCACATGTGTTTGCATTACTAGAAGCTGATTTCCCTACATGCCAAACATTTGAAAGGCAAATGCACAAGGGAAACTGTAGGGGAGAATGGGTAGATTATCTCTCCACTGAAACAGGATTCATTTACCTCTCCACTTACTTTTCCATTTGGGTCATACCATTCTCTTACCTGAATTTTATTTGATTGGCATGATTGGGCACTTGCATTGCAAAAGGAATACATAGAACACAATTTTGAACCCTTTTCAACAAGCATAAGTAATTCTGAATCAGTCACTCTATATGAATACATTTTATTGTATGCCAACAAAAATGAGTGATTTAAAATCATGGATGCATACACAAACACCAGTTTTAAAACCCCTGAAGCCAGCTCAGTGACCTTCAGCTACTTGTAACAAACCTTTTAAAAGTGCACTCACTTCTTCATTTGGAGATAAATATGGCAGAGAGAAAAAGCCAGTCGCCACAGGCAACTGTGTTAACAGTCACCCTTCCCCCATCTATTCCCGCCTGGCTCATTACAGCCAGGTCTTCTCCCTCCCACTGTGACATCGTTAAGACGACGGTTTTCAAAGTTCCGTTTCTCCTTCATGACCTGCTTGTTTCTCTTTTTTCCGAGAAGCTAATGAAAAAGGTCATTAATTTTTTTCCACTCTTCTCACCCTTCCAAAAAATGTATATATTAAAGTGAAAAGTATTGAAAAAAAATCAAGGCAAATCATTTGCACTGCCAAATCTCAGCCATTGGGGGAAGCAAAACAGTAAACCATTACTTTTGAAAGATTTTCGAAAACTTCATGACTGAAAGTGGATATATATATATATATATATTTTATATTTATATTTTTTTCACGAGACAAAAAAAAAAAATATATATATATATATATATATATATATATATATTTTTTTTTTTTTCTCGTGAAAAAAATGACTGTGTATGGGAGTGGCTCAGAAAATGAGCCGGAAGGCACATAAACGAGACTAAACTTCCTTTCACTTCAATGGCAGTGATACAGTTTCATCCCCACGGTCTGACTCCTGTTGTTTTCTTCTCACTCAGCTTTACTTACGGGTGCGGTAGTCAGCCAGGCATTGTTTTAGTCCCCTCCTGGTGAGTAAGCCCCGAGATCACCTGATCTTATACCCCGAGAGAGACGGAAACGGGGCGGGTGGGCTCACGCATTCAAAGGAAGCGCGCAAACAACGCAAGATGTTGTTTAAAGAGTGTAAAATATCCTTGATTTGAGCGCACCATTCATCTCTGAATTTATGAACAGATTTAGATTCATTCTGAGCCACTGATATTCTCCACTCTGGGTTCATCTAGACCGAGGTCCTGATTTGTCCCGCAGACTCTTAGTCCTTGTAGGAGAAAGTTTGCTTCTTTGCGATGGAGGCCCCCTGTTTCCCTGCTAACTGTTGCTCCCGCCAACCGAGAGTCAACTTCCTGTTCCCCCGACTGCCCCTACTGCCCCGCCCCCACACTATAAAACCTCCACCTCAGTCCCGCTGCTGCATCACTGCCTTCTCGTTCCGAATCCTCAACGTTCGCCAGAAGGAGAATCTGACAAAATGGTGAGTCCTGGCACAGATGAGGTCAGAATTTGGGATGTATTTCATTTCAAAGTTTGTACTTTTCTTTGTTAAGCAAACGCATACTCTCTGAAAATAACTGATGGTTGGATGTGGCGCTTGGTTTTAATGTTCTGATTCTTATACCATTATCTGACAACGAAATGCTGTTCATAATTAATATTAATTGTATTTGTATTGAGAGAGGGAGGGCAGAAAACGATGTAGCTTCCGCGGTATTTTTTTTGGCGGAGGCAGGATGCGCAGTAAAATGGAGGGAGAAGATGGATTCGCGCACTGCAGTGGTGCTGCGCGTCGCCTAAAAACCCGAGAGGGGTCGGTGCCAGAAACTGCTGGCGCACTCTGTTCAGACCGTGAAAGATTAATCACTTGCGTCATCCTTCATTTTGTGAGAATATTTTCACTCCCAAGCCGTGTAGCTTTCGTAGAGTCGGGCGTGAGCGTGTACAGCTTCGGCAGGGAAGGGTTTTTTTTTTGAACACGTTAATAACGTCTGAGCACGTTATTGAGCACGAGGATTAAAGTTAATCGCGCGAGAAACCAGGGACAGTGCCGCTAACCGAGAGTGAGCGTTAAGCTGCTTTCACACCGGACGCGAAACGAATTTTTCGCACGACTAATTACAGTCAAAATCGTCTCGCGTGTATTCGCGTCTTTGCATTGACTTTGAATGTAATCTGTGGTGGGAAAAATTCATTTCGCGTCCGGTGTGAAAGCGGCTCCGCGCGATCAGGTATCTGATGTCTAACAAAGCGGGGCGCGCTGGCCGCATGGTGTCAGTGGGGGAGGGGCGAGGCCTGTCCGCGGGGACAATACGGGCTTTTCCTGCTTCGGCGCAGTCACAGCTCGAGAGGCCTCGGCCACGCCCGTTTTCCTCGTGCACGAGGACCGGGGCAGCAAACAGAGACCCCCCCCCCCCCCATCTCCAGCCCTCGCCCTACAACAGTCGTCTGAACTTTAAACTCCATTTCTCCGGCTGTTTTTACCATCAACAATGGAAGGAGCCGGTTTTCAGTTCAAGCAGTGTGACGTTTTTGTCTGCCACGCAGTTAGTTTTAACATGTTTCAAAACATGACGATTTGGAACAAGATGCAGGATGACTAGGCAACTCTGAAATTAGAATGTAGTAATTGCACTTTCTGAAATTTTAGATTGTAAAACTTAAGACTGATTTACAGTCCTGGGGGCGGGGGTGTGCGTGGTAGGTTTCAGCATTTTGAATTTGAGCTGCTGGGAGCACAGCTGTTAGAACAAAGAAATCCCAGTTAATCACTTGCTTCAGATGACGTCTTGTTCTGCATGAATAAAGTAAGAATATACCTCCACCTGCTGTTAGCAATCTACAATCAAGTTAGGATTTAAAAATAAAAGGCTTTCACAATGTGCTTAACAGATGTTAAGTGTTTGATATCCTCAGACGATATACAGTTTCACCTGGACTAAAGTACTCTTGGAGTTGAATTAACCCTGCACATTTTTCTTGGCGATTATTACAATTTGACCCATTTTCTTTTCAAATTCTCTATTTAATAACTGCAACAAGAGGTTCAGGATTCTCTCAGAATGAATGTAGAGATGTGGGATCTGTTCTCAGCCTGTGAAGTGTCCCACCCTTCCCTGAGGGCACGTCAACCCATTTTACTGCCGACTGCACACAACTGTCAGAACCCCTGCAGCCTGTGTGCTCTTCTGCTTTCACTACCATATGCAGTGGGTCACTATCTGCTTTTGCATACTTCAGTCATTTCATGTCAATATCTGAGCCGGAAGGCATCGCTGTTGTATGAAGAGACAGTTGTACTTTCAGAACCATTGCTTTAAAGCCCATTATAATTGTGCATTATGTTCAAGGGGCAGTAAAAATAGTCTTCCATTTTTACACTTGCGTTGTATGTGACAGAACAAGCAGATTTTATCAGACACATTGTGTAGAAAAGCGGAGACCCAGAATGAGCTGGATGTGATGCTTTCAGAGGAGCACGTTTTGCTGCCGCATTTATGCTAACCCTCCCCCTCTTACTCTGCAGCGTGAGTGTATCTCTATGCACGTCGGCCAGGCCGGAGCCCAGATGGGTAATGCCTGCTGGGAGCTGTACTGTCTGGAGCATGGGATCCAGCCAGATGGACAGATGCCCAGTGACAAGACGATCGGAGGTGGAGACGACTCCTTCAACACTTTCTTCAGCGAGACTGGGGCTGGGAAACACGTCCCTCGTGCCGTCTTTGTAGATCTGGAGCCCACGGTCATCGGTAAGGAGGGACCACATTCGACTACATCAGTATGCTCCAGCACACTAATGCTGCAAAAACAATCACTGGCAGTATCAATTGCATATTTAATGGGTTTAAATTATATTTTAGTCACACTTTTGCACAAAAAGGTAAAACAATTCTACTGCAGAAGGGTGAATTTGACGCATAATATTTAAGGATCTTTATTAACCCCCGCCGTGTGGCTTGGAACATAAGTTTACTCTTGTCTGCCTTATGTATGCACGTCCGTCCACTCGGGGTTGATCATTAGAGGGTTTTGTTTATCCACTTCTCAAACCAGTCAATAGAATTCATTGAGCTTATTCTCGTGCTTTGTAAAAACACTATAGGGGTGTCTCATGCCTCGTTTCTGAATGTGTGGTGTTTCACTCTGACATTTTGGGTAAATTCCCCCCCCCCCCCCCCCCGGTCATTCTATTAGCACTGGAAGCATACTTTCTCAGTTTTGTCTGGTCTTCATTAGTTGTCATTGCTTACTTTATTCAGGGGCTAACTTATCTCTGCTCGTTTCCCCAGATGAGGTACGCACAGGTACCTACCGACAGCTGTTCCACCCTGAGCAGCTCATCACAGGCAAGGAAGATGCTGCCAACAACTATGCCCGAGGGCACTACACCATTGGCAAGGAGATTATTGACCTTGTACTAGACAGAACACGCAAACTGGTGAGCCAATAAATATTCTCTAATTAACAGTCATTCTGTGCAGGTGTTCTTTTTATGAGCGAAGAAATGTTCTGTTTATAGGTAAAACGTGACAGACTAGACTAATCTTGCTGTGCAAAGCACTGCCGTGGTCTTGGGGTCCCCCCTTGCTGCAGTTCTTTGTTGATTTTGCTCTTGACCATATAGTAGGCAATTGATGACTGCTGTACAGCTGAATTTCTGAAGGGGCAATAAACTAATCAGAGATTCCCCTACCCCACCCCAAGAAACACCTATGCAAATTGTTTAAAGTAAATTGGTCTCCCCTCTGGCCTGCAGGCGGATCAGTGCACGGGGCTCCAGGGCTTCCTCATCTTCCACAGCTTTGGCGGTGGCACTGGATCTGGTTTCACCTCTCTGCTGATGGAACGCCTCTCAGTCGACTATGGAAAGAAGTCAAAGCTTGAGTTTGCGGTCTATCCAGCTCCCCAGGTATCCACAGCAGTGGTGGAGCCATATAACTCCATCCTGACCACCCACACCACGCTGGAGCACTCCGACTGCGCCTTCATGGTAGACAATGAAGCGATCTATGACATCTGCCGCAGGAACCTCGACATCGAGCGCCCCACCTACACCAACCTCAACAGGCTCATCGGCCAGATTGTGTCCTCCATCACTGCCTCCCTGCGCTTCGATGGAGCTCTGAATGTGGACCTGACTGAGTTCCAGACCAACTTGGTGCCCTACCCCCGCATCCACTTCCCACTGGCCACCTACGCCCCGGTAATCTCTGCCGAGAAGGCCTACCATGAGCAGCTCTCGGTGGCTGACATCACCAATGCCTGCTTTGAGCCAGCCAATCAGATGGTGAAATGTGACCCCCGCCATGGCAAGTACATGGCCTGCTGCCTGCTGTACCGTGGTGATGTGGTGCCCAAAGATGTGAACTCGGCCATTGCCACAATCAAGACCAAACGCACCATCCAGTTTGTGGACTGGTGTCCCACTGGCTTCAAGGTTGGCATCAACTACCAGCCGCCGACCGTGGTGCCTGGGGGAGACCTGGCGAAGGTGCAGAGAGCTGTGTGCATGCTGAGCAACACCACCGCCATTGCCGATGCCTGAGCCCATCTGGGCCTCAAGTTTGGCCTGATGTACGCCAAGCGTGCCTTCGTTCACTGGTATGTAGGGGAGGGCATGGAAGAGGGAGAGTTCTCTGAAGCCCGAGAAGACATGGCCGCCCTGGAGAAGGACTACGAAGAGGTGGGCACTGATAGTGTCGGAGAGGAGGACGAAGAAGGAGAAGAGTACTAATGATCCCCAGGGTCACGGACCCTCTCCAGTCCCACAGCCTCCTCCAGAAGGAAGAGATGCATTTTGAAGGGACGTGTTCAGGAATCATTCCAAAGTTTTAAAGCCTAGAATTGTCTTGCACAGGTTATGCTGCATTCATTTTTCAATAAATAAAGGAAGAAAAGTGAAGTGTGGTTGTGTCATTTCACCTTCAGGGTGTTAGATTTTGTCTGAATTGGTGTTTATTTTATATATAATTTTTTTTTTTTTTTTTTTTAAACTGATGGTGACGGTCCACTGACGAACTGAGCTTCAATGTGCAGCTTTTGAACTGTAATTTGAACATCTGGAAAATGTATACTGAGGAACAAAAAGGCAAGTTGGCTAGTTAATGCACTCTTATTTTGCTGTCACTTTGAGTAACCATAAGTTAGAAACGAGTGTAAATGTGCAAGCGCTAGTAATAAATTTGCTTTTCTAAAATAATTATGCACAGTTATTTTCCAGTCTGCCTTTTAACTTGAGTTTCTTTTCAGTGTAGATGATGCAGAACTGAACTAATATAGCTCTGGAAAGCTGAGTATGGTATTTTCACATGCATTGATAAATGTGGAACTACCTATATTTGAAAGATTCTTGCATAAATCATATTTAGAACTGGGTTATAAATTCAACTGGAGTCGAAACAGAAAATTGCTATTGAAAAAGAGAAGCATTTATTTGCTGATCATCTGTGACCCCTATTTAAAAATTTGATACCTGCAACATGTTCTAAAATGGGGACTATGATGCCTTGACTTAAAACCATCCTCAAAAAGCCTAGCCGTTGCATTCGAGGGTTGCCACTTTGTAAAAAAAAAAAAAGGAATAATCCAAGTTTAAAAACTTATTTCAATGTGCTACTGTAAGGATTATTTAGGTAATTTTAAACCTGTTTGGTTCCCTTGATTGATGCAAGGCATATTGGTGCTGCCCCAGCTTATTTCAACGCAACAATGGAAAGCTGCATTCTGCATGTGTTGCAACTGCATTTCTTTTTAATTGAAGAGCGTCACCAGTAGACTGGCCGTCCTACCTGCCAGTCCAGAAGCTGAGCAGTGTTTCAGGAAGTAGAAGTCTGGTGAATTTGAGAATTGACAATGAAGATGCTGATTATCTGAGGAGCTGAAAATGTAATGGGGGAATGGGGTCAAAAATCCCTCACAACTGGAACGACTGAAGTCCTCAGCTCTCCAAGCGATCACCTTGTTCAAAGGAAAGGTGATAGAACTCAGTCTAACACCCCTGTCGACTTGGGTGGAATGTATAGCATGCATAAAATCAAATAATTCTGTTTAATAAAAATGTCGAGAAGAAAAAAGTTCTGGTCAGTGCACGGTTTTCATTCAATTTAATGGCGGTCAAGGATGATTTTAGAATCAATTTTTTATGTTAATGTTGATATATTTTTTTTTAATAGTCCTTTTTGGAAATGGGGTTGAATAAAATAGCCATATTGTAGCATGTGGGCTAGATTCATTGAGACAAACCAGGAGCTATTTCACTGTAAAGTCTGTTCTTGTCTTTTTGAAACTTTATTTGGCATTCCTCTTCAAGAGCTGGTGTATCCGTTCATAACACAGCCCATACACACAGGGCGCTTGAGGCTGCGGCGGTAAAACGCAAAGATTACATGGTAATCCAAGGCTTTATGCAACAGAAACAATCTGCCCTTTGTTAATATTCTGATCTGTGGGACAAACCATACCTTTGTGCTGGACACTATGACATGTTGCCAATCCTGAAGGGCGGTGTTCAAATTCTGAAACAATGAGAAGTGATTTTTGCCCCTCGGTTTGTAACATTTCATTGCTTTGTCCTGTGGTTAATTTAACATCATTGTAGGTATTGGGACTGGATTATGTTGAAATTTAACAAATTTTGCTGCACACTTGGTCAGCTTTGGCAGCAAAACAAAGACATCACTGAAAGGCAATATCTGAACATAATATAATTACCTTTGAGTCCTATAATCCTGACCATAATTAACGCAGCAGGCATCACTCTCTTTAACTTCGTTATCATCCTGACCAATGTCAAACTATGGCCCTTTCCCTTGGAAAGATGGGGAATAAAATTTGTAATATTTTCCTACCACCATAAGGAAAGGTAACTGAACCATCCAAGAAAACTAAAGCTCAAGTATTCTCATACAATGTTTTCTCACAATTTAAACGTTTATACATAAACTGACTTGTATGTAGCGGAGGATGAGAATTGGCCTCAGGTGCTTCACTTAACACACAAAAAGCAGTCAAAGGAAAAAGAAATTACTTGTGTCTTTTAACACGAGTGAAACTGAATGTATCGTGTTTTAACTTAAAGTTGTGTTGATTATTTGGCAGCTATGTTGCATACTCGATTCTGAGTGGTCAAGTATGGCATTCTATGGTCTATTGTTTCTGAATTGCAGACTGCTGCTATGAATAGCACTCCTTAGTAGTAGTAGCCGCGTAGTAGGCCTACTGCTATGCAGTTCCTTATGTAGAACCGATATCTTGGCAGATGCTATAACATCATTTTTACAATATATCAATTTTAAACCCAATATGTTGTTTCAATATATTGGTTTCCGTAGTAAGTAACTGTAATAAGCGGGACACTATAACAAGCCAGTCAGCATTGCTAAATCGTTCTCTTCAGGGTGATTCAAGACCCCTCTGTGAGCATCTGTCAGGGTTTATTTTACAATAATGAATGGCTCGCTGAACATTATCGCATGATTTTGTTGAATTTTCAAATCTGATTATTCAATCACGGCAGTTTACGGTCTATTCCTTTCTGGAGGTCAGACAGCTCCTATGGATAACAGACTGTAGCTATGCAGTTGAAAAAAACTATCTTTAGGCGAAAGCTGAACATCATTTTCAATCAATAAAATCTTTAAAATCAATTAATTGTTTCAAAACATGATTCCTTTAGTAGAAGTTGCCATGCATTAAGAGTGATAATGTACCAGTCATTGGGAAGACTGGTATAAAAAAAGCGTATTGTAATGGTCCAGCTTAGTTGAAATCAAAACATTAATTAATCTTTCAGCATCTTGCTTGGTCTTGCTTTGAAAGGTGCTTTCACAACTGTTCAGATAAACTGAGGACAACGTTGTGACCTTGTGAATGCTCATGTATGTAATTTGCCATGTGTGCATGCATGAATTCCATTTTTCACAAAATCTGTCAAATTTCCATGATAGATAAGCCTACATCATTATACCAGTGCACAAAATAAATACTACAATTCAAAGGCCATTTCACATCTTGTGGGAGATAAGATTTTAAATTATGGGTAAAAAGGGAGGTGACACCTTGCTACCAGCAATTGATTTTTTAAAAAAAAAAAAAAAGCATTTTTAAAGAGTCTTTGAACAATAAAGGCATTCTCAGCAAAGTAGGCAGTAGGCCTGTATTGTAAGATGCAACTCTTGGCGCATATGAGGAAGTAATGAATTGACCTTGACAAATAACAATTATTCCTGACAGACAAATAAGGAAATTTGCTATTGTTTTCTAATGGCCTTAACCTTGCAAATTTGAAGGAAAATTGTGTAAAGCGCATATACTGTCTCCGTTGCAACAAAGAAAGGTAAAGGTTGACCAACATTACCTGGCTAGTCTGTTGTGACTTCCACTGATGTGTGATTTGAATGCACAGCTGGTTGCTAACTAAATAGGTATTAGGCTAGCTACCAACCAATTTCCAGCCATTTTGCGTAGAAGCAGAATGTCATGACAGCGGCCAAGTGAGCAGGTCATATTTCAATAGGGGACAATAATGTAACAAAACTGAAAGGGCATGCATAGTGTTAGCCAGGGCAATGAGTAACAGTTAGCTGACCATGAATGTTGCTAAAGCCCCCCTTGACTAAATGTAAACAAGTATGATTTCCAGCTAACAGCAACATGGCTGCTCGCACTGAAGAATGTGAATGTCCATTGTAATGTAGAGTGGCAGTATCAAAGGTTTTCCACTTTTATTTTTTGCCAATTGTCACTGTACAGCACTTCGGTCCAACTTCTGTTGTTTTAAATGTGCTTTATAAATGAACTTGACTTGACTTGACTCGTAGCTCTGGGTAAACTTCTCTGCAGAGCTCAGTCTTCCCAAGCAGAGAGAGGGCTGCGGAGCCACACCCACTATGGGTTACTGTCCGCGGGTGGCAGACGGATGGGTTCAGTGGAGAGAGCCCGCACGGGGACACCTGTCCTGCCCTTGCTCTAACAGGAGAGATTGCATGGGGGACCTCGACTAAAAAGGCCCTGTCGGCCAGTGTTGGTAATGATGTGGCAGCCTCTCTAACTCATCCCCCAAAGAACTGGTTGTAGAAGATGGCTGGGGGAAGTAAAGCTCAGAACTAAGCAAAGCAGTTGTTTCTCACTAAAGTTTGCAGAATGCAGTCTATGAAGTAAATACACCCATGAGGACTATGTAGTTTGGAAAAATGCTTTGCTGCCATATTGTGTTGGTTGCCATTTTCTTTCAGAGGTATGAGACTAGTAAGGATAGCGTGCATCCAGCTTTCAGCTTTGACATCAGAGGAAAATATGGATGTAACTAACCAAGTAATCATAGCGGTGGCTAGCTCTTGTATGCTACGCTCAGACTGTCAGCCTGCAGTGCTGAGGAACAGCCAACCAGTGAGCTATGAATTACATTTTGGTGACTAGTAGAGGGGCATGAAGGCTTAGTCAATAAATAAACACTCACTTTAACCAGCCGGGGGCAGGTCTGCTTGGAACATTGCCGTAGTGTTTTGGTCCTCATTTTGTGTCTGAGCTGCAAAGACAGCTGGGATAGTGACACATATCTCTCACTTCCTCCGTCATGTGTAAACGTCGAAGTGAACAAGCAGTAATGGTGGCAACTAGCAAGGCTGACAACCCTAGCAGAACTAACGCAGTACCGGAAGGGTTAGCTGCTTGACCTTGGGCTGCTTACTCACTGGGGGTGACTGAGGAAGAACCGGAGGGCGGGTGCTACATTTTCACAACAGCTCTGGCCCACCACCATGAGCTCCATTCAATGAAGAAGAAGGCCTACTCACTTCAGCAGGCTGTTGGGTAGGTGCCCTGGAACAATGACTGGCTGCTGTAATGTTTTTATGGCATTTTTGCATAGAGCCATGACTGTAGATGGGGTAGTTGCACCAGGTTCTCACCCAACTCAAAAGTGAGTTTAGTGGAGCCAATACTGCAAATTTGGTTGCCAGTGTTGTAAGGCCTAACCCAGAGCCCCTTACTTGCTGGGACCACGGGAGACTCTCCTGGGAAAGTTGAAGGGGGGCAGCGGGCTGACTAAATAAAGAAAAACCCACTTTAGAAGGCTGTGGGCTAGTTCTCCTCGAACACTGCCCGATTGCCATCATGCTTAGGTCACCATTTTGTGTTTGTGCCGCAATGTTAGCTTGGAACCTTGGCACACGTCTCTCCCACCCTTGCATGTAAAAAAACAGAAGTGGTTCAGGTGTAATAGTGGTAACTAGCAATGCTAACAGCGCTAACAATGCTAGCAGGGTATAAGGAGGGGTTAGCGACTCAACCTTAGGCTGTTTACTCACCGGGAGGATATGGGGCGGAACACTTCTGCCAAAAGTCTGGCTTTCATTGCAAATAACTGCTATGTGAGTGTTGCCAACTGGCTGCATGCGCTGAGCTCGGGTAGTCTATAGCAAGAATGCAGCAGTTAGCTAGCCTATTGGAAATTAATGACCAGTTAGCTGGACAGCAGAGAGGAGTAAGCAGCTCAACCTTGGGACATTTACTCAATAGGGCGACATGGGGAGGAACGTGAGGAGGAATAGCTTGTGACGTGTATAGCGAGGGCTGGCAGCAGTAGATTGATGTGGAGGCTGAGGAAGAGTGGCCCTTGTAGTAGCATCTTCCTCCATGTTGACCTTTCTTTGGGAGATAGATGACTATCTCCTACAACTCAGGTGAGGTGCCACTCATGGCTAACATTCCTATCCAGTGGCACAACATGTGTCTGAGTGAATTGTCCTGTAGAAGCCTCTCGGCCTGTGTGACAGTACCACCCTCAATAGCTTAATAGCTGGATTGTCATCTTTTCAGTGGCTGACTGGAAAAAGCCGGGCATGTTATCCAGCGGAAATGGTGGGCAATGGGCGCACACTCTTCCTCTTTCAAAACAGAGCCTTCATCACTGGAAAGCTACATCTTCCACCTGAGTTGCCATGCTGCTGCGGTGGAGGGGACATACAGACCGTGTAGTGCAGCTGCCAGCCACATGACAAAGTCCAATAACTGACAAATAAAAATGAATTTGCGGCGACACTGAATGGTGATGACGTTCCCCTGACCGTCATGGGTGAGGGAAAAATAGTGACAAGATTGATTCTTTAACAACACTTTCAGTTATCTCATGTCAACATACAATTCAATCATACCAATGGGCAATTTAGACTCTAGTTAGGTGAAGTTGTTGACTTGTCACTAATTGAGGGTGCTGCCTAGTTAGATACACTGAGGTCAATCACTTGTTTTGAGATTCAAATTGCCTCGAAAATATTTAAACATTTCTAGCCTAATGTTTTGCATTAACAACGGAGGATAACCAGTAAAATGCCTCAACTCTCCCCGAATGTGGACCCCACTGAACTGTGCGAGACATGAACTCTCACCGGACATTTCATGTTACTGATGAGGAAAAACAGGCTGAATCAAACTCAATCCGGTACCCTGCTCACAATCAGGCCCACAAGCTTCAGCCAAGCAATCACAGGAAGATATACAATGTCTATCTTTCGCGTAGCACGTCTGCAAAGTATTCCAAAGTGAATTTGGATTAAGAAAAGGTGCAAATAAAGCATGACTCAACCCCTCAATGCAAAATTCACTGCCAAGTAGTGATGGCAGTATGGTACTGAAGCGTTGATACATGGTTCAAACCTGTTGCATAGAACCACTGTTTCAAAGCTCGCTTCGGAGCAGAAAAAATCATGTGACATATGACGTCTGAAGCAGTAACTGCTTCGCTCCCTGAATGAAGTGTTCAAGTGCGTCAATCAGCTGATTCACTGACTGACAGGTGATAGGATGAGACAGTTTTGAATTTGAGCACCATAAAGGCTTTATAACAGCCATACAGAATGCAGAATTTGTGGGTTGTAGTAGGAGATGTGTCTTTGCTGTTGAGTTGTTGTTTGAATTGCGTTGTTGCGGTGAATCATTGTGGAGCCAGCCAGGAAGAGAGGTCATTCTGATATGTGGGAACACTTCAATCTGATCGCTCCTGATAGTGCTGGCTGTACGTAAGAAAAGTAAAGTTACGTATACAACAGTAAATGTCATTACAGTACTAGCCTATAGTTGGGTCTATCTCAAGTCCATTTTAAGTAGCATTACAGTAAATGTATGTATGATTAGTGTTGCCATAAGGCTATAGCAACCTTTTCCATATTTCCCCAGCTCTCTCCTCAATAACACAAAACACTCATTCATCAATCTTTATTTGTAAATGCAACATAATATACTGTGTGTGTGTGTGTGTGTGTGTGAGTGTGAGTGCGTGCGTGCGTGCAATGAACCCTCCTGTCCACTGACTAGCCAGCCTAATTTTTGACTGCAGCCTCACACTTGTCCAGGAGAGGTCACCCTTACTGAAGCTTCGAGTACTGAAAGAATTTTCGAAGCAATTGGCTCAAGTGGTTCAATGCTTCACAAAAGCTTCATTTGCCCATCACTTCTGCCAACTGAACGATTGCAGGTATATTTATAACCGTTAGGGGGACTCACGCTTGCATATAAGAGGAGGCTGCAAGACATTGTTGTTAACTTTACATAAAAATGACAATTAACGTAAGATATAAAGCTGAGTGAATATGACACTTCTGGCTAATGTGCAGGCAAACTATATGTGCACTCGAATAAATCCTGTGTATACGGTTACACGAATCGAAAGTGAAAGAGATTTGGGGACTTTTTAACCACGTTGGTTTTGGTTTTCGGACTGAAGACAAGTGAAACCCAGAGGTAAAGCTGCTTGTTTTCGGCAGGTCCGTAAAAGTCTTGTGAAGTTTAGTAAAGATGGTGGATTATTATCACACTCTGGGACTGCAACGAAATGCCTCAGCTGAAGACATTAAAAAAGCGTAAGTTGACAGTTTTGTTGATGAGATGGCCCGGTGGTTTTCAGTGTTAGAAACTAACTTTACCACTTTTTGTGAAAAGAGGACATTGTTGAAATACATGTTTTGAGTTTATTAACTGATGAATAACTGATTATATTCTGCGTATGTAGTACGTGTTACGATGGTCTCAAAATCATATTTTTATTAGAGGTGTGCACGGTATAAGCCTTCTCCTAAAACTGCGACATAATGTTGACCCTGCGTGCTGGTCAATAGCGTGTAGGCATCGGGGTCTAGACCATCGTATGGATGTATGCCTCTACCGTGCATCGGTTATCGAACAGCTAGAGCATCTCTTATAGTCGGCAATGGAGAAGTGGACCATTTATCATGAATGAAAACTGAAAGTAAAGCCGAGCGATGAAAAGTGGCCTTGTTTGCCAAACCTGAAAGGGCATACGAGTATCCAAACGCTTTTCAAGAGACCTTGTGTTACCATTTTTGGACGATTTCCAGTTCAGAGAATGACTTCACCCAACTGGGATGTCTTGATGAGCCCCAGCCCCCTAAATTTACCGTAGCCTAAAACGTTCCCAGATAACATAGCAGGCGTTGGCCCAACGTTGGCAATGGTTGGCAGCGTCAGAGTTGGAATTCCAGCGTTGGGCCAACATTGAACCAACGTTAGATGGCCAACCTATTTATTTGGTTGTTTGCCTTACGTTGGTTCAATGTTGGCCCAACGTTGGCAATGGTTGGCAGCGTCAGAGTTGGAATTCCAACATTGGGCCAACATTGAACCAACGTAAGGCAAACAACCAAATAAATAGGTTGGGCAACAATACAAGTGGGAGTTCCCATGTTTGAGAACAAACGGGTGTTCAGCTGTTTGAAGGAGGGGTTGATGGTGGTCTGAGGTTGGCCCCATTTAGCTAGCTATTATTAATATTATTAATATTATTTTTATCATCATTATTATTGTTCTTGATATTGTAATTGAGTTGTGTAATTGTCTGATTGTAATGACTTGATTATTAATTGCTGTGTAAATGAATATTATAACTTGGCACTATTTGATCCTCTCCTGCGTGTTGCTGAAGCTAAGCAGATATAGAACTGGTTAGTTTCTGGACGGGAGACCAATTCAAGTTGGAGGGCTTGTTGTGATCCTTCCCTCAGTAATGGGCTATGAGCCAACTTATTGCCAACCTTTACACATACGTTGGCAATACAATGTTGGCCCAACGTGTCCCCGACGGCCAAAATGACGTTGGCCCATCGTTGGCGTGTGATGTCAGGCCAACGTCTGTGACAACGTTGGGCCAACTCCGGCATGTTATCTGGGTTCCATGCAACAGCACAAAATGTGAAACTGAGTTCTCTCCCCCCCCCCCCCCCCCGTTACAATGTTGGCTCATCACATACGTATTCCATTGGTAAACCAACTGAACATACGCATTGAACACGCAGAGCCATCACTTGCCCACGTGTAAATCATTTGAGAGTCTTGTCTGGGATGAAGGAAATCTATTTGTGTTTTTGCATGTGTGGTTAGGTATAGGAAGCTGGCCCTACAATGGCACCCTGACAAGAATCCCAACAATAAGGTGGAAGCAGAAAAGAGGTTTAAGGATATTGCTGAAGCCTATGAAGTACTGTCTGACCGTAAGTACTGTTCAGCTTCGGATCCTGCTCCTTCGGGCTTGTGTTGGATTAGAATCTTGGCAATAATGGTGGCGTTTTGTAGCAGGCCTGTTCCTTTATCTACAGTTTGTCATGACTTTGTTTTGGTTATATCCTTCTATGTACAAATTTTGATGACACCAATTGTAAGTGTCTTATATGCCTCATTTTAGGTTCTAGACGAAACGAATATGATCTTGGAAGGCATGGAATGGGTAGTGCAGGTGAGGAGAATGCTCTTATTTGCTTGTGTCTCAGGCTGTCTCTCATTGTAGAGAGAGTAACTAGCATCAGCAGAAGAGCGGCATGACACTTTCAGTATGACACATGATTCATTAACTGTGTGAGGCAGTCTTAATTTTTATTTATTTATATTTTAATACTGTCCTTGTTGGTGGGGAGATGTTAAGTTTATATTGCTGTTGTGTGAAAAAATGCTGGAGACATATCGCCCTCACCTTGAAATGGTGCTTGTACATCCAGGCGTTTGCAGCTTAGTGTAATAGTGAGGGACCGTGCTTGTTTTAAATTCATACCCCAGGTTGGGGACTGCATTCTTGAGTAAGGTTCTTGGCCTCCATCGCTTTGAGTAAACTGTTTAGCTGTGTTACTTGTTTACAACTTAAACACATGCAATATGCAGTTTGTGTGTGTAAATTATTCTAGAGAAGAGCCTCAGAGAGACTTATTTCTGTTGCAGCCCGACGGGGATTTTTGCAGAATGTAATTTCCTTATTGTGCATGTAGGATCTCTAAACCTCCCTGATCCCTCATGACCAATCCTCTGCTCAGAAAAATTCTCCTACTTCATTCCAGGGTCCTTTGGACGAAGCAATTTCTGGGGGACATCATTCCGCAGCCCAGATGAGGTGTTTCGGGAGTGTTTTGGGGGTAACTACCCTTATTCTGCTCTCAAAGTTTTGAGATTTATTCCAAAATAATTTTCCTTTGAAAAGTGTTTCTTGTTTTATTTTTGAAATTCATAGCTTCATTTCTTGGGGGGCAGTGTCAGTCATTATTACAAAATGAACCCAGACTGGGTGATGGACGACTCCGATGCAAGGCGCGGTGGTCTTGAATCACACTGAAGGGGTTTCGCAATAATAACCGGCTGAAGGAACATTATCCTGCTTATTGCACAGCTATGTACTAATAATTTGAGACAAAAAATTGATTTAAAAATAGTTTTATTGGTCAAACATTGATTTTAGTACAAAACCCAAAACCAGTGAAGTTGGCACGTTATGTAAATCGTAGATAAAAACAGAATACAATGATTTGCAAATCCTTTTCAACTTATATTCAATTGAATACACTGCAAAGACAAGCTGTTTAATGTTCAAACTGAGAAATTTTTTTTTTTTGCAAATAATCATGAACTTAGAATTTAAAGGCTGCAACACACTGCAAAAAAAGTTGGCACAGGGGCCTTTTCACCACTGTGTTACATCGCCTTTCCTTTTAACGACACTCAGTAAACGTCTGGGAACTGAGGAGACCACTTTTTGAAGCTTTTCAGGTGGAACTTTTTCCCATTCTTGCTTGATGTACAGCTTAAGTTGTTCAACAGTCCGGGGTCTCCGTTGTCGTATTTTACGCTTCATAATGCGCCACACATTTTCAATGGGAGACAGGTCTGGACTACAGGCAGGCCAGTCTAGTACCCGCACTCTTTTACTACGGAGCCATGCTGTTGTAACACATGCAGAATGTGGCTTGGCATTGTCTTGCTGAAATAAGCAGGGGCGTCCATGAAAAAGACGTTGCTTGGATGGCAACATATGTTGCTCCAAAACCTGTATGTACCTTTCAGCATTAATGGTGCCTTCACTTATGTGTAAGTTGCCCATGCCTTGGGCACTAATACACCCTCATACCATCACAGATGCTGGCTTTTGAACTTTGCGCCTATAACAGTCCGGATGGTTCTTTTCCTCTTTGGTCCAGAGGACATGACGTCCACAGTTTCCAAAAACAATTTGAAATGTGGACTCGTCAGACCACAGAACACTTCTCCACTTTGCATCAGTCCATCTTAGATGAGCTTGGGCCCAGCGAAGCCGGCGGCGTTTCTGGGTGCTGTTGATAAATGGCTTTCGCTTTGCATTGTAGAGTTTTATCTTGCACCTGCAGATGTAGCGACAAACTGTCGTTACTGACAGTGGTTTTCTGAAGTGTTCCTGAGCCCATGTGGTGATGTCCTTTACACATTGATGTCGGTTTTTGATGCAGTACCGCCTGAGGGATCGAAGGTCACGGGCATTCAATGTTGGTTTTCGGCCTTGTCGCTTACGTGCAGTGATTTCTCCAGATTCTCTGAACCTTTTGACGATATTACGGACCGTAGATGATGAAATCCCTAAATTTGTTGCAATAGCTCATTGAGGAATGTTGTTTTTAAACTGTTCGACAATCAGCTCACGCATTTGTTCACTAAGTGGTGACCCTCACCCCATCCTTGTTTGTGAATGACTGAGCATTTCAGAGAAGCTGCTTTTATTCCCAGTCATGGCACCCACCTGTTCCCAATTAGCCCGTTCCCTTGTGGGACGTTCCAAATAAGTGTTTGATGAGCATTTCTCAACTCTCTCAGTCTTTTTTGCCACTTGTGCCGGCTTTTTTGAAACATGTTGCAGGCATCAAATTCCAAATGAGCTAATATTTGCAAAAAAGTACAAAGTTTACCTGTTCGAACATCAAGTAACTTGTCTTTGCAGTGTATTCAATTGAATATAGGTTGAAAAGGATTTGCAAATCATTGTATTCTGTTTTTATTTACAATTTACACAACGTGCCGGCTTCACTGGTTTTGGGTTTTATATTTCTGCAAAAGAAATAGTTGGTTAGATTATTCGGTTGGAAATGTATCATGCCCGTAGCAACAGTCTGTTCATAACGGAGGGCTGCTTCTCAGAAGTTTCAAACTGTATTATACTGCAGTTCAGCTACTGGAATTGAGTATTCAACAAAGCCATGTTATAAACCCTTCCAAAAAAGAAACTATACATTGTTGTTAGCATCAATTTATTATACATGAAATGTTTTGACAAATGTGGAAAACATATTGAAAAGAAAGTGTAATCAATAATTCAATATTTGTATAGTTTCTTTTTTGGAAGAGTATAATTAAGTAAAAAACGGCAAATGTTAATTTATGTTCTTATTATGCAGTATTGAATTGAAAAAAGGACGCTGGCGGAAAAAGCAATGTTTTAACTCATCAGCTTTTTTGTCTTGAGAATAATGGCTGCTTCCAAATGTGATGTCTGCAACATTTTCCAAAAAAGTTGGGACTGGTGCATGTTCACTACTGTGTCACATCACCTCCTTTTAATAATTTGTTTTGGAACTGCGGAAACTTTTTTTTTTTTTTTTTGGAGTTTCAAAAACTGATTCCCCCCCTCCCCCCCCATTCTTGACTAATTTTCATTTGGTCGACAGTCAGGGATATCCATTTCCATATTCTGGAGTTCATTGTCTGCCGCATGATTTCAATGGGAGACAGGTTACGGCTGCAGGCAGTACCCACTCTGTCTACAAAACCATACTCTGACCGTAGATTGTGGTTTGCCAGTAAACATGCAGGGGCGTCCCTGAAAAGGCCAACATCTGGGAGGGCCATGTATTGTTTCAAAATATGCATTCTGTGTAAAATTTGCCCTCACAGATGCACAAGTTGTACGTGCCAGCTGTAATAATGCTGCCCCAGACTGGGCCAGATGCTGGCTTTTAAACATACCGCTGATAAATCTGGATATTCCTAGTCTTTTTTGGCTATTAGAACATGATGTCCATTATTTCCAAAAACAATTTGAAAGGTGGGCCTTTTGAACCGCTGCATACCTCTCCACTTCTCTGTCTGTCCATTGCAGATGAGCTCGAGTCCAGAAAAGTCAGTCTTGCTCCTGGATAGTGATGATGCATTGGGTCCTCTTTGCGTAGTTGAGTCTTAACTTGAATTTGATGATGCCCCAACAAACTGTGTCCACCAATGTGGGATTTCTGAACCTTTTATGAGGCCATGTGGTTAGGCTATTATAGAAGCGTCTGAGTTCGTAATGCAGTGTCTTGCACATTGAGCGTTGGCCTCCTCTTTTCTGTGCAGAGATTGCACCAGTTTCTCCAGTTTCATTTATATTTTTTCACTATATTAACTACTGCCGAAAGTGAGATTCTGAAGAAGCGTTGAGAAACGATCTTATTATTAAACTTTATTTAACCAGTAAAATCACATGAGACAAGTCTCTTTTACATGTGCGAACTGGCCAAGAGGCATAAAGTTTACGTTGAATCCTACAAAGGACAATACATTAAAAACATAACACACAACATACAACACAACCAGCACAATAAATACCTATAAAGAAACAAATTTGAGAATTAAAATAAATAAATATATAGAAATAGAAAATAACAAGTAATCCTAACAAGTGAGCCCGAGACCTAAAATAATTATAAAAATGTTGGGGAGATTATATAAAAAAGGAGGTTAAACATCTAAACAGGAGCATTGACTAGAGAGAGTATCCTTGATGATCCTTTTAAAGCTGGAGAGAGAAACCAGTGTAGCCAATTTGAGTTTAGACTGGAGGTCATTCCACGACCAAGGCCCAAAGTAGGAAAGACTTCTTTTCCCTGACTCAGATCTGAGTGGAGGCGCAATGTAGCGTAGCCAAGAATTGGATCTCAGATTGAAAGAATTTTGAACCAAAACAAATTTGGCACAGATGTAAGAGGGGAGGTTACCGAGAATGGCTTTATAAATAAAAATGTACCAGTGTTGCAACCTGCGAGAAGTTAACGAGGACCAACCAACAGCTGAGTACAAAGTACAGTGGTGAGTCCTAAAAGGAGAGTTAGTGATGAACCTCAAGGCTGCGTGAAAGAGAGGATCAAGTTTGGCCAGTGTTGAGGCACATGCAAATCTATAGACAATGTCACCATAGTCCAGCTGCGACAGGGAGAGGCCTGTAACGAGCTGCTTACGTGAAGCAGGGGAAAAACACGACTTCATTCGATAAAAGAAACTCAAAGTAAATTTTAATTTCTTAGCCAGAAAGTCAACATGATATTTGAAAGTAAGCTTAGTATCCAGCCAAATACCAAGATATTTGTAAACTTCAACCCATTCAATGGATGTTCCGTCAAGAGTTTTGATGGGTGGAGGAATATTTACTAAGCGATTAGGGGCAAATAGCATGGCCTTGGTTTTTTGGCCATTAAGTAGGAGCTTACTACGTGTCAAATCCTGCTGCAAGGAGACAAAATCCGAAGCCAAATTTGACACAGCCAGATTCAAAGAAGGAGCACAAGTGTACAAAACCGTATCATCTGCATACATATGATACTTAGAGAACTTGCAATGACTGCATATGTTATTAATATATAGGAGAAAAAGCAATGGACCCAGAATTGAGCCTTGAGGGACTCCTTTCTCAAGAGTGATAGGGTCAGATACCGTGTCACCAAGCTTTACACATTGTGTGCGACTAAATAAATAATCCTTAAACCAACCTGATATGTTGTGACCAAAACCAATATTTGAAAGGCCTTTAAGCAATACTTGATGGTCGACTGTATCAAAGGCCTTTGTAAGGTCGACAAACAGAGCCACACAGAAAGATTTTTTGTCCAGAGCAGGCCTAAGGTCATCTATGACGTTTAGACATGCCGATACAGTGCTGTGTTTTGCTCTAAAACCGGATTGCATAGGGTTAAGAATCTTGGATGTGTCGAGAAAGAGTTTCACCTGGGCTGATACCTGGCATTCAAGAATTTTGGCCAAGGCAGACAAATTAGAAATTGGCCTATAATTGCTTACATCACAAGGATCACCACCCTTGAGAAGAGGCAACACAAAGGCTTGTTTCCACAAAGCAGGCAACCTTTGAGAGGTTAGAGAAAGATTAAAAATATCTGTGATTGGTTGAGCTATAACAGGGGCAGAAATCTTAAGAAGAAACGGGTCCAGGCCATCTGGACCAGCAGACTTTTTTGGATCCAGAGTGGATAGGGCAAGCAAAACATCCGATACCTGGATGGGGGAGAACTCAAAATTTATGGGTAAGCCTGCAATCTCTTGTTCAACCTGAAGAGGGGAGCAAGCATTTTGTTCATCAAAAAGATGCCCAGCCTTCTTGAAGTGAGCATTAAAAGCATTGGACATTTCTTTAATGTCAGTAACATGAGATACTCCGATCCGAATCTTAGATGGAGGGCCAGCGGTTCCCTTTCTCTTCTGGAGAGACTTATCAACTTTCCAAATATTTGAATGATTAGAATTGTCTGCAGCAAGAGATAAATAGTACTCGGCTTTTGCTTTCCTGATGAGAGTAGTGCACTTGTTCCTAAGAATACGAAACAAGAGCCAGTCATCCGCAGACTTGGATTTCCTGGCACGTGCCCATTGCTTATTTCGGTCATGTATCAGGTCAGCAAGGTCCCTAGAGAACCAGGGATTCGAACGATTTTTAATTCTGAATTTCTTGAGAGGAACATGACGGTTAATCAAAGAGACAAAATGATCATGAAAGAAACTAAAAGCATCATCCAAAGAAGGAATTAGAGATACGGGACCAGTCTACAGCAGCCAGGTCAATAAGGAAGGCTTGCTCTGAGAAGTACTTATAACAGCGTCTTAAAACAGTAAAGCCTTTGATTTTGGGAAGCTTTGTACTCCGGACGCAAGAAATCGCACAGTGGTCACTCAAGTCATTTGCAAATACACCAACTGAGACATATTTGTGTACAGCATTCGTAAGAATTATGTCAATCAAAGTATCAGCATCAGAATTGAGGGGATTGATTCGAGTAGGGCTGTGGATGATCTGTGTTAAGTTCATAAAATCACATTGCCTCTTAAAAGCAGCAGAGTTAACACTTTGCCAATCCCAATTCAGATCCCCTAGGAGGATAACCTCAGTGTTGAGATAGTTTGAAATCAAGGCAGTTAAGTTCCCCTGGGCTTCATTTATTGCAGAGGGGGGTCTATAGCAACAGATAATAGTCAGAGGTGTATTTACTACCAGGATCTGAACTGCTAAGAATTCATACTGCCTAGGCAGTGATACCGAATGAAGAAGAGACCCTTGGAACCTGTCAGAGATGTACAAAGCAACCCCCCCACCTCTACCTTTCCGATCTGTTCTGAAGAGACTGTAACCAGGGATATGAACCACACTATCAGGAATAGATTGTTTTAACCAGGTTTCAGAAACGGCTACCACATCAGGAACTGTTGGACTACCTGCTCACAGTTTTTGGTAGTGTTGAACCTCAAACAATCTTGGTAGTAATACTGGACCAAGCAATCAGGCAAAGGACAGAGGTGTGGAAAAAGATCTTGTTCCTTTAATTAAACTTGAAAAAAGAATACATCAATAAAAAAATATTCAACTTAATTTGGTAGAAAATAAGCAAAACCACTTAAAGAAGTCACGAAGGGTAGCCCTGCCGGAGTCCAACATGCACCGGAAACAGGTCTGACTTACTGCCGGCAATGCGAACCAAGCTCCTGCTCCGGTCATACAGAGACCGCACGACCCTTTGTAGAGGGTCCCGGCCTCCATACTCCCGAATCACCTCCCACAGAATGCCACGAGGGACACGGTCGAATGCCTTGTCCAAGTCCACAAAACACATGTGAACTGGTTGGGCAAACTCCCATGAACCCTCAAGCACCCTGCGGAGGGTATAGAGCTGGTCCAGTGTTCCACGACCAGGACGAAAACCGCATTGTTCCTCCTGAATCCGAAGTTCGACTATCGGCCAAATTCTCCTCTCCAGCACCCTGGAATATACTTTGCCAGGGAGGCTGAGGAGCGTGATCCCTCTATAGTTGGAGCACACCATCCGGTCCCCTTTCTTAAATTGAGGGACCACCACCCCGGTCTGCCAGTCCAGAAGCACTGTCCCTGACTGCCACGTGATGTTGCAGGGGCTTGTCAACCAAGACAGCCCCACAACATCCTGGGACTTGAGGTACTCGGGGCGGATCTCATCCACCCCCAGTGCCTTGCCACCGAGGAGTTTCCGACCTACCTCAGTGACTTCAGCTCGAGTGATGGATGAATCAGCCTCTGGGTCCCCAGCCTCTGCTTTCTCTATGGAAGGTGTGTCAGTGGGATTGAGGAGATCCTCGAAGTATTCCTTCCACCGGCCAATATCCCCAGTCGAAGTAAACAGCTCCCCACCTCCACTGTAAACAGTGTTGGCAGGGCAGTGCTTTCCCCTTCTGAGGCGCCGGATGGTTTGCCAGAATCTCTTCGGGGCTGACCGATAATCCTTCTCCATGGCCTCTCCGAACTTTTCCCATACCCAATTTTTTGCTTCTGCCACTGCCCTGGCCGCAGCACGCTTCGCCTGCTGGTACCTGTCAGCTGCCTCAGGAGTCCCATGAGCTAACCAAGGGCTAGAATAGGACTCCCTCTTCAGCTTGACTTCCCTTACTTCCGGTGTCCACCACCTGGTTCGGCGGTTGCCGCCGCGACAGGAGCCGGAAACCTTACAGCCACAGCACCAAATGGCCGCATCAACGATGGCGGTGGAGAACATGGTCCATTCAGACTCTGTCTCCAGCCTCCCTTGGGATCTGGTCAAAGCTCTCCCGGAGGTGAGAGTTGAAAACCCCTCTGACAGAGGGTTCCGCCAGACGTTCCCAACAGACCCTCACAACACGTTTGGGCCTGCCAAGTCTGTCCAGCGTCCTGTGGGTGGAGACCCGACCACAAGGCGCTCACCTGCCAGCCCCAACCCCAGGCCTGGCTCCAGGGTGAGGTCCTGGTGACGCCAATCTGGGCGACGTGAACGTCCTTGATATGAATTTATTCATAGGGGTTCTGGAACCGCTCTTAGTCTGACCTGTCACCTAGGACCTGTTTGCCCTGGGAGACCATACCAGGGGCAATAAGCCCCAGACAAACTTTATATATTTTTCTTTATGCTGTTTTTGTATGAGTGTTGGTAAAAAAAAGAATTACAAATCACTTAATTCTGAATTTGCATACTGTCCCAGTTCTTATGGAATTTAGGTTGTATTTCCTTAGGTTGCCTCCTCTCAAGAATTCCTTTTTATATTTAGCTAAGGTGTCCAAGACTATTTTCTACTTTCAAAGTAAAATTCATAGTGGTGCTTTAGCCCCTGTGAGAGTTGATTTAACACTTTTTACATTGCAGATTTGATGTGCAGCGAGGATTTTGAAAGTTGACTGATGTTGTAGTTTGGATTAGACCGGATTGCTTTTTTTGGTTTGTAGATGACTTTGATTTTGGCGGCGGGATGAACAGTGGGGTGACCAGCTCATTCTCTCCCTCTCTCTCCAGAGGTAAGAGTTTCCCAGCCACACAAATTGTCATCATCTCCAGAGTATGATTGTATGGTGGGAATACTCCTCCTGTAAATGCGTAATGTGAAAATGAGGAAATTAACTTGAAACCGTGCAGATTCCAACCTATAGTCTGCTGGAACCTCTGCTGGTACAGTCTAACTTTTTACCTGCTTTCAGATGTAATTCTATGTAAAATAGAAGTCCAGGGTATTCAAGAGGTACCAAAGTGCTGTAATATGGACTCTAAAACTGAGCAAAGTTCTCCCCAACTAGATTGTCCTCAAAAAGATTGGCCCTGAGAAGTAACTAGGGGTTTAGTCTACTTTTCTTTCCATTGTAACTCATTTTTTATTCTTGTGGGCTACTGTAAGTATTGATCTGTCTTTCAGGGAGCTTTTTACCATCAATGGGAGGACTGAAGAGTTATCTAGGCGGTTTGGTGCAGTTCTCATCATATTCCTCTTCCACTACCACCAGCACTTGCTGTGTCAATGGAAGAACCATCACCACCAGAACGTCAGTTAATTCTTTTCATTATTGCAGTTTTATCTTAAGGTTTTAACACACACACACACACACACACACACACACAACCCCAAAACCGAAATAGTTGGGACAAAGTGTAAATTGTGAATAAAATCAAAACACGACTTTCAAATCACGCCAGCCAGTATTTTATTCACAATAGAACTGAGATAACATGGCAAATGTTGAAACTAAGAAAATGTACAATTTTATCCACAAATGAGCTCATTTCAAATTTGATAGCTGCTACAGGTATCAAAAAAGTTGGGACAGGGGCCTGTTTACCATGGTGTAGAATCCCCTCTTCTTTTTAACACAGAGTCGAGGCATCTGGGCATGGAGGAGACAAGGTTCTTGAGTTTAGCCATTGGAATTTGATTCCACTCTTGTTTAATATAGGTTTCCAGCTGCAGGAGAGTTTTGGGTCTTCTTTGACTGACTTTTCGTTTAATTATGCGCTAAATGCTCTCAATCAGTGAAAGATCAGGACTGCAAGTAGGTCAGTTCAGCACACGGACTCTTCTCTTACAAAGCCATGCTGTTGTAATAGCTGCAGTTTGTGGTTTTGCATTGTCCTGCTGATACACACAAGGCCTTCCCTGGAATAGATGTCCTCTGGAGGGGAGCATATGTTGCTCTAAAACCTTTATGAACCTTTCAGCATTCATGGTGCTTTTTAAAACATATAAGTGTCCCACACCATATGCACTAATGCATCCCATACCATCAGAGATACTGGCTTTTGCACTGAACGCTGATAATAGGAGGGGTGGTCTTTCTCCTCTTTAGCCCGGAGGACACAACGCCCATTATTTCCAACAAGAATGTCACATTTGGACTCGTCTGACCACAGGACACTTTGCTACTTTGCAACAGTCCATTTTAAATGAGCCTTGGCCCACAGAACATGGCGGCGTTTCTGGATCATGCTCAATAATGGCTTCCTCTTTGCATGATCGAGTTTTAGGTTGCATCTGTGGATGGCACAGCGGACTGTGTTTACAGACAGTGATTCCTGGGCCCAGTGAGTAATGTCAATGACAGAATCATGCCGGTGAGTGATGCAGTGGCGTCTGAGGGCTCGAAGATCACAGGCATCTTCGGCCTTGTCCCTTAGACGCAGAGATTTTTCCAGTTTTCTGAATCTTTTGATGATGTTATGCACCGTCGATGATGAGACCTTCAAGGCCTTTGCAATTTGAGGTTGAGGAACATTGTTTTTAAAGTATTCCACAATTTTTTTTTTTTTTTTTTTTACGCAAGCCTTCACAGGTTGGAGAGCCTCTGGCCATCTTTACTTCTGAGAGACTCAGCCTCACTAAGACATCCCTTTTATAACCAATCATGTTACACTCCTGATGACAGTTAACTTAATTACTTGCTAGATGTTCCTTCAGCTGATTCTCTTATATATTAATTGCTTTTTCAGCCCTTTTTTGCCTGTGTCCCAACTTTTTTGAGACCTGTTGCCGCCAGAAATTTTGAAATAAGCTCATTTTGTGAATAAAAATGTAAAATGTCTCAGTTTCAACATTTGAAATGTTATCTATGTTCTATTGTAAATAACATATTGGCTCATGTGATCTGAAAGTCATTGCATTTTGATTTCATTCGCCATTTACACTTTGTTCCAGCTATTTTGGAATTGGGGTTGTATATTTTTAAAAAAATGACTTAACTCTGCCTGTCATGACTTTGACTCCATGGCTGTTTGAACAGAATTAAAGAAAATGGAAAGAAGAGAACGGAGATTCTGGAGGACGGAGTCTTGAAGACTGTGTTGATTGATGGTTAGCGCCGTCTGATATCTGCCCTTGATTTTGACATTAACTGAACCATTAGTTTGACCCATCGCTCAGATTATTTTGCATGCATAGATCCAGAGAAAGGGAATTTGGACAACCAGCATTTATTGGCCATCAGGGACAGTGAATTGACTATCAGAGCCCAAACTGTTCCTGTTATTACTCCCCCCTCCCTACACCCCCATTCTCCATTTCTTGCTTGTTTTTTTTTCCTTCGCTACTGCAGTGCCTACATTTATCCCAAAAATCTGTCCCCAAATTTCCCATTTTAATTCAACTTTTGCCTGACTGTTTATATTTAGGTCCATGTAAATTCTGCAGTTCTGCTCTACAAAAGGTTAAATCTTTTCTCCCCCCCCACCCCCCCAAATTTCACGTGAGTGCTGGAATACCTTTTACTTTCAGTTACTTGTGTTGATGTTTGCATCAGCATAAGAATATTTTGTTATATTTTGTTCTGTGTGTCGCTTTATCCAGGTCAGGAGGATAAAGGGGCCCTCGACATGGAACAGATGCGTAGACACGGCCAGCAGCAGCAACCTAACGGTCAGATGAAGCTGCCATCTTCTCAATGGAGTGACAGGGACAGCCCTGGAGCCTCAGCACAGCAGCCAGACACAGCGACTGCTGATATGGATGCAGGTGCTGGGGGCGGGGCATGGGGACAGGGGGGCAGGGCATGGGGACAGGGGGGCGGGGCTAGAAATGAGGAGGAAGAGACCTTCCCCCATCGAGCTGAAACCGAAAGAAACTGGTATTTCTGTGCGGTGCTCTGAGGCAAGTTGACAGTTTTACCTCTCTTGCTTCAACTGGGTTGATATTGATGTAAGTTTTCAGAACTTGGTCCAGAATTTTGCTTTTCTGAGCTGTTCTAAAGCTCTCTTCAGATTAGTCTGTTGAGTGGAGTTGATAATGATAATTTTGTAGTTTAAAATGGGAATCCTCCCAAAAAACAATCTAGTCTCATTTCCATCGCGTTTGAGTAAATAACCTCTTCCAAGCCATTTTGAGAACCATCCTTTCTATCTTGAGATGGTACAGGCTGCTGTGTATTAGCTTGTGAGCAACTACCATACAACCAGGTGACCTCCAGAATCCATGTTATATTTGTCTTTAAAAACATCATTCTGACATTCTAAGTAAATATACCACATAATTATGCACGCAAAGTCAGTTATTCACCTGGTAGGGGGTTATGTCCTTTTCAACAAGTTTCTGAAATACCAGAGGCCGTCTTGATTCCGCAGACCATTCACGCAAGTGAGAATCTGGCGGTGCTCAGTTTGTGGCTTTAGAAAGTAAAATCATGTAAAAACAGTTTAAAAACTTGCACTGAAGGATAAAATGAACATCCACCTGGTAAATTTCTTACTTTTCACGTGTAAAAATACATAGTTATATGTTTTCTGTTTTTTTTTTCTCTTAGAATGGCATTGTAGAACAGCGTAAGATATCCAGTGTCAGTTCAATGCTTTCGCAGTACATATGGTCTCAAGTGAACTCGCTCTTCCCTTGTCCATCGATACTCGCACACACCTCCCCAGATTGAATGAATTGTACTCGTGCCTATTGATCTGGGCTATTATTTTAGTAAAAAGTGCCGTAAGGTGCGTAGCCAGTGAGCTCCACTAAAGGTTATTACAGTAACCCTCATGGTTGTATCCATGCGCAGCAGGACAGTGTGACGTAGTGTGACATAAGCTTTCCTGATGTGTAAGATATCAGTGGGTGATCTGAGGATTTGAGGGTATTATTTAATCATTATGCAAGGCTAGCTTGTTTACTTTGTACATTTAAATCCAACAGCAAAAGTTGTATATTGCAATAAAACTCATTATGGCCCTTATTTGCTTTAGTGCTACAGCGCCCGTGAATCCTTTTATCAAATGCGAAACCCAAAACATGACCAGTGATTGATCATAGTATCTGTTGTGCACGAATCATTGGTTGTGCTTGTGGTATTTTTATTTTTATTTGCTGAAACCTTTTTGCAGATGACGAAGGTCTTGGTAAATCTGGGTTGGTTGAAGTCTAGCGTGCACTTGGTTTCGTGAAGGCAGTGTTGGTTAATCCCTTCTGTCGGATGTTCAAGGGTGTCTATCAGTGGGTTAATGATTTCCAAGGTTGACTTCATATAAGCAGAGCATTTTCATTTGTGTGCTGTTTTGTAAGGTTTTTTCCCTCCCTAAACATTTATGGGAAAGTTGCCCCTATGGATTTGTGTCTGTCTAGTAGGAGGGAAATCTGTAAGTGCTGATGTTTATAATTCCCTTCTTGTGGACATGTATGTATTTTAGCTAAAATCTGTCATGAATGAGTGCATGTTGTAAAAATAGAAGCAATCCCTTCCCAACATCTCAAATGCCTGTGATCAAAAATGACGTTTAAAATAATCTGTTCAATTCATCAACCTTCTCTTCACTCCATGCTTGGTGTTTTTCCATTTTTATGTCTTTTTTCATTTACTCATCTATCAAATGTCTAAGGGCCAGTGCTGTTGTGTTTTGGTTTTCATTGATCAGCACTGAAGCTCAATAAAAATTAGAATTATTAAGAGGCGAGAGGAGAACGCGTCATGTAATAATTCCGCATCACATGTGAAAGTGCAAAATTATATTTGAAGTTTGATGTAAGGATTTCCCCGAGACAGAAAGCAGTCCGGACAGGAAGCTCAGCTGTGGCTCGCATTTCTGTACTGTCTACACAGCCATCATTTGATCTGCAGTAGCAATTTCAGTACTCTGTATTTACATTGTGACATTAAATGCCTGAAAAATGTGGATAAAAAAAAATGCAGTGATCAATGCCAGAAAACTTTTTTGTACTTTCCTGAACAGGTTTGCATAAAGGTGAAAGCAAGTCAACAGCGCAGGCAAAGAAGGCGTAAATCTGTCCTTTCCTGGAAGTAAAATGGCCGATACAGAAAGAGACTGGGTGGGCCAAACACTTCAGCTTAAAGCGTAAAGACGGTATATTCCTAAACTGTGATCCTGGTGATACCCGTTTATGCTTTTCACTCCGTGTCAAAGAGGCTTTTCATTTTCATGTTTTGTATATGTGCATTGTATCTTTGGCTTGGTGTCAGCGCGGGTGGAAATGTGAAAAAATGATTGATTTAATGACTGACTTAGTGTGACCTCAGTATTAAAATATGTACCTGCAGTAACCACACCGGCGTCACTGCTGTCTGTTTATATCGGCTTTGGTGCTGTTACATTTTTGGCATTATTGCAGCTGCCTGTTCGATCTGAACCTTTTGGCAAACACTTGCTGTGTAGTTTACTTCATATTCATTCAGGCTGGTTTGACTGGACTGTTTATCACCCCCCCCATCCTGTGAGGTAATATGTTCTAACAGAACCTACATCCTCCCCACATTAAGTTTACTTTGCCTTTCTATCCATTTTTGTGCTGCATTTTCTCTCTTATCCTGCAGTTTTTTGTGTCACTGACTGATCAGCCCATGTAGATCAAACCCAGCGAGTGTCTGCAGGGTCTCCTGTTCCGTGTGCCTGATTCTCAGCTCCTCTGTTGGCTGCTTGTACCTTATGTCTCCTTGATATTTGCAGTACGAGGTACAAATGAAAATGATGGAACGCTGCAGAAAATGGTGCAGAATACTGCGTCGAAATAGGAAAAAAAAGGATGTGCAGTCGTTTTAGAGAACACAAACTTAAAGACTTGAACACATTAAGTGGTGACTTGGCAATGATCTCAGTATTTCACTTTCAAATGAATAGCTTCCATGCATAGGCAATTTCTGGAGCAAGCCCTGATTTTTATGATTCCAAATATGTAGATATTGAGAATGTTAGCTCAATGGATTTTTTTTTTTTTTTTTTTCTTGAATGTTACTTTCCTCCTCTTTGGTACATTTCATGGACTCCTTGGCCTTGCCCCACACAAGAAGTGATTGTGAGTTGAAGTATATCCCAGAGTCATATAAGTGGCTCATACACAGGAGCTCCGTGGTATTACTGGCTGCAGTATGGTCACATGACTCTCTTGTACTTGGAGAGATCATAGAAAACCTCAGGTCTCTTTTTGTCTGTCCACAGTTGCACGTGTTTTTGTGCCTGCTGATTGCGAGTTTTATGTATGCAAGCTGTAATAAAATATGGCCGTTATTTATGCTGTGAGAGCAGGACTGACGTGGATGTTTGTGTCAGGAATGATCCCCGAGGAGCAAATGGAACCGGGCAGGTTTATGAAACCAAACACTGTTTACGTTTTCACTGCGAGGACTCACTACTGTACATATTTTCCTCACAGTTAAGTCAGAGGGTTTGAGAGAATACAATGATTCCCGTAATTCTGAAAATCTAAGAATTATAAATTCTGATTTGATTATTCTTATATTTATATTGTAGGCAGCGTACTTGCCATTTTTCTCTATTGCAGCACATTGAAAGGTTTAAATGAGATTCCCCCCCATGGCTCAGACTTAATAAAATACATCTTTTCTACAAAAATCATGTGACCTTGCTGAATTTGTGGTGCAGACCATGTGACGGTCACCTGCATGGACGGCGACACTATGTTACAGTGTATCGTGAAGCCCAAACCTGAAAGGCCTGTCACACTGACCAGGAGATTCTTTTTACACTTTGCTGAGGCTGGTAATGCAAGTGGCCTGAGGGCCAAAGAATGGGGGGGGAGGATTCATGGTAAAGAAACACACAAACAGGCTGTGCAGTTGCATCACTTCACAGACAAAATGTATTCGTCACATAGTTACAAAATAAATAGTTTTTTCCCCCTATATAACATAAATGTTTTGTCTTTTTTTTTTGGCTTATTTTATTCTTGTTTGCTACACAAATACAGCAATAGTAGATCAATCATTTACAACAACTATGATGGAGAGTTTAACCTTTTACCCTGCGGGTTTTTTTTTTTTTGGGCATAGAGAGAAAGATTAAGAGAGCAGCAGCTGGGGTGTGGTACAGGAGCTGGGTATAAACTGAAGATGTCATAACTCACCACACACACACCACAGCCAGAAGAGAATTAATACGGGCAGTGATATCAGTTGAACCACAGGGGAAACTTAACAAGTGCTGGTCAACGAATTAGAATAATTTGAAATAGTGCAATCGTTAAATTTTCTTGATGCATTTTTTGTGCAGAAAGCAAATCAGGTGTTCACCGCGCCTGTCCTACTTGTTAGAGTATTCACAGAACTCGCTACCTGTAAAAAATTTGCTCAGCTGAGCTTTCCAAAAGGCCCATTTAGGCCATTTAACTGTGACACTGTTGTTTTATTGAATTAGAATAATTGAGAAACCGTTTCACTGAATTATAATAATTTTTATTATAATTAGAATCATCACTTTCTCAGTATTTTGTGGCTGCCCCCTTGGCTTGTATGACTGCCTGAAGACTCCGCGGCATCGATTTGACCAGCTTGTCACAAGTTTCCGCACTCTCAGCTTCCCAGGCAGTGGCGATGTTCTGCTTCAGTTGGTCCAGCGTAGTCGGCTTTCTGTCGCGAATTTTCCGCTTGACGATGGCCCAAAGGTTTTCAATAACATTGAGGTCAGGCGAGTTGGCGGGCCATGCCAAAACTTCAAGCTGTTTTTTGGCGAACCAATCTTTGGTCGACTTTGGCGCATGAGCCGGTGCAAGATCCTGTTGAAATATGAGGTCTTCTTCGCCAAACTGTCCCTCAACAGTTGGAATCTGGAATGTTCCAGAACTTCTTGGTATACGGCAGCATTGACAGTCTTCTTGAGGAAGCAGAGTTTCCCTACACCCCGAGCGGACATGCATCCCCAGACCATAACGCTCTGGGGAGACTTGACGCATCATTTTACGCACTCGTGGTTGTAGGTTTCGCCACCACAACGCTAGACACGAGGACCTTGGTCACCGAAGGAGATGCAGAAGCGTGATTCATCACTGAAAACCACTTTCTGCCAGTCTTCAGCAGTCCACTCGCCGTGTTCTTTGGCCCACTTCAGCCGTTTCTCGGTTGATCTCGAGACGTGAGCGCCGGTCTGCTTGTTCCACAAGTCGCTGAGCTCAGAAGTGGACTTGAACCGGTTGCTGACTGCGATCTTTCTCAGCTGCTTGTTGTCACAAGCAGAAGTTTTCCGGATGCCGGAACAGTTGGTGCGCTTGCTGCAGTCTTTCTTTAGAGCTTTGCAGACAGAAGACGGGCTGATGCCGAGCTGCTCAGCAATTTTAGTTTGGGTCAAGCCTTGTTGGCGAAGGGTTGAATTTGAGCCACTATTCCGGTTGAGAGGCTGCGCTGCTGACCCATGATTGATTTTACAACTTAGAAATTCTATTCAACCCTGACTTTATACTGCACAGTGAACACTCTTCACAGAAAACAAAAATTCGAGCACTTATTCTAATTCAATGAAATGACTTATGAAATATTCTAATTCAATGAAACAACAGTGTCACAGTTAAATGGCCTATATGGGCCTTTTGGAAAGCTCAGCTGAGCAAATTTTTTACAGGTAGCGAGTTCTGTGATTACTCTAACAAGTAGGACAGGCGCGGTGAACACCTTATTTGCTTTCTGCACAAAAAATGCATCAAGAAAATTTAACGATTGCGCTATTTCAAATTAATCTAATTCTTTGACCAGCACTTGTACATTCTGAACACATTAGTCAGGACCTAATTGTGAAGGATTTTCTTCGTACATATGCAACAGTGGACACGAAACGCCCTGACTTTCAGTTGTTTTAGATATTCTTAGGTTGACAGGCAGAGAGTGAGTTTGTGAACATGCTGACTGGAAAATTGAATGTCAGGGGGAAAAGAGGCATTAAAAACACGATCCTGCAGAAATTAAATCAGACCAACTCTCGACACACCATGGTTTAACTAAATGTGTGCTGACCTGGTTAAATTCACCTGAAAAAAATCATTAAGAAAACAAGGACAATGACAAAATTAGGACTTAAGAATAGAGAGAAAAAAGTAGACCTTTGTCCTGACTTAACCCTATATTGAATGGCTGTTTTGCTGTGGAAATGAAATTTTCTTGGCGGATACTTTACGAGAACAATCCAGTTCTGTGTGTTGTGTATTAAGAAATAGTATCTTTTCTCTGTACTAATGTGTTAAAACTGCATGCAATTTAAAAAGACCACAACTTCATGTCGATATGGACTGCAGTTTGTGTAAAAATTAACTTATTATAACACATAAATGGTGGATTTTTAACGTAAAATTAGTAGCTTTGACATGTAATATGCTCAAAGCAATATGAAAGTGATAAGAAAAAGAGTTTGATATAAACAAATCCTCTTTGAGAGTTAGTTGAACTTTACAAATCAAAACAAACAGGAATCTCGCATTGATCGAGTATCAACAGAGGTCACAAAAATTTCAAAGATCTGAGGAGTCTAATTAATAGATAGTTTGCAAAAGTTAGCATAGTTCAGTAAAGCTATTTTAACATCCATTTACTCCTGTTTGCTTCCCACAGTGTGATGTAAGAGATATATAGAGTGTTATAGAGTTTAAAACTGGAAAATGTTCACAAGATCACAGTGGAATCAGAAGCACAGCTTGGAGAAACGAGTCAAGCATCATCCTGAATTTCTGAAGTGGAACACGGAGCCCATTCGGGGAAGAAAGGGTGCAGTTCCACCTTTTGACCATTAGGAGTGCGGAGGCATCGCTACACACGAGAATCGGGAAAAATACATGGCGGGTGAAACAGCTGTAAAATAGTTGCCTCTTTCCAAATTGAAATGATATCGAATTGCTGAAACATCAAGGTCAATTTAGCAAAGTAAAATATTCATCAACATAACATTTTTGTAACTTGACATGCAATTATTCAGTTGCGATATGACTTGACTTTCAAAACATTACTACTCGACGAGCACTGAGGCGACACTGCTGCTTTGCTGACGCAGTTCATGAAAATGTGTTTACTTGAACTGTTCAGCCAACATTTGACTGATCGAGAATCACGGATAAGCGTACCGTGTCCTACGGCAATTCAGCAATTTTCTGGAGGTGACGATAAAAAAATCTATTGTTTCTTTCACAGTTCATTTTTCCGGAAAACGCCCCTCAACCAAATTTATTTGACTGTCAACTTCGTTTCAGGGCTGACTGTCGCCACCTGGTGGTAAAATTCATTTTCATGGCGGTGTTGTTTGAGTCTTCAACACTACCGGTCAAAAATATATGGACACCAGTTAAAAAAAAAAAACAGTCTACATCGATCAAAGCAAGCTGTCATGTGCCATAATAACTGCTAAGTAGGCTCGAGGCATTTTTTTCCCTAAAAGATAATCATATGGTTCTGAAGTTGTACAACCAATGCTCAGAAAGTTCTAAAGGATCCTGTACTTGTGGTTTGCTTCTGCTTGACTTTCCAGTTCAGTACGCGTCAGATTAGGCTGATTTTACATTTTTCCCATCTTAAATTTACACATTTATTGTGACATCTCACCATTCACATCTTGAATTGTGGCATTTAAGCTCATTTACATGACTGCTTTAGTGCCAATGAAATGTGGAACCAACATGAGTGAAGTGTCCAAATACTTTTTTAATAGTTGTGTAAATAATCTCTAGTGAAAATATCCTAAAGATGTTTTGATAGAAAGTGCAAATGACCACAAGAAAGGCACAGAAATTGACTGAATTTCCCGACAGGTCTCAGTCTCTTCATTTGCATTGGTCTCCATCTAACATTCACACACTTCGAAAGCGGTTATAATCCCCGACAGCCAGGCATTAACCAAGCTTAATTACATAAAATTGTATTTGCTAAAAAGCGCCAGGTTCTAAGTAGGTTTTATCAAAGTTGAGCTGTTGGCTTGTGTTCCACTCTGATCTTGTGAGGGTTCTACATGGATCTGTTCCGCAGTGGAAAAGGCGCAGCTCTCGCCTGCCTCACTGCTCACCCTGTAACTCACCTTCCCCAAAAGGGACGGAATATGGAGAATAAAACAGCTCTTTTGAATTCCTCATATTTTTTGAAGGCCATGCAAAGATGTGTTCAGATACACTGCCATGTGATTATGAGTGTTGAGATGAGTGGGAGCAGAAGTGAAGTTTGGGAGGGCGGGGATTGGGCGGAGCTTATTGGGGCAGTGCTTTCAGGATGGCGTTGACCTCCTCAGCCACGGCCGTCAGAGCGAACTCAAACTGGTCCTACAGATAACGAGAAATGAGAGGGAAGTGAAATTATGCAAATTCATTGTACATGTCCGCTCACCCCTGCATCGACACATTATCACTCTGCTATTCCTGAAATAAATGCACCTGTCTGAAGAATTGAGTTTTGTGGAATTTTTTTTTCTTTCAAAAAAAAAAAAAAAAAAAAAAACTCTATTGCTATAGGTGTACTGAGTAAGATTTCCCAAAAAAGCTGTATTAACTCCCCCTCTCAGTGGATCACTTATGACCTACAAGAAGCGAGTGGGGGTGTTTTGTCTGCATGTATTTTGTTATTTTACTTCATACAGGATGCATTTGGGCACTGGGTTTGTAGCCACAGCCAATAACAGCACGGCCCAAGAGGAAGTTATGATGCAAATTATGGATGCAGTGCTAAGAAAAAGGAAATACAGTGAGGTGTAAAGCCAAGCAGAAAAAGCCCATTCTAAAATGAGCGTAACTTTGGGGTTAGCTTTCACCCACTTGCAAGCAAAAGAGGAGATGAAGCAGATTAAGAGCGACACAGAATTGGACTGGTTTCTGTTGGACAGGTTAGTGTGAGGTAGCTTAGTTAGCTTGCTGAAGTGTCCGCTTTTTCTCTACAACAAATGTATCATTCTAAAAACGGTAGCCAGCTAGTTGTGTAACTTTACTTGCTAGCAGTGTATACCCTTAGTCCTACTATCAACCAGTGTAAATAACTTTGCTTGTTCAGAAAAAATCGCTCGAGGTTTGTATTGCGGAGTTTGATTGTAGAATCACTTCCGTTTAACACACACTGATCACGGCATCACAAACCAACATAGGTTGCTAGTTAGTAGGTCGTTGGAGGCTCAGGGCTAAGGGTCTGTAATGAGCAGGCAACTCATAGCCTATATGCTAGCGGGTAATAGCTAACATTACTGTTACCAGTGTTTTTTATAAAGTTGCAGACCTAGTATAGCAATGTTGTCATATACAGCATTGGTCTCAATGCAGAGTAATTTTCAGCTAACTAGCAAAAATGCCTAAGCTTTGTGCAGGACATGTCTCCAGCTCGGATTACAGCTCAAATTTCGGTCAGGTGGCATGCGCTTCTGATGTGGTTGAGCCACGGAGGAGGAGTCAAGTTTGAATTTTGTGCTTACAAACAGTGACAGAATAATCCCACTCAGTATAACTTTCATGTGATTTACATTTTTTGTAGCGTTGGCTTTATCAGATCAGGTGTTTACTCATACAGCATGCCCATACTAAACTCTGCCGTTACACTTTTTGAAGGTAAATGCGCACATACGCAGGTTAGAATATAAACATCTAGCCATATATATTGTTTCTGAATGCATTCTAATCAGGATCAAGGTATAAGGTACAAGCAGCTGGACTCAGAGGCTGACTCCTATGCCAAGAAATGGCATGTTCTCAATTCTAATTATGCAGTGTCACACTCAAAGGGTAAATGATTTGCTGATACATTGCTTTGCCCTCACTCATCATATATTTCATGAAACAACATTAATTTCCAGTCCTATAACTGATGCAAAGGCCTTACCTTGGTGCGCACCATGTCTGGCCTCTGATCACGAACATGTTCAAGGGTCGCAGCAATATCTATTTCCTTCACTCCTGAAACACAAGGATGGGTTATTTTGGTGAAGGTCAAGGATTATTCAGACCTCCAGACTAATGCTCTCATTGTTTATACGTAGTGGTTATCATTAGTACAGGGGGATATTTAACAAAGCCACTCAGATTTTAAATGATGGAAAGACATGACTATAATTTAGAGTTGAAAATTCAATTGCCTACCTGAATTCCCAAAGAACTAATTTGCAAATGTACACACAGGTCTATCCCCACAAACCTCCACAAATTTCATACTGAAAGTGTAATAACAATGCATCTTTTCTGACATGTATGTAAGAAATAATTACATTTAAGAGGGAAGAGGCCAGAAAGGTTTTCAACCCACCTTTAGCCATACGATTCAGGACCATGTCGATTAGGACGTACGTGCCTGTCCTTCCTGTGCCATCACTAGATAAGAAGGAATGCACTTAGAAACAGCTGGCAACCCTTTTTTCAACTGAAAGCATAATTTACGCAAATACACTCATGGCTAATGTTCTAATGTTGCTAAAAGTGAATGTGACTGGAAATATGTTTCTTGATTCAGCTCTGCTGTTTACAAGCAATAATTTTATCCAAAAAATACATTCCTCGCACTGTCTCCTCTACTAAATGTGAAATGTCACTTTGATTCAGCTGATTCTTCCATTTTCTGAAATGCGTTTCCCCCCTTGTGGCCTTTATTGGTAATGCAGCCAGGGATTTACCTGCAATGCACGATTATAGGGCAGGATCGGCCCCTGTAGCACTTGTTCACCTTCCTGTGCAGAGACAGACGAGGGAAGAGAGAGCATTTGAAGGGATGGATGGTTAAAGACAGAGGAAGAGAAAAAGAGATACAGAGAGGATGAGCTAATGACCCAGTCGGAAGAACATGACATTTAAACATGGGGGCAACTCCAAGCTTGATTAATCTACATGATATTGATATTTAAATTTTAATCTGTTCTCCCCATCACATATGTGTAGGACTCTAGGCCTTATAGACAAGAACTGAGGACAGAAGAGGGTTTAATAGGGTTGGGCTTGAAAAGACAAATAAGGTAAGAGGATGAGCCAATCAACAGGCAGAGTAGCGTCTGCAGTAGGTAGAGGCCCAGAGAGCAGGATGGCGGCCTAACACTGCGCGCCCTGGAGGAAGAGGAGGAGGAGGAGGTGAAGTGTGAAGAGGAGGGGGGAGGCGATGGGCGATCCGTTCAGCGTCTCTCCTGCCGCAGTCACACCTGCCAATGATCATTTTTGTGACTATGCAACTGGACCCAGACTACTAGCTGCAAATCACAAAAATGACACTGACAGATGTGCGATAGACCCACGGAGCTCGCTGACGCCCATCGCGGGGGGAGAGGGTGGAGCGTTAGGACTGGAGTCTCTGGGTTGGAGCGGGAGAAGAGGAATGGGAGGAGCCAGCCTGAAGGGCGGAGCCACTCGGGGCCAGCGCTGCGTTTGAGGGTTTGAGGGAAATGAGGTGTGACCAGCTGACAGGGGTTCGGGCAAGTTGGACAACAGGAGTTAAAGTAGGCGGCACAATAAGTGTAATTCCATGGCCATGACACTGATTTGAGTTTGTGGTTCTTGTGTGGGTGTCTTTGCGTGCGTCTTTATGCAAACCTGCGTGTCTGTTATTGTCCTGCATAAAAGCCTCAGGCACCTAGGATTTTGCATAAAAATTGGTCTTTGATTTTTTTTTTTAAGTATTAGTGTTTCAGTGGAAATGGGGCAACTTTGAGATTTCCAAACATTCTTTTTCAAAAAAATATTGTGAGATTTTTGTGTATTTTGTTGAAGGCAGATATTGATGATATGGCCTCCACAGAGCCTCAATCTCAGCGCTACTGAGGGTGTCAGTGATTATCAGGAGAAACAGGAGAAAAAGAGACTGCCCCTCTGCAAAAGTAGTACAATAATTTTTCCACTAAGCTTACAAATACGTACCGGTAAATTTGTAAAACTGTGAGATAATGTACATTCAAGAATGAATGTACCTTTAGATGCAAAGGATGATCATTTTGATTTACTCTTTAACTGTTTACTGCTTACTGTTCACATGCATGCGTGTGTGTATGCGTGCGGGTGTGTTTGTGGGTGTGTGTCAGTGGGTTTAGGTATAGTAGCACGTAGTGTGTAACTGGGTGATAGAAGTTAAAATAGCTGGCACAATTACCAAAATAGCATGATTCTTATTGTGAGATAGAAGGGTGAGATTGAGTGTTAGTGAGTGTGTGTTTGTGAGCGCGTGTTGGCGTATTTATCATTGTAATGACACTCTCGATATAATGTTACCTGCGGTAAGATGTGTGTGTCAGTACCTGCGAAAGTCCAGCAGGGGGCGCGTAGAGGTTGGGATTCCCTGGGCTGGCCAGCTGAGAAAGTGGAACTGGGTCAGCGTGCGTGTCTCCTGCGTCTGCACGTTCTTTAGGTAGAAGCTACGCACCAGGAAATCGTTACACCAGATGTGCTCTGAGACCAGGTTCACCTGAGAATGGCGGGGTGAGCGTTATACCTTGTGGCATGACCCGTATGATAT